>CM053786.1:911403414-912003414 GCA_028749045.1 Cupressus sempervirens | reverse complement strand
TGGTAAAAAAAATTTTCACAGTAGAATTTTCCCAACGAAGTGTATGTGGCAAATCGTTCACAACAATTGGATAGGCCCTTGATATTCGGCCTTCCTCTGCATTTAGAGGGGCAGCTCCCTCATAAGATGGAATTTTAGATTTTTCAAAAAGGATAAGAAGAACTTAGAAAATAGGAAGGAAAACCATTGATAGCGAATGCACCACACACCTTCAACATTTTCGTAAAAATGATGTAAACTATTAATGAGAGCTATCAAATACTACGCTTGAAAGACTTTCACCAACACGATGCTAATTCAAACATCCACAAATACTCACATCATACCATGAAAGTAATCATAGATGAATCAACACTTTAACAATCCAGATTCCTTGGAGAGAGAATGCTAAATGTACTTCCTTTTATTTCTTGCACCAAGAAAGAAAGAAAGAAATAACTGATTACACAAAAACAACAATTTTACACACTTTCCAAAAATTTCTTTATGATCAGAGCATAAGTGTTCCCCTGTATCCAAGTCCAAAAAGTCCCTTATTACATTGATCTCCAAAATTTTATAGCCAATCTAGAATAAGTAACCTTTCGGGTTCGTAACTGCCCAAAAAGTTAGAGTTTGGGCTACTTGAAGACGATTCATAACCAACTCTAACCCTTGAAGCTTAACTACGGTTAGAAAAATGAAAACTAGATTTAATTCTAAAGTTGACCTTTTTACAAATTACATCAATAAAATTCTAAGACAACTTTTGACAGGAAAACTTCTAACTTTTAATTCTTTGAACTCGTTCCTTGATCTGTAGGTGCTACCAGCAACTGAGTCAAGTTTTCCCTGTACGCTCTGAATGATTTTATGACTTGAGCCAAAGTTTTGTTCTTAATGATGATTAAACTCTACATCTTCAACTTACACAACTCATGTCTCTTTCTAATTTCATCCAATTCTGTGACACAACCTGACAAGTTTTGAGTATAGGAGTTCAATGCTATTGAGAGACTGCTCAATTTCATCATAGCGCTAACATCTGAAGTTTGTTTGTTGCCAAGTTCGATGTTGATTTTTGTTTCTATGCATTTCAAGATGGAAGATATGTCTAGATTTTGAGTATGTTCATTAATAGGAATACCCTCTACGATCATTGGTATTTCTCCCAAGGCCCTCTTTTTTCAGTAACTTGCAAGAGTTTAAGAATTTTTCTCCTTCACTCAATTGTTCATTCATACTATCATTCTTCCATCAGATTTTTTCCAGCCATATGTCAGTTTGCTCTTCTTCTCCAGTGCTGATTAACTTTAGTGACCAGAATATATTGTTGTCCATGCCTTTAATCTCTAATAAGTTGGCATCAATTTCTCTACAAAATGTTTATTGTTCCTTGAGAGTTGCCAGTTCTTTTTGAATGCTTTGTTGTATATGATCCGCTTTGGTAAATGTACCTTGAACATCTTGAAATAAGCTTGATGCCTGTTCTTTCATACTTTGTACCCATGCTTTCACCATTTTACCATATGTTTGGCATTCTCCTATGTTTTGAATGGTTCCTTCATCAAACATCTTCTTTGGATCTTTTGTACTTTCTATGGATGAACTAGGATCTGGAAAGGAGTCACCAATCATCAATTTGATGCATGAAGAAAGAGCTCGGACTTGACACTTGAGTTGATTCTTAACCTTCTTATCTCTCGTTGATTGTTCTATTAGGACAGCAGCTGACACTTGAAAATTGTGTTCTTTCCCTTCACAAGTAGTCCGGCCTAGATCCACTTTAGTGATGCTAAAATCAGATTGATTTGTCTCATTTATATCCTTCTCTGTGACTGGTTGTGCAATTTCAACAGATAAATTACCTGAAATAGGGTTCACTGTTAGTCTGGAATCCATTTTATTCTTCTTTATCTTTCTACTTCTATGCATCAAGTCAGCTACAACATCTAGATTGGGCACCTCTAACTGAATCATCCTTTTCTTGTTTCTCTCTAAACTTTGTTGTAACCAAGATGTTGAAATACTAGCAGGTGAGCCGATTATTGAAGGAACCTGTAAGGCTGTAGATGATAAGTTCAAGTTATGCACATTTTCTACATCTGGCTCCTCTTGGATTGCTTCTGTGCTCTTAGGAGACAATGAGCGTGAAGGAGATGCTATGGATTGAATCATCTCATCTACAAATGAGGTTAAAGCATTCATCTCAAGAGCTTCGTCAATCATTTGTTGAATTGGCTTTAAGGTCTTCTCCTTGGGTTTTGATCTCTTCTTCCTGGTGATTACATTGAGTTCACATGCTGAAACTAGGTTAACTCGTTTAGTTGGATCTTCACCATCATCTCCCCCTTGTGTGCTATGCAAAGACCCTGAGGATGTAGGAATAACAGACGAAATGGCTGAAACTGATGTTCCTTCTTGAGAAGTATTATTATTATTTACACTACTTCTTCTTGTTGAGTTAGTGGTTGTAGTGGCTTCTTTGACTTTATTCTTTAACCAAGTCTTAGTTTGTTGAATCAAAAAGAAAGTCCTTTCCTTGAGGTATTTTAGTTCTAGCAGCGACCAATTGATATATGGCAATTCTAGTAATTGTATCCGCTCAAAGAAGTAAGGATCAATCAAGTCTGACCCGTCCTCCGTTACGCCTATCACCTCCCATCCCATTTTGTAATCAATGATTTGTTGTATTGTAAATCTCATCCAGTCCCTTTTTCTAACTTCAAAATCATTCTCACAATTTGCCCAAAAATCTTCCAATGTGGGAAAATGAAGATAGCCAGGTCCAAGTGCCAAGTTATTTTTAACATACCCGCTACCATCAAATGGAAAGCGACTGTAGAAAGACTTTAGAGTTATGTTCACCATGGATCTCTCAATATTTTGGGCATCCGAAGAAGACAAACAACTTTAATGTTCGATGCCAATTGGGAAAGGGATTGATCTTTTGTTCCTACACTTTTTGTTTACTTGACCAATTTGCCTGCAGACTTCTGAAAGTACCATCCTGTCATCTACAAAGCGAGGCAACATGAGAGGGAAATCTTGAAAACCTCCAATGCGGATGTAAGTGAATTGAGGATATTGTATGAAAAATCTACCATAAGTACTAATGAGACTGGCTTCTTTAGGAGAAATTCGAAGTCCTATGTCTCCTTGTAGTTCCCTGGCAGTGAGCATAGAAAAAGCATCGTTCACCCTGCGAAAGTGTGCATTGCTTTGTTTCAATTACAACAGGGGGTAATAGTTATAAATTTGAGTAGTTAAGCTATACTCCCCATAAGGATTTAGACCGGGCCATGACTTCATACTTGCAATTGTGTACATTAGATATGAGGACATGTAAAATCCTTGATTTGCATTGAATCCTATCAACTGGTAATGGAGAGCATCGCTAATCATTTCTCCCCAGTCTATAAATTTTTTCCCAGTGGTAATGGTATTAATATAAAAAAACATCCAATCATGAAAATCTTCAGCTACCTGATTTCCCACCACTCTATTGAGAAGAACTATCATATCAAAAATGTCTTCATTGAAGATATTCCTGCATAACATTCTTGGCAACTTCGATTGTCCTCACCTGGGTTGATCGAGCCAACTTTTAGCAATAACATTGAGGCATGTTTTCTTATTCTGATGGAAATAACCTTGGGCACCTTCTTTAGAAATTTTTGTAAACTCTTCTCTTACTGGCAATTTGAAAGTGATGGATATAGATATTGGGTCCAACCTTGCTACGACATTACCTCCTGTATTCTTGATGTCCCTCGAATTCTGATCATATGCCTTGATACATTCTAAAACCAATTCCGCACATTGAATTGCGAGCGGATGCCCTCCTGCATGGGCCAGACCACTTTCCAGCATTCGACGTGCCAGGGGTGATTTATCTTCTTTGCTCATCATCTTCCAAAAGTCTGCAATTTCTAAATGCCCTATCTTTGCGTCAGATATTTCGAGGAGCATGCTTTTTAGTATCACAGGAAGTTCCTTACCCTGATACCTCATATTGTCACATGTCAACTATCAAGGGCTATCTTGGCAGTAGCGCAGAGTTAATAGCCACTTTTCTTTATTCAAATTTGGTGTTAAATCTTCTTCAATTATAAATTTCACCAAAATCTTTACTTCACTTTGAAGAATCCAGCTCTCATGTGCAATAGAAGCATTTCATCGAAAAATTCACCTCTTTGAGAGCTTTCTTTGTGACTGTTCTATGCATTCTTGTGCGATAGTTTAGAAGTTCTTTATTGGCATTCGAGGTTGTTCATTTTGTCAAATAGATAGTGGGCTCGTTTAAAAAAATATGTGCTCCTTCTTGATGGTGTGATTGCCTGCTTTTCCTCGGTCTTCAAATTACCTTCAAATATCAATGGTCACGTGCTTGTCTATGTCCATGGACCTCTGCCCTTATGTCTTTTCATACGTTGCGCTTATCCTAATCAATTGATGATATTTCGGTTGAACCACATAAGCACACTGGCTTTGAATGTATTTGCTCCATTGCTTTGCCAACTGTTTGAACTCATTAGTGACACGAGATTCTTTCTATGGATACCGCAGGAGAGAAAAGTTGGGGGTTACCCGAGTGCTGGAGGTGAAGAATTCTGTCAAACGTTTCAGTTAAACTCTAAAGCACATTCCATCGAACAAGTCGCACCTAGTGCTTTGTATTCCCATACGTGATTCTAAACTCAGTGTTCAAATGCATTGTGAGTTTTTCAACTCCAAACACCAGTGCTAATGTGGCTTGGGAGTATAACAATACCATGCTAGTACTGTGATAGGTTTGGAATACCATTGTTTTGACATTATCGGGTGCCTTGGAGCGTCTTCCTACAATTTTTGTTTAACAATGCTCATGCTTTGTTGGGGGCGGCTTATTCTTGATCTGCACATTTATTTTCGTGCACAGTCTTCCCACATTTAATGCTGCTCACGGCACCACAGCCTGGAGATAACACATTTTGTCAAACGATTCTCATGCCTTGCTTATGGTCGCTTCAATCATCACCTTCTACATTTGCCTCACTTCTTTCTAAGTGCTTGATATTAGCCTGAGGACGTTTCAAGATGTGGCACATCACACCTCAAGTTTTTCATCTCAACTTCATGCTTTTTGATCCTATTTTTCTGATGTCACAGGTAAGAATGTTGTGTTCTTGTCGCAACCAAGCTTTCAATCAAACATGTTCGCGTATCATCATTATGAAGACCATGTTGTATCTTTGCGGCAAGGGCACCCACAAGATGTCAATGTTAGTTTTAAAATCTGCACACATACTCTGGTAACTCACGAGATGACTTTGATGTGCATTATTTTCTATCATTCAAGAAGCCACGACCTTCCATTGCTAATGAATATCAATAATTTCAATCCATTGAAGATTGCATCCTCATCCTCTTTGCACAGACATTATAACTGCCATTTTATTTTCCGGGAAATACAGGAGTTGGGTTCTTGCAATTTTAGGGCTTCTTCAAACTGGCCTCCAATGAAACAACATACCTAAATTATTCCAACATCTATGAACTACATCTCCAGCTGGCAGTTACCTTCAAGTTGAAGTTTAGGTTAGGAGGTTCGGGTTAGAATTAGGTTAAAAAGTTGGAGTACAGGGAGAGAGAGTATGGCGAGTACGTGGAGAGAGAAAAAGTGAAATTCAAACTTAAAACCTTAACTCAAACTTCCTCTAAAGGTTTAGTATGTGGAGAGAGAAAAATGGGAGGAGAGAGAGTGGAAACTCAAACTTAAAACCTTAACCCGTACTTCTCTCTAAAATTTTAGTACGTAGAGAGAGAAAAGTATGGGAAGAGAGGGAGTTCGAATTTTCTTGAGTATTTTCTCTTTTCAATTAATTAATGTAATTACACTCTCTGTAAAATGTTGGGAAAACAGCTGGCTCTATCTGGGGACAAGGACTATACAGGATGCTGAAGGAACCCAGAGTTAAGAAATGACAGTGCTTTATCACAAGGGCTATAGAGTCACCCCAAAAGGAGATAAATCCAAGAAAAAGGGACTAAGCACAACAAAAATGGGAACACACCTGAACTGAGAAGAAAAGAAGGCACAACAGAAATTCCTAGCTAAGATATGTACAAGGTGGCAGACTGGACACCTTACTGATGATAGTGTTTCAAATGTTGCCCATTGTAAGGTAAGGCCAACTGAGTACCACTTAAGTATGACAAAATAAAAGAGTTCTTTCCACATACCTCTTTAACCTGAAAAGGGCCTCTCCATAAGGAGTCAAATTTTCCATGTAAGCCCTTTGGTTCTCGGTGTTTATCCCAAAGCAAGACATGATCACCTTCTTGAAACACCCTCTGCTTAGCTTTCTTATCAAATAACTTCTTAACATGGGCTTGATGTTCCTGAATTCTATCCACAATTAGATCTCTCTTTTCTTCCAACTTGGTCAAATATAATATTTGTTTTTCAATAGCATCTTTGAATTCATGATTCTCAATAGCATCTTGTAACTTCAAGGCAGATAATTCTAGAGGAAGAGGAAGAGTTGGTTCAGTTCCATATAGTATCTCAAAGGGAGATAATCTTGTTGCTCTCTTCTTAGTGGTTCAATCTGCCCAAAGTGCATCATACAGATGTTTATGCCAAGATCTCTGATTGACATCTATCAATTTCCGCACAATGGTCATAATATTTTTATTACTTGATTCTGCCTGACCATTCCCTTGGGCAAAATAATCTAAAGAGTGAGAGAGAATGATTCCATATTGATAGCAGAAGGAGGAGAACTCCTGGGAGGAGAAGTTGGTAGCATTGTCAGTAACAATTTTGTTAGGAATTCCAAACCTAACCAAAATATTTTGCTTAATAAAATTGCACACCACTTCTGAAGTTGTTTGTTTGACTGGAATAGCTTCGACCCACTTTGTAAAATAGTCACTTGCCATCAAAATGTGAGTGTTTCTGGTAGTGGAAGAAGGATGGATAGGTCCGATGAAATCCAAACCCCACTGTTGAAAGGGTTCTTCAATCATTACCGGCTTCAATGGCAATGCTGCTAATTGAACTCTTCCTTTGAAATACTGACAAGAGTCACACTTCGTAACCCATTCTTCTGTATCCTTGAAAATCTCAGGCCAGTAAAAACAATTCCTTAATATTTTGTAAGCCATTACTGATGCTGAGTAATGAACTCCGCATGCTTCATTATGGAACAATTGAAGTAACTCCTTTCTTTGTTCAGAATCTACAAATCTCAGAAAGGTACCGTCTATTCCTTTCTTATATAAAGTGTCACCCTAGAGAACATACTTTGCAGATTTCAATTTCAAGGTCCTCTTCTCTTTAGGTGATAAATGAGTAGGGCATTCTCCATATGTCAGAAAATAGGCAATATTTGAAAACCAATCATCAACATTGCTAATGAATAAAACTAAAGGCATTTCTCCTTTCATCTCTTCTTCACCTTTAGAAGATCTTTCTGCAATTGCCTTACACAAACCGTTTCCCCTGACAAGCTTTGTAGGTTTGATATCGAGATCATATTCTTGTACTTTAGCTATCCACGAGGCCCTTTTGTTCACACCAATTTCCTGTTGTGTCAGGATAGTCTTCACTGCTGAATCAGGAACAAACACCTTGGAGTGAGAGTTCAGGATGTAAAACCTGAATTGTTTCGCTGCTCTAATTAGAGCATAAGCATTCTTCTCGATCAAAGAGTATTTCAATTCGTGTTTCTTAAGAGGGATACTCATGAATGCTATTGGGGCCTCGGTATTACCTTTTTCAGTTTGGGTAAGTATAGCAGATAAATTTTTTTCGGATGCATAACAATACAAATGAAAATCCTTAGAAAAATCTGGATAAGAAAGGGTAGGGGCATTAGCAATTTCAGTCTTGATTTGTTCAAAAGAAGCCTTACCTTCTTTGGTCCACTTAAAATTTGTATTCCCTTTCATCATATCCACAATTGACTTTGTTATCTCAGAGAAGTCTGGTATGTATCTCCTTATAAAGTTTATCTGCCCAAAGAAAGACCTGACTCTTGGTTTACTCATAGGAAGTGACAACTATTGGATAGCTTTCACCCATTCAGGATCTATTTGAATACCCTCTTTGGAGACAATATGCCCCGGTAGTTTACCTTCTGTCACCCCAAATATTGACTTCTTAGGATTCAGTGAGATGCCTTGAGTTCGACATCGATGTAAGATGGCTTCTAGATGATGCACATGATCTCTTCTCTGTTTTGAAAACACTGTAAGATCATCAAGATACATCACAATGATCTTATTCTTGAAATCCTTGAATGAATGATCCATGGCTTTTTGAAAGGTGGCCCCAGCATTTATCAAACCAAATGACATACGATTGTAGGCAAACGTACCCCATGGAGTGGTAAAAGTTGTTTTATGTTGATCTTCAGGTGCGACACTAATCTGGTTATAAACGGAGAAGCCATCTAGCATTGACATCAGTTTTGAGCCAGATACCAATTGCAAAATATGATCCATAATAGGGAGCGCATAATTTTCCTTAAGTGACGCCTGATTCAAATTGCGGAAGTCTACACATATTCTTATCCCACCATTCTTCTTCCTAACAGGAACAATATTGGCTACCCATGTTGAATGGTGAATGGGATAAATGATCTTTGCTTTAAGCATCTTATCAACTTCATTGAAAATAGCATCGGCTACCTTAGGATTGAATTGCCTTTGCTTTTGCCGAAAGGGAGTTGAACCAAGTTTCAAAGGAATTTGATGTTTGAATTTCCCGTTCATGAATTCTTTTAGATCTTCATAACCCCAAACAAAAATGTCTTGGTAGGCTCTCAATAATTTCATGAATGCTTCTTTCTCCTCTGATGTCAAATTTTTCCCTATCAGGACCATCTTGGGATATTCCTCAGAACCAATGTTTACTTTCCCATAACCCGAGCAATCAGACGACTTAGTGTCTTTAGCTTTCTCTTTCCTTTTGTCTTCTTTATCAAAAAGACTCTCTAGGGTGACTAATCCTCTCGGGATAACATTACCTTCCAATTGAATAACCTCAGGATCATCTCCTAATTTTCCATCATGATTATGCGATCCTTCAAATTTTAGGTCTGAAAATGGAGGCCTTCCCTCGAGAAATGCAATTATTTGCCCATCATCATCAAAAACTTGCCAGTGTCGATCATTATCGGGCACTCCGGGTCTATGAATCATCTCTACTTTATAAACATCCTTGTTGAACTCAGGATGAGGAATAAGGAGAGAGGCAGAGATTGCAAGAGAATCTGCTTTGGAATTTTGTTCACGAGGAATAGAAAATAAAGAAAAAGCATCAAAATGCTCAATCTCATCCCACACTCTATTCCTATATGCCTTCAATTTTGCATTCTTTGTTTGATATTGTCTTCATACCTAGTTGACAACTAATTCTGCATCTCTTGATACCTTGAGTTGCTTGATTCCTTTTTCTTTTGCATACTCGAGACCAAGTAGAAGAGCTTCATATTTTGCGGTATTATTGGTGGTCTCAAAAGCTAACTTATAAGCCTTTGGAAATTTCTCTCCTTTGGGTGATATCAACACTATCCCAACACCAGAACCAAAAGAAGAAGAACTTCCATCAAATTCCATTGACCATAATTAATTGGTTATATCAGGCATGAGAGGTTCAGTTACATCTTCTTCAGTGGATGTCATCATATACGTTCCATGCCTAGTATCAACATACAATATTTCAGCTCTTGGATCATCTGATTTCAAAACTGTATATTTAGCTTTGGGTTCAAGGTCAAGCTTAACCTTTTTGTTTCCAATCGGGATAAGGGCATGAGACATATCCATCTTGATTTCACCATCAAGATCTTTGCAAAAAATCCTACTTAAAAGCATCCCGTAACTAGCAGGAATATCAATGACCAAGATATTCAGTTTTAACTTCTTCTCAGGATGTGCTGCAAGTGCCACTTGAGCGTCTTTTAACTGGCCAACTAGTGGGAATTGTTTCGCCTCCATAGAGTACACTTTTCCAGATGGTTTATTCAGAGAAATTCCTAAGGCATGGGCTACCTTTGAAGGCATAACATTATTGGATGCACCAGAATCGATGATACAATTACTTAACTTGCATCCAACTATAAAAGAGAAACATAGAAAGGCTCAGGTTTATCTGACAAGGATGCTACAACAAAAGATTCTTTCTCCGTCATAGGCCCTTCCAAATTATCTTCAACTTCTAGAGAAACTCTTGATTCATGGTTAATAGTGATCTCAGGTGAATGTTTTCCTTTACCAACACATTGAATCAACCTTTCTAATTGATGAGGGTTTGCCTTAAGATAGTCTAATTGATAAATTTGCACTTTGGTCTTTTTACAATGATCAATAAAATTGAAAGAATCTTCAACAATGGGAGATGTTTTATACTTATCTATTTCCTTCACTTGTGAAGGCTCTTCCGGAGTATGTTTATGAGACAAAATCCTCTTAGCAGTTTCATCAGAAGCTTTTTCCTTTGCTTGTTTACTCCACTTTTCTTCCAATCTCTGTCTCCAACTTGGTGTAGCCGCATTGCAAGAATGATTATTGATATCTTCAGTTTGGTCATCATCAGATTCATATTCCAAAAAGTTAATAGAAGAGGTGCCAACAGTGGGTTCTGTTACATCTTCAGGAGCCACATATTCTTCTATCTTCTTCGCAGTCAAATGCATTTGCATGAATCTGGCCATCTCAGGACAGCTTGCACCATCATGATCTATTGTTAGATGAAAATCACACATAGCAGCCTGTTTACCAGAGGATGAGGGATGTTCGATGGCCAATCTTGGTGTTGATTGGGGTAACCACTTAGTTTGTCTATTTTGTTGATACGACATATAATTCCTCCTTGGAATATCTTGATACAAAGGTAGAGGATTAGAAGGCAACTGCTTTTTGAGCTGTAACAGATCATTAGCCAATTTTTGATATAAAGGATCAGTGGTAGAGACAGGAGCTTGCTGACCTTTTCCCTTTTGTAGATCACGACTCCATTTTCCTGAACTAAGCAAGTCATCTTCCACCTCAATAGCCAAAGTTTGTGCAGCTGCTAGATTAACGGGTCTTGTCCTTCGTATTTGAAAACTTACGTTAGAAGGTTGAGCACTGATGAAGAAATTCATTTGATTTTCTTCAGTGGGTCTTTTTTTGATAGGAATTCGATTCACCGTCTGATTAAAATGAGCAATGAATTCTCGCATTGGCTCATGAACTTCTTTCTTCATTGAAGTCAACTGGGAAAGGAGTAAATGTTCATCTTCAGCAGTCTTAAATCTCCTCTCGAAAGCTTGAATCAAAGTTACCCATGACGTAATTGATCCAGCTGGTAGCTGTCCAAACCATTCAGCTGTGGGTTCAGTGAGTGTTTCAACAAAAAGACGGACAGAAACATCTTCATGTTGGATTGCAAGAACACCGCTTGCTGTAAAGAAAGCACTTATATGCTGATCAGTAGTGACTTTTCCGTCACCAAAAAACTTGGGAAGAATTTTTTGAGAACCAACGGGCAAGTCATGTAATTGGTTTCCTAAGTCTAGGGGGCCAATAGCGGCTCCCCATGGGACTGGTGGCTGCAGTGCTTGATGTGCCATAGTCGGAAGAATGATATTCAAGGGCTACAAATTTATAGCTAAAGGTACAAGAGTACCTAGCAGAATCAAAGCTTGAAAATCCGTAGGAGAAACAGTAGCTTTGGTTGGTGAAGAAGACCTACTAATAGACTTGACCTTTTTCTTCTTCTTAGGAGTAACTGGCTTAAAATCTAACTTTCGAAGGGCTTCAAAATCTTCGTCTACCAAACCCTTTTTTCTATCAACCCATGTCTATGGTTTATTAGCTAGCTTAATGGTTATTATTATTTATTTGCCCTTGAATATGGCCAAGATTTTGTCTGTTTCTTCTTGGAATGACCACTATTCTTTCAATAACTACAACATCTTGACCAATAGGGGTTCTTCGCAAGATTTTTCCAAATTCTTCTTCTTCTTCTTCAAGAACTCGATTAACTTGATGATATTCCTGTACACTTCGTCTACACCTCCAGGCTAAAGTATTCAAGTCTGAAGTATTCAAGTCTGAGATGATATCTTCTTGGGTGTCTTGAAAGCCGAGGTTCGGTTGGAGAACAGGAAAAATGTTCTCATGCGGAAGCACCATTGTACTTCATCACAGGAAACTCTCAATCTTTCTATTCAGTCTCCCTAGTAGAGTCGCCAAAAATCTGTTGGTAAACAGATTTGTCACAGTAGAATTTGCCCAACAGAGTGTATGTGGAAAATCGTTCACAACAGTTGGATAGGCCCTTGATATCCAGCCTTCCTTTGCATTTAGAGGGGCAGCTCCCTCGTAAGATGGAATTTTAGATTTTTCAAAAAGGATAAGAAGAACTTAAAAAATAGGAAGGAAAACCATTGATAGAGAATGCACCACACGCCTTCAACGTTTTCATAAAAATGATGTAAACTATTAATGAGAGCTATCAAAGACTATGCTTGAAAAAATTTCACCAACACGATGCTAATTCAAACATCCACAAATACTCACATCATACCATGAAAGTAATCATAGATGAATCAACACTTTAACAATCCAGATTCCTTGGAGAGAGAACGCTAAATGTACTTCCTTTTATTTCTTGCACCAAGAAAGAAAGAAAGAAATAACTGATTACACAAAAACAACAATTGTACACACTTTCCAAAAATTGCTTTATGATCAGAGCATAAGTGTTCCCCTGTATCCAAGTCCAAAAAGTCCCTTATTACATTGATCTCCAAAATTTTATAGCCAATCTAGAATAACTAACTTTTCAGGTTCGTAACTACCCAAAAAGTTAGAGTTTGGGCTACTTGAAGATGATTCATAACCAACTCTAACCCTTGAAGCTTAACTACGGTTAGAAAAATGAAAACTAGAGTTAATTCTAAAGTTGAGCTTTTTACAAATTACATCAATAAAATTCTAAGACAACTTTTGACAGGAAAACTTCTAACTTTTAATTCTTTGAACTCATTCCTTGATCTGTAGGTGCTACCAGCAACTGAGTCAAGTTTGCCTTGTACGCTCTGAATAATTTTATGACTTGAGCCAAAGTTTTGTTCTTAATGACAATTAAACTCTGCATCTTCAGCTTACACAACTCATGTCTCTTTCTAATTTCATCCAATTCTGTGACACAACCTGACAAGTTTTGAGTACAGAAGTTCAATGCTACTGAGAGACTGCTCAATTTCATCATAGCGCTAGCATCTGAACTTTGTTTGCGGCCAAGTTCGGTGTTGATTTTATTTTCTATGCATTTCAAGATGGAAGATATGTCTAGATTTTGAGTATGTTCATTAATAGGAATACCCTCTATGATCATTGGTATTTCTCCCAAGGCCCTCTTTTTCAGTAACTTGCAAGAGTTTAAGAATTGTTCTCCTTCACTCAATTGTTCATTCATACTATCATTCTTCCATCGGATGTTTTCCAACCATATGTAAATTTTCTCTTCTTCTCCAGTGCTGATTAACTTTAGTGACCGGACTATATTGCTGTCCATACCTTTAATCTCTACTAAATTGGCATCAATTTCTCTCCAGAATGTTTGTTGTTCCTTGAGAGTTGCCAGTTCTTTTTGAATGCTTTGTTGTATATGATCCGCTTTGGTAAATGTACCTTGAACATCTTGAAATAAGCTTGATGCCTGTTCTTTCATACTGTGTACCCATGCTTTCACCATTTTACCATATGTTTGGCATTCTCCTATGTTTTGAATGGTTCCTTCATCAAACATCTTCTTTGGATCTTCTGTACTTTCTATGGATGAACTAGGATCTGGAAAGGAGTCACCAATCATCAATTTGATGCATGAAGAAAGAGCTCGGACTTGACACTTGAGTTGATTCTTAACTTGCTTATCTCTCGTTGATTGTTCTATTAGGACAACAACTGACACTTGAAAATTGTGTTCTTTCCCTTCACGAGTAGTCCTGCCTAGATCCAATTTAGTGATGCTAAAATCAAATTCATTTGTCTCATTTATATCCTTCTCTGTAACTAGTTGTGCAATTTCAACAGATAAATTACCTAAAGTAGGGTTCACTATTAGTTTGGAATCCATTTTAGTCTTCTTTATCTTTGTACTTCTGTGCATCAAGTCAGCTACAACATCTAGATTGGGCACCTCTAACTGAATCATCCTTTTCTTGTTTCTCTCTAAACTTTGTTGTAACCAAGATGTTGAAATACTAGAGGGTGTACTGATTACTGAAGGAACCTGTAAGGTTGTAGATGATAAGTTCAAGTTATGCACATTTTCTACATCTGGCTCCTCTTAGATTGCTTATGTGCTCTCAGGAGACAATGAGCATGAAGGAGATGCTATGGATTGAATCATCTCATCTACAAATGAGGGTAAAGCATTCATCTTAGGAGCTTCGTCAATCATTTGTTGAATCGGCTTTAAGGTCTTCTCCTTGGGTTTTGATCTCTTCTTCTTGGTGATTACATTGAGTTCACATGCTGAAACTAGGTTAACTCGTTTAGCTGGATCTTCACCATCATCTCCCCCTTGTGTGCTATGCAAAGAGCCTGAGGATGTAGGAATAGCAGATGGAATGGCTGAAACTGATGTTCCTTCTTGAGAAGTATTATTATTATTTACACTACTTCTTCCTGTTGACTTAGTGGTAGTAGTGGCTTCTTTGACTTTATTATTTAACCAAGTCTCAGTTCATTGAATCACAAAGAAAGTCCTTTCCTTGAGGTCTTTTAGTTCTGGCAGCGACCAATTGATATATGGCAATTCTAGTAATTGTATCCGCTCAAAGAAGTAAGGATCAATCAAGTCTGACCCGTCCTCCGTTACGCCTATCACCTCCCGTCCCATTTTGTAATCAATGATTTGTTGTATTGTAAATCTCATCCAGTCCCTTTTTCTAACTTCAAAATCATTCTCACAATTTGCCCAAAAATCTTCCAATGTGGGAAAATGAAGATAGCCAGGTCCAAGTGCCAAGTTATTTTCAACATACCTGCTACCATCAAATGGAAAGCGACTGTAGAAAGAGTTTAGAGTTATGTTCACCATGGATCTCTCAATATTTTAGGCATCCGAAGAAGACAAACAATAGTAATGTTCGATGCCAATTGGGAAAGGGATTGATCTTTTGTTCCTGCACTTTTTGTTTACTTGACCAATTTGCCTGCAGACTTCTGAAAGTACCAACCTGTCATCTACAAAGCGAGGCAACATGAGAGGGCAATCTTGAAAACCTCTGATAAGGATGTAACTGAATTGAGGATATTGTATGAAAAAGCTACCATAAGTACTAATGAGACTGGCTGCTTCAGGAGAAAGTCGAAGTCCTATGTCTCTTTGTAGTTCCCTGGCAGTGAGCATAGAAAAAGCATCATTCACCTTGCGGAAGTGTGCATTGCTTTGTTTCAATTGCAACTGGGGGTAATAGTTATAAATTTGAGTAGTTAAGCTATACTCCCCATAATGATTTAGACTGGGCCATGACTTTATACTTGCAATTGCGTACATTAGATATGAGGACATGTAAAATCCTTGATTTGCATTGAATCCTGTCAACTGGTAATGGAGAGCATCGCTAATCATTTCTCCCCAGTCTATAAATTGTTTCCCAGTGGTGATGGTATTAATATACAAAAACATCCAATCATGAAAATCTTCAGCTGTCTGATTTCCCACCACTCTATTGAGAAGAACTATCATATCAGAAATGTCTTCATTGAAGATATTCCTGCGTAACATTCTTGGCAACTGCGATTGTCCTCGCCTGGGTTGATCGAGCCAACTTTTAGCAATAACATTGAGGCATGTTTTCTTATTCTGATGGAAATAACCTTGGGCACCTTCTTTAGAAATTTCTGTAAACTCTTCTCTTACTGGCAATTTGAAAGTGATGGATATAGATATTGGGTCCAACCTTGCTACGACATTACCTCTTGTAGTCTTGATGTCCCTCGAATTCTAATCATATGCCTTGATACATTCTAAAACCAATTCCACACATTGAACTGCGAGTGGATGCCCTCCTGCATGGGCCAGATCACTTTCCAGCGTTCGACGTGCTAGGGGTGATTTATCTTCTTTGCTCATCATCTTCCAGAAGTCTACAATTTCTAAATGCCCCATCTTTGTGTCAGATATTTTGGGGAGCGTTCTTTTTAGTATCATAGGAAGTTCCTTACCCTGAAAATTATACCTCATATTGTCACTTGTCAATTGTCAAGGGCTATCTTGGCAGTAGTGCGGAGTTAATAGCCACTTTTCTTTATTCAAATTTGATGTTAAATCTTCTTCAATTATAAATTTCACCAAAATCTTTACTTCACTTTGAAGAATCCAGCTCTCATGTGTGACAGAAGCATTTCATCGAACAATTCACCTCTTTGAGAGCTTGCTTTGTGACTGTTCTATGCATTCTTGTGCGGCAGTTTAGAAGTGCTTTATTGGCATTCGAGGTTGTTCATTTTGTCAAATAGATAGTGGGCACGTTTAAAAAAATATGTGCTTCTTCGTGATGGCGGGATTGCCTGCTTTTCCTCAGTCTTCAAATTACCTTCAAATATCAATGGTCACGTGCTTGTCTATGTCCATGCACCTCTGCCCTTATGTCTTTTCATACACTGTACTTATCCTAATCAATTGATGATATTTCGGTTGAACCACATAAGCACACTGGCTTTGAATGTATTTGCTCCATTGCTTTGCCAACTGTTTGAACTCATTAGTGACACGAGATTCTTTCTATGGATACCGCAGGAGAGAAAAGTCGAGGGTTACCCGAGTGCTGGAGGTGAAGAATTCTGTCAAACGTTTCAGTTAAACTCTAAAGTGCATTACATCAAACAAGTCGCACCTAGTGCTTTGTATTCCCATACGTGATTCTAAACTCAGTGTTCAAATGCATTGTGAGTTTTTCAACTCCAAACACCAGTGCTAATGCGGCTTGGGAGTATAACAATACCATGCTAGGCTGTGACAGGTTCGGAATACCATTGTTTTGACATTATCAGGTGCCTTGGAGCGTCTTCCTGCAATTTTTGTTTAACAATGCTCATGCTTTGTTGGGGGCGGCTTATTCTTGATCTGCACATTCATTTTCGTGCACATTATTCCCACATTTAATGCTGCTCACGGCACCACAGCCTGGAGATAACACATTTTGTCAAACGATTCCCGTGCCTTGCTTATGGTTGCTTCAATCATCACCTTCTATGTTTGCCTCACTTCTTTCTAAGTGCTTGATATCAGCCTGAGGACGTTTCAAGACGTGGCACATCACACCTCAAGTTTTTCGTCTCAACTTCATGCATTTCGATCCTATTTTTCTGATGTCATAGGTAAGAATGTCGTGTTCTTGTCGCAGCCAAGCTTTCAATCAAACCTGTTCGCGTATCATCATTATGAAGACCATGTTGTATCTCTGCGGCAAGGGCAACAACAAGATGTCAATGTTAGTTTTAAAATCCGCACACATACTCTGGTAACTCATGAGACGACTTTGATGTGCATTATTTTCTGTCATTCAAGAAGCCACGACCTTCCATTGCTAATGAATATCAATAATTTCACTTCATTGAAGATTGCATCCTCATCCTCTTTGCACAGACATTATAATTGCCATTTTATTTTCTGAGAAATACAGGAGTTGGGTTCTTGCAATTTCAGGGCTTCTTCAAACTGGCCTCCAATGAAACAGCATACCTAAATTATTCCAACATCTATGAACTTCATCTCCAGCCGGCAGTTACCTTCAAGTTGAAGTTTAGGTTAGAAGGTCCGGGTTAGAATTAGGTTAAAAAGTTGGAGTACGGGGAGAGAGAGTATATCGAGTACGTGGAGAGAGAAAAAGTGAAATTCTTAAAACCTTAACCCAAACTTCCTCTAAAGGTTTAGTACGTGGAGAGAGAAAAATGGGAGGAGAGAGAGTGGAAACTCAAACTTAAAACCTTAACCTGTACTTCTCTCTAAAGTTTTAGTACATGGAGAGAGAAAAGTATGGGAAGAGAGGAAGTTTGAATTTTCTTTAGTATTTTCTCTTTTCAATTAATTAATGTAATTACACTCTCCGTAAAATGTTGGGAAAATAGAACCCAAATCACCCTTTGGTGGATCTAACCACTAATCTACCACATGTATTAATACCTCCTAGCAAATATAAAGTTGTCAAACACTTTAAAATCAAAATCATGATTGTTGAAAAATTTAGCTAGTTAGCCGATTGATTGTACAAAATTATAGAAAATAAATAATAGTAATACCATCCTCTTGTAAGAAAACAACATCTAAAAGTGAAAAATTTTAATGCATGTCTCACCACCTAGTTCTTGAGGAAAGTCAACAAGACCTCAAACATTCCAAAACATACAATTCAACAAATGGGAATTAAGAGGCATTGCATCATAATCCATCTCTTTGAGAAAGGAAATCAATTTTGCAAAAGTTCATCTTTGAGACTCCTTGATTAAAGGATATGGATTAATAACATCCTTTTTTGTAACATGCCCTTACTCTTCTAGAATAACCCAAGAAATCTGCAAGAATGACTTTGAACTCCTAGGAGATGGAGGACAATGGCTACGTATCTTCAATTATTAGGTCAAAATATATGTTAGTTGTGGTGTTTTGAAAAACCAAACTTCAGATTAAGGTTTAGTTGAAAAACCTTAAGTGGAGGGATTATATTGAGAAGTGGCAACAAGATAATATTTGATTTGTGTGTAACTTCAAAAATAAGTATTGGGAAAAATAAGGTTTGTCATATGTTGGGTGTGGCATAAATGTCCAAATGGATATCCACAAAATATTTTAGATGTCTAAAGAGACCAATCTCAATAAAGACACATTTATAGGGTGAGCTTTCTAGAATCTACTTACTTGTAAACAAAAATATTTCCCTAAAGTGGTAGCACAATAGTCAAAAAGTCCAATAGGGAAAATATGACTAGAAAACTCAGAGACATGAAGTTTCTTTTCATCAAAGACATCAAAATCATGCATCAACAATTGAAATGCTAACAAGGATCTGCATACATATCATGGACCATGCTTGAGGATTGTCTCAACATGGTTAGCCTCAACAAAATGAAAAAGAAATAAACCTTTGGTAAGATATTGAATAATTTCAAGCTTGGCCCCTTCCAGGACCTAATGTTTGTCAATCCATTAATGGAACATGACCTTAAGGAAAGTTATCTTGACAAATTATCCTCTCAAAATAAAATGCTATCATCGTGCAGATGTTATCTAGAGATGGAAAACACCGCATCGACAAATTGGTTAAAAAGAAAACCTCTTAGAATAGTTTGAAAACAAACATCCAGTGACATTTATTTGAAGATGTCATTATTTTCACCAAACCATTCAACAAAAAATGTTAAATTGAGACAATTCACAACCATATAAAAGATGATTAAAACTCTATATAACTATTTCAACCAAAATATTTCCTTTCTCTTGAGTAGTAGGAAGATTTGCAACCCTCAACAATTCAAAATTGTCATTGCCGAAAAATTCTATTTAAAGAAAGAAAGAAATATTTTATCGTAGTCCACCATATCGACTCATACCAGATGATTCATACTGGATGAATCTTATATGAATCTACAATTAATTTGTTCCAATATAAGACTACCTCATACTCCTTATTAAAAAAAAAACCCTTGATATACTACAAACTACAAATTTAAACTTGTCTCATTTCTTTCAAGAAAAGAAAAACTCTTCCTAAAATTTTGATCAATCAATATCTACATGACATGTTACAATCCACCCATAAATGAAATTATGGCTCAATTCATCCATACCATTAAATAAATTTCAAAGCAATCTAGAATTTGAATTGTATGTCAAGTTGTTCATATTTCTACTATAGCTTATTATAGAAATACATGAGCGGAGTCATGTTGCTTTTGAAAACTTATTTTGAATATGATGCTTTACAGATGGGCACCCTTAAATATCACATACTAAGGAAGAAATTAAGTTTGCAAAAATAAATCAACTTTGACTATTTAACACTTTTAACCTACAAATAAAACTTTAATATATGATATTTAAGCAGTCCATTTACAAAAATATTCCAATCAGAAATCCCGCGTCAAATCTCAATCTTCATATCATACAACAATTATCTTACTTAAAAAAATCCATTGTGGTTGGAGTAGTTGTTGAATTCCCTGACCCAGATAGACCATCACTCATCAAAATCTTTTCGTTTATATTACCTCGATTGAATAAACAGCCGGCAGCCTTTCTGGATAACATATAGATTAATGTCACGAGTGGGTAGCCACTATTCAAATTAATAGGCAGCCAACTTTAGCAATTCATAGATTTAAAATAAAAATAATTGAACTTTTGAATCACAGAAATTCCTTCTAGGTGGCACTGCCTTTACTGTTAGGCATGTTCTCTGACGATTCCTTTCTGCATCGTAAAAGAGAACCAACAAATCTTTTTCAGCTGGTCAGAGATACTATCCTTAAAACCATTAAATGGTGGGCATGAAACAACTGCAGAAATACCTGGCCAGAGATACTATCCTTAAAACCATGAAATGGGGAGCATGAAACAACTGCAGAAATACCTATGCCGATGATCCTCCATTTCAGACATATTCTCAAATACAGTAATTTTGTGCAGATAAACTTTGGAAAATGGATTCAAAATGAGGTTGATAGAGCATTTATGGGACCTCTATTCATCTTGATTGGCCCTACAAATTTTAGTGTGTTTTTAGAGGGTAAGGTAGCTTATAATATATGAAATTATTTGGCATATCTTTCTATTTCCAGATCATAGGATTCAATACTTTAGCATTTCAGCTAAACTATTCAATCACTTTCAAATTATCTTTAATTTTGCTTTTTAGATTAAAAAGAGGTTGAAGTAGACTTCGTTTGTATAAAAATCTGTACATTTTACTATTCGATGGATATTTTTTAAGTATTGTTCGACTTGTTCTTTGGTCATGGCAAAGAATTTTATTATTCTTTATTAAAATTTGAACTAGTTAATCTATGCTGTCAATTAATTTTTAAATTTAGTATTCAGTTATCTTTTAAAAAATTATATTAATAAAATTAAATTAAATTGTACAAGCAGATGTAATAATATGGAGGAGGTACTATCAATTCAAAATGTTTGAGAGTAACAATTTAAGTTGAATATAAAAGCAATATTGCATAGAAGAGTAAATTGAGTATATTAAACATTGTATGTAGAGATCTATGATCTTTAGCAATATTTGTCTATTGTGATTACTTTTTTAATAATTGTGTTTATAGATTTGAATTGTTATTGTGATTCTTCA
Organism: Cupressus sempervirens; assembly: GCA_028749045.1. NCBI lineage: Eukaryota > Viridiplantae > Streptophyta > Pinopsida > Cupressales > Cupressaceae > Cupressus > Cupressus sempervirens. The sequence goes on along the minus strand of CM053786.1, from coordinate 911,982,088 downwards.
TGAAAACTTTAACAAGAGTTGTTTGCTATAAAATAATTTTAAAAAATAAATTATGCATAATCATTTTTAGTGGAAGAAACACACTTTAAAAGATAGTTTTAGATTGGAGCATTCAAATATAGGAAAAAATACATTGACAAAAACATTTCGAGATCACTAATAGTGCAGTCATAGAAGAGCAGGTTTCTATTTAAACTTCGATAAATATGACTAAAATAAGGGTCATGATTGCTTGTCCAAAGTTGTTAAGTATGCTTACAAGTCCAAAAAACATGTTTGCTAGTTTCTAACTTTTGACAAAAGGAACATTTGTTGGAGTGATTGGGAAGAATGTTGAGATGTTTTCTCACAACAATTCTATAATGAATAATATTCAATGCTAGAAATTTAATTTTAAAATTATGCACAACAATGATCAAGTTGGACCATTTGGATTATGCCCATTCAAACCCCATTTCACATTTAATCTCAGTTGAGTTTTGACTAGAGGAAGGATTTTACAGTAAATTAGTTTAAGGATATTTTTTCAATATTATAACTCCGACATCACCTCCAATCTTTAAAGAATTTGCATGAGATGGGAGTAAAAAGTTTAAATCTCTTGCACCTTGTGAATGTCATTGATAAGAGCTTTGGACAATTTGAAGTCATTGTTGACTTGCATATCATTTTTCTAATTTAAAGATGTGAACTAGTATATATATATATCCTTGAATTACATTATGTCTTTTTAGGAAGTGTTTTCTATGCAATTGAGAATTGGTAGAAGATGCTACTCTTGAAAAATTATAAATCCATTCCACCATATAGAAGAATGCAAACTCATGTCATGACTAAAATCTTGTTCTTTCCATTCAAGAAGATGAAACACTACTTGTTGGTATTTTCATATGCTTAAAAATTAGCTAGAGGCTTGAGGTTTGAAGTATTTAGCCATAGGGAAGTTCCATCCAAGTTCTTTCCAAGCATTGTTAGCTTTGATAGTTCACCGGAACTAGACCTCTAAGAAATAAATTCAAGCTTGAGTACTTGACCCTAAATTTCAAAAAGGGCACCCATTTTTTTTTTTTTTTTTAAATTAAAAAAAAATTGGTGCCCATTTTTTACTTTTAAAAAATCGGGTACCCATTATTTAAAAGTAAAAAAAGGTACCCATTTCTAAAAAAATCAAATTTCTATAATTTTTCAAAATAGGTACTCATTTTTTGAATTTCAAATAACAAGTACCCCTTTCTTACAACATGAGACAAGATTTTTTTCCTTGCCTCGGATTTTGGTTCGGGATAAGCCTAGTTAGACCAAGCCTATGCCTTGGCCTCTCAAGATTTGGCTAAGGCATTGAACTGACAAATTCATCTCTTGCCATAATTTTTAGAGGGTCTTCTCGATCAATTTTTTTTACGAAACAAAAACCCATTAGAGCTCTCACTGTCCTGATTTCACAAATATAAATTTTATAGTGTTATGATTTTATTTACTATTTTTGTATTATTTTTAATCAAAGCGGGTACCTAAATATAAAATAGCGACATTCACTAAAACTTTAATAACTTTTTTATTTTATGATTTTTCTTAAATTAATATATATGTCATCAATCTACATTCAATTCTTTTGAAGTTTTAAACAAAAAAAAAAAAAAAAAATGTAAAATTTTGATCAAATTATGGTGTCCGCACATGAGAGATTTTAAAATTTACCTTTATAGCCAATTAAAAATTAATAATAATAAATAATTCAATAAAAAATTAAGAAAAAATATTATCATCAATCTTTGGTGTGTTAGGTAGCTTCGTTTAAAAGGATTTTAAAAAAATATTTATTTGTGTCAAATTATGGTGTCTGTACACAAGTGTGGTATGGTCTTGAAACGGGCATTTTGAAAAAGTGGTTTTTAAAGATCCATACCAAAAAAAATCTATCATATGGGTACACAAATAAATTACATATTCAAAAAGTAGATTTCGAACACCATAATTTTTATTTTTGAAGCTTTTTTATATTCAATATCTAAATATGTCAAATTTTGACATCAATTGACAAGAAATTTCAAAAATAGGAAAAACACTTCCACTTTTTGCCTGAAAGTGAGACCCAACTTCTTGCACTTACCCATATTTATAAATAAATTATTATAAACATTTTTCTTATATTTTTACATGTCAAACCTTACAAAATACAAAAAATTAAACAACAACTAACAAGAACATAAATCCAAAATTAAAATAAAATATTATTCATAGTAGTAAGTCATTGATCCATGTTAAACATAGTAAAAGGCTATCATAACAATGATTCAATCACTACAATCATGGACATATATGAAAAGTCAAAGATTAAATGCATTGTGTTGGCAACATTGTTTGGCTCTTAGGGGATGACGGTGGTGGTAGTCTCACCTTCACTTGATTACTACCTCTTAACATTGAGAGAGTTGCTAATTGTAAATTTAGAGAAATCTAAACTTAACACATGTCTTCTGCTAGGTGAAATTACATTTACCATTTAGTTTTTTTTTGTTGGTAAAATTGTATCAAGATTGATCATCATGGTTTTCACAAGGTTGCTTGGAATTTTTGTTGTGTTCCCAAAGAGTTTATAGGTCTTGGCCTTCTTTCCACACAGAAGCAAGGGCTCAGTCTTTGTGCTAAGTGGATTATTCATGCCCTCACTATTGATGAAGCTTGGAAAGTGTTAGTTCAACATTGTATCTCTTCTGGTTTCCTTGTTAACAGGTCTGCGTGGAAGGGGATTGGTCTTCAAACCCTTCTCATTATGCTAGAACCTGTTCATATCCAGAGCTCCTTTGTTATCAAAAACATATGGAAAGCTTGGGAAGTTGTTAAGCCTTGGCTTCGCTGAGATGGTGATGGGTTTCATGATGGGTAGAACCTTTGGTGGTCATCGTTGTTTGCCATTCAGGGTGTTCCTCTGGCCAAGACTCAAGGTGTCAATGCTCTTCATTTTTTCAAACATGACATCAAGACTCCTAGGGATCTCTTCTCCAGGATCTCCATGAGTCTTAGATCTTAGGAGGATATTCAGGTCCAATTCCTTCTTGCTCGTCCAGATCAAAAGACTTTTGATCTTTGCTCTCTGCCTTTCCATATCATTTGATCTACAAGGAGGGTATACATTCTGTACGACCTTGGTGGAAAGATTGGAAGTGGTATCCTACCACACCCTTCATTAGTTACAAGCCCAACTTAGGATATCGTTGGCTTTCTTCCCATATTCCTATGGTGGATACTCTCAACCAATGTTGGCATCTTCAGTTTTCTACTTATCATTAGAGAATGTGAATTGACACTATCTGGAGTGCTATCACTGAGCTGAAGATTGCCCATTTTGCCTAGTGCTTGTTGTTTCAAGGGCTTCCCCTTGGGTCATAGCTCAAGCATCTTGGTGTTTTGGATCCTTGTTGTCCTTTTTGTGGGCATCCTGAGTCTTTTTTGCATATTTTTTGGTTCTATAAGCATGCTCAAAATTATTGGAATTGGATACATGTTTTTTTTCAAGCCTTTCAGGCCAAAACCCTTTTCTTGGCACATGATTGTGTTGGGTGATTCCCCCAAGATCCCTAGGAAATTTTCCCAAATCTCGCGTACTTTAAGGATGGAGATTTTGTTTACTTTATGGAAGGATAGGAATGTTGTTCTTTTTACCTACAGCTTTCTTGATATCAATGTTGGTATGTACACTACAACATGCATTTGTAATAATGTCATGTTGCAAATACAGGTCCAAGCTAACAAGGTGGCTCTGGAGGTGGCCCACCTTCAGGAGCTACTCAATCACTGAGGTAACTTGCCTTGCATGGTCGCTAGAGTGCCTCCTGACTCTGTTGATCATACTCTACCTTGAGGCTGTCATTGGGGTTGCAATTCTTCTGCTAATCATCGCTTGCATGTGCCACGCTCGTAGGCTCACCGCCACCACTCTCCAAGTGGTGGTGATGATGGTTGGTGGCGCTGCTCGGCTTCTCCGCCTCACCGTAGCTCTGGCTAGTCCCCGGTTCCTGTGGATCCCCCTCCTACTACTCATCTTGGTGTTGTTAGCTCCAAATGGCCTTTCTACCTGAATTTGGCTATCTCTCCACCACAGACGGAAGAGAAAGATAAAGAACAAGTTGTTGATGATGTTATTAATAGCTAGATTTCCTAGTATGCCTGCCAATCCCAGGGATGCTTGGGGTTTTAATGATCATGATGAACCACCTCCCTCGGTTGGCACTACTCTTGCAGCTTGAGGGAGTTGCTTAAATGTTTTTTTGATGAATAGTTGTTATATTCAGCTTCGGTCATGCGAACTCTCGCGGGGTGATCTTGTATCCCCCATCCCTTTTTGTGAATTTGTAACTAGTGTATTAATTTATTAATAGAAAGGGACTATTCATCAAAAAATTGTATCGAGATGGAATGATTGGACTTATGGAGTAATTGGTGGTGAGCTATGTGCAAGAGTTGTGTTGACAATTGAAATATTTATTGCAAACATTTAAAATCATAGAACTTCTAAACTTTGAATCTATTTTTAGTACATTTGGCTAGGCTAAATACTATTGCAATAGTTTTAGAGTTATTCATGTTAATCAGTTATTAAATGAGCTCTATACCAATTAAAATTTATTTTATTTGATGTTTTTCATATAAATATTATGTTTCTTAAAAAATGCATATCATTTTTTTAACTCTATAATTTGTATATATTAATTTTCTAGTTTTTAATTGGACACGGATGAATTAGAGTCTTATATGATATTTTAAAATGTTCATTTATTGAGGCCTTTGTAATGAACCTTATATTTTCTTGAATTGGTTTCTCTTATTCATTATTCTTAGCACATTATTGGACATGGATTTGTAGGATAGTTCTGAAAATCCTTAGAAATAACTATTAAAATTTTATATTATAATAATATAATGAATAATTTGATATTTCTTATGTTTCTAGAACCATTATAAAAATGTTGAGAATATATTTGAATTAAATTAGTTAATTAGAAATTTATATTAACATTAAATATGAGGAAAGTGATATAATGTGGGTCATATATTCATCATATTCTAATAAATCAATTGATTTCAAGTTTCTTGTCATTTAATGTGAACATTTATCTCTTAAAAATCACAAAAAATATTTAGTCCATCAAATTATATTGCTAAAGACTCTAATTTAAACATTAAACATTATCAAAGATGTTATCATGTCTATCCAACCGACAACCTATGCATTTTTGTATTTTATAGTCACATGTAGTCTTTGTATATGTATACATAAGAACATCACTGACATTCTAAATTCTAAATATACATATAAAATTCAATCTATAATTGATTATATAACTAAAGACGACTACTCAGCTATTAGTTGACACTTGTGAAACAAGCTATCCAGCAACAAATTCAACTTTAACAAACAATTATTAAATAATGTAATAGAAAGAAAGATCTAATGTGATAGTGAGTCTAGAAGTAATACAATGAATTATTTTCTCTGTAACTCTGTTTAATAATATGAATGCGTTATGCCTCCATTCTAAATTCTAAACAGGGCCTTAGGCAATTCTCTTGATTCTCTATTCTAATTTTTCTCTATTCTAAATTAACTTCTACCTATCGATGGTTAAGTGCCACATGCCATTATCTTTTTAATGCTGGAAATTCTTAAAAACATTCAATAAATAAAATAGTTGTGCATGGGAACGGCGGTGCTCAGCTGAGTACAATTTTTCAAAAAATAATACTTTATTAAGACTTTCTGATTTTATGTAGTTTTTGGTCTTGGGATTTCAGAACATTAAAATTGCTTTGCATTGTGGGTCAATGCTGAGGAAATATACGCAACATCATAATATTGCAAGGTATGTTTTACAGTCTGAAAGTATGACGGAATTCGTCATCTTAATACAACTATCACAACTTGGCATCCTTACAAGTTCTTGACCAGTTGGTTTAATCACATATTAGGGCTTCATTCCTAGATTATAATTGTTAAATTGTCAAAGTTGATTTATTTTTCTAAGCTTAATGTTTCCATTACTGCGTGATGTTTAAGAGTGACCGTTTTTGACAAGACATAATTCTATGGTATCTGACTTTGTCAATAAGATTTTTGATTGGGTTTGGCCAAATATAATTCAGAAGTGTTGATGTCTAAAAATGATATCACAAGGTTGAACTGGGAAGCTCCTTCGTGGCATTTTACTTGGTCATTCAAATGTTTCAGCAATGATGCATTATGTGAACTCAAAGTTTAATTTATAGATCCTGATGAATGTTATTAAGGAATCTAGAAAAAAAACCTCCAAATTGTAGCCTTCTATGTGTTTAGAATCTTTCTGGCCAACCAAAATAAGCTACCAAAATTGTTTGCATTCTTATTGCTAGTCATACCAACAGTGATCCATTCTTAATGCCATTCAGCTACATATAAAGTGCTTCAATGGTTAGTTGAGTACATAAACCTCCAACAACTACTCAAGAAGCAAACATCATTTGTGATATTGCTATTAGAATTCAATTCTGCAGTTTTTCTTTTAGTCAAACTCGATGACCCATGAGTCAAACTTGTTGATCCATGTTTAATAAATAGTGGTTCACACAAACCCATCTCTCATGAGAATGAATGGAACACTTAGCACTCATTGCAACTAGTTTTCGGGATGTCACCCATCCCAGTACTATTCCAGCTCAAGTGTACACTTAACCATGAAGTTTCCTCCATGGTTAAATCTACTCTACTTGTAACCCCATTTACAAAACCTTCACCAAGTGTTGTGCTAATGAGTAGGAAATATATTCCACAAGAAGTCAAATTGTGATATTGCTATTAGGATCAAAGTGTGTAGTTTTTTAAGTCAAACATGTTGACCTGTGTTTCATGAATAGTGGTTCACACGAGCTTAAGGGGCTTTCTGAATGGTTCATAAGGCACAACACTTCTTGCAAGTTTGCAAATGGAGTTACAAGCAGGGTGGGTTAACCATGGAAGAAACTTCGTAGTGAAGTGTGTTCGAGCTGGCATTATGCTGGAATGAGCAACCTCTCAAGAAGTCGGACTGCTTCACCTCTATGAGCATCACCTAGATGCAATGAGTGCTAAGTGTCCCATTCATTCTCATATGAGATGGGTTTCTGTGAACCACTATTCGTGAAATATGGGTCAACAAATTTGGCTCAAAAAAAATACTACACAGTTAAATCCTGATAGCAATATCACAATTTGGCTTATTGTGGAAAATATCTTCTACTTATCAATCATTATTTTCCCAATGCTATTCAAAACATAAAACATAAGTATTATACTTACTATCGACACATGGCATAGATCACAATGAGAGACATCCTAAATATCAACAATGTTGATTGTGCAGTTACCTCTACTCCCTAAATGCTTTATTGCTGCAAAAGACCTGACAAAGTCAGTTCTAAGAATAGGCAAGAAGTAGATATTTGTAACGGTGAAAAGACTTCTCAGCTTAGCCTCAATTCATAGTCAAAACTTATTCATTAGAAGGTATGAAAAAATGCCATTAAATAGATTAGTATTAATAGTCTAATATTAATAGTACCTGCCCGTTCCTATTCCCCAGCTTCTACTTAACACGGAAATTCTACCATATACACAATTCTCAGTGTCTTTGATCATGACAATGCATGGAAGGAACCAATGGAACACATGATCCAATTCTTTTCTCTCCCTAATAAATAAATACAACCGCCTTTCAACTAAACCTAGATATGTGCAAGTGCAAAATTTGTGCTAACAGTTATGGTGCCAAGCACATAAACAAATTACCAATTCCTAGGAAAAGCCAGCTAAATGATTAGTGACAAAATGCACACTGAAACTAGGATTAGGTGATGTTGAAAGTATCAAAAGTTGTACCTTTGTAGGATCTATAAACACAATCTTAGCGATATACAACCTTATAAGGACCCAATGATTTTGAAAAGTGCACAAATTGACCACACCAATAAACAACGAATGCAGTTTGAGAAAGGACTTTACTGTTCTCATTCAACTTTCTCCATAACAATTTGCTTGTCTGATTCAATTTCTACCAATGACTAATTATTGCTTCCCCTCAACAATTCATTTCATCACCTATTTATTGTACTTATTTTATGGACAGGAATGTTATGTTAAGGTCATTTTTTATTGAAACGGCTTATAAAAACTTGATCTGAGTAATAATAGGTGGCTCACTTGCCTAAGCATATGATAAGATGAGGACCCTTTCCAAGTCCAAAATCTGCCAAAATCCAGTTTTGTGCCCATGGCTAGAACCAAAAGTGCCTTCTAGAAATTCCTAACCTGCTTTTGAATGGATGAATTCTACAAATATCTTGCAGGATTTCTAGCTTCAATGAAAATGCATCAGAGAAGGGTCACAGGTAGCCAGAAATAACATTATATAGCACTTTCCAGACCTTCAAATTTCCATTGTCACTAATCTATGAATACCCCAAGAACCAGTCAACTTCTGTTGACCGAATAACTGTAAATTAAACCAGAACCATATTGAATACCACATGAACCAGCCAACATCTCTTGACTGCATTACATAAAATTAGACAAACCCCCATCAATAGCCAAATCAAACAGTCAACTTTTGTTGACTTGTATCAAATCGAACCATGTCCCTGTTAAAAACCACATCAACCAGTCAGCTTCTGTTGACTCCAGTGTATTAAACAAATAAGACCCTGTGAGTCTTTGAAAATCCAACTTCAGTTGGCACAGATCATTGCGTCTATTTTTTGGTGATTCTCTATTTCTATCACTTCTCTATTTCAATAATTTAAATTCTCACATCAATTCTTCTGAGTTGTTTTTTGCATGAATCCCGCAGTATTACATACTAAAGCTCCTGCAGCAATCAAACAACACATGGAGATATCAATATAAGTAAAACAAATGACAAGTGAAATCAGTAGTTTAACTGTTATATTATCTACTTACCATCACTATATGAGGTCATCTTCTTATTCAGATAAATCTATACCATAAGCAGATAGGTAAGGGTTCGTTCGCTCCCAAGCATAGAGACAAGGTACAAGATACAACGTAGGACTGAAATCAAATATACAGATTTAACCAATATATTCAAGGTAATTTGAAAACCCCTTCTCATTTTAAATGGGTGTCTAATATTTCAAATTGGCAAACTAGCTAGAAGGAGACTTAAAAACTCACTTTACTTTACCTTTAAAATATTTAACTATACATTTAGAAATAAGATAATCTTGTGATATAGTAGAATTATATATTTTGTTAAACCAACCAAAACAGGATTAAGATGTTTGGTCATGATTAAAATAATAAAAAGTAGTTTTAATGATGATATAATTGACTGCCTATTTGTGTATATGATTCAATTGTCATAGCCTTTTCCCAAATGAATGTACAACTCTGGTTTAGTAAAAAGGAAGCTTTAGCAAGCATTGCTTTGGTAATACGGAACTGAGAAACATAGTATGGCATCCAACACAAGCAGCCAGCTAAAAGTGGAACCAATATGATGTAACGTTATTGAAAGAGAACCAGAGTTGGAGTTGTAAGCTTCAAGGTAGATTTAAACATGAAACCTCAGTAACATAAATGTAGGTGCCCCAAAACAATAACAACTAGAACTACATTGTCTAATGGGAATGACTAAGTGATAAAGGTGCCACATTACTGCAACACTGAAAAGAGAAATGTAGTATAGAAATGATTTGCTTAGTTGAATCATCTCTCCTTTGATTTCACCCACTTTGCTTAACTCAGCTATGTTGCTCACAATTTATCTCCTATGAACCATGTGCAAAACAAAATACACTTGGAATCACAAAATCTATGTATCCTCATTAAGAATCAAATATTAAAAACCTCATATCAAATTCATTTCCAGATAGTTTTCTCATTTTTGACAGCACTTAGAGCTCTGCACCATCACTTCCTTAAAGCGTGCCTCCCACCTTTCTAATAAGTTTGAAATTTAAGCAACAAAAGACATAGATGAAGCTTAGTTTATCTTTTCCTTTTCAGAAAATGTTACTGCTCAACTTCTGCCTCTAACAACTCTCATTTTTCCTGCTCGATCAGTTAGGCATATACCTCATCAAACAACTACATTAAGGGATCAACCCCCTTATCTGGAGGTGGACATAAGTATTGTACCCACCAAATCCAAATAGGACATTCTACTGATACATTTTCTATAAAAAAATAAAAAAAAATCCTTTTTGCTTAGCTGACTTCAGAATTGGAAGGAGTGAAGGCTCGGGTAACTAATCAAATCATTTTCATGGTCAATAATTCTACTGTCCATAGAGAAGACTTGTTAACTCATAATTGTCAGATAGAGATCCTGAAACAGGTGTAAATAATTGCTCACTGCCATATCCTATGTTCCACAGAATTTCAGGGATGGAGACAGTGTAGGGGATGAGGATATGGTTCTGGTATGGGCACAGTTTCAGGCCAATTTTCAGGGGACGGCTATTAAAAAAACAGGGAAATTTTTTAATATTGAGATAAGTTTCATATATGCATATTATAACATTGATAAAGCATTCATCATAGACACTTTAGAAGCCTAATAATACATAGCATTAGACTTAAATTGAGATTTCACATATGAATCGATAAACAAATTAACAAAAATCAAATGCTTTCATTGCCAATGAATGACATACATGTAGCAAAAATGCGCAAAGGTGCCAAATTTCAACCATGAAATGACATAAAATATTAAAACGTAAACACTATAACTAAACTACTACACGGTAACATAGAAGTCCTCAATAATATATAACTACCCATAACTAGTAGATGGTAGGTCTAAGAGTCTAAATCAAGTACTCTAACCTACCTTTTCAGCTTTTATTCACACTCCTTGACCAGCTGCTCCTCTTGCTGCTCTTCTCCTTTGCAAATGTGAAAATGAATTTATTTTTCTTCTTTTTGGTTATTTTATAGACAGACTATGTTTTGGTATAGCTAAATGCAGTTTGGGTGTCCTCGTGGGCTAACCAGCCTTTTCTTCAAATTTAGATATGTCTTTTTTTTAACAGTGGCAGTCAAGAAATGGCTTGGGCCATAGGGAACAGCCATAAGTCCCTGAGATGGGCAAGAGACTTCTAGCTGTCCCCTACATCCCTGACTACTTTCAACCACCTTGAATTTATTTCAAGGACCATTTTCAAATTTTCCAAAAAGGATATGAGAGGGGAGACAGGAAAATGACATCCCTGTGTCCCCAAACTGTACTAGGGATGGGAATGGGTCAAAAAACCCAAGGGACATGCCCTGTGGAACATAGTCAATAACTACATAGGAGTAGCCTATGTATAAAGACGAAAAATTATGGTAACATTTATTGTTTCTAAATCTCTACCTTATCAATTGTTCCAACAGTCCACCTGCCTCTAATTCATTTCTATATAACCTTTATAGTTGCTCCAAATTTCCATCTTTTTCATGATTCATTTGAATTTCTAGCCATCTCTTACTGTTGCTCCAGCTCTCCACCTACTTTATGATGATCTCATTATTCATGTCAATGAATTGGCCATAAGAAGGATTTCATGAGAAAGATTAAAGTTGACAATATTATCCTTAAAATGTCTATGCTAATTAAGGATGCTTTGTACAATAAAGAAAGAATTGGTGTTTATATAGACAGAGAAAAACATTATAGAATGTGGCAAAGATTGTTTATTTTTATAGGTTTTTTGTGCTTATAAATATGATAAACTATACTATAATAAGAGAATGATTATTTAGAATGTAACTATCAAAATTTGCACTTAAATGAAAGGCATGATGTCTTCAAGATTGGGAGTTGTCCACTTATGAGCTTCAATTGTTCTGTTGATTGCTTCTAAATGGAACGAAGTTAATAAGATGTTTTCTTTTGAAATATGTTCCCTTCCATAACTCAAAAATTTATATTTCAGAATTTCAGCGACGCTTCTTTTCTGACATTTTTATCAATTTCAGTTAAAATTATTCTAGGCTTATAACAGAGCAGTAATTCTACTAGCCTGTGTTACAACTGGACATCCAAAATGGGCTCAAACATGAAGGAGATATTAGTGAACTTAAGCAGGCCATAGAATGACATTTCCAGCCTTTGATTGAGGAAAAAGAATAATATGGATAGAAATATGGGAGAAATGGCATAGACCATGCAATGACTTCTGCATAACATGGGCAGCATAGACTCTTCTTATCATCCCTCTTCATGTAAGGTGGAATCATTACAACTGCAAACATCTGCTCCTATAGACAAAATTATACAAGGCAAGCAAGAGTATTTGATGCAGATCCTATTAGTATTAAGAAGTTATGAAGAGCTTATGCAGCTCACAGTCTTGGGCAGCAAGGAATAATCAGCCAGTCTTTTAAATGAAACTTGAACTTGACTGCTAAATATCAACATCTTCAAATTTGATGAATCAAAGGAAGATTGAACCATGGACATGGATGCATAAACTTGAATTTTATTGTAACAAGAAGCCAATGCTCGTTGTGGAGAAAATACAATCTGCATCAATGAAGTTAAAGAGAAATGCATATGATTGGCAGCCCCAGCATGATCTAGACTCTAGAATACTAGACATCCAATATACTTGACAGGATGGAATCTTCAAGCTGTATTTATTTTTCTTTTCTCTTCGATGTTCTTGAACAAAGAAACAATAATGGTTACTGTATTAAATTAAGGAAATTAAAGCAACATTTTTGAGATCCTACGAGAATTATACTGATTAATTTAGAAGACTTTGCACGCTATTACATACTCTTCCAACATTTAAACAAACCTAAATGTTTGTGCCAACTGATTGGATAAGGCTATTTCAAAAGCAAAAGCATGTAAGAAAACCGTTGAAAAATATTGCTGAAATAAACTTGTCTTACAAACTTTCTAGGAACCATCACTATGGAGACACCAATCATCTTCATAGGCACTATCATACTAGAGGCTCTAGCAATTTGTGGGCACCAACCTACTGGAGGCACCAAATCCCACCTCTAAGCACCAACTTAGTGAGAGACACCAATCTTTCATTTAGGGCCCCCTATCACATGCAGACCATTAGGAGCCTCCTATCACACATACTTAAAAAAATCATTTTGATGTTAAAAAATAAACTTTTGCTTATATCTGCCATAGGCGACCCTTAAGTCTTTGAGATGTTTAGAGACCCTTGGGAATCCCAGGGCCATCTAGAGGATGTCCCAAAATTCTCTAGAACTCCAAAAAGGGGGACATCATATAAACATCACTTCCTGAGGACTTCCAGAAATGTGCCCAAATCTCAAGTGCTAGTGGTGGAACAATTGGGGGGTGTCCTATCCAACTCCCCAAGTCTCAAGGATGTCCCAATTCCAAATATGTGAGGGTTTTTGGAAGAGACACATCCTTGTGGAACACTTTAAATAAGTGCTCGTCATACCCCTGCAAGTTATAGGATCACATCATTTACATGAAATCACAGTCTGTAAAAATCAGGGAAAGGAATTTATATCAGTCAAGAAATTAAGGAGATTAGAAATTAAATAATATAAACAAAGGTAAAATCATATATGTCTAAAGAGGCTAATCTCTGGTGAAAAAGACACCTCTCTTCATAGGGCTGACCAAATTAGGAGTTGCATCCCTAGCAGGAAAAGAGTCGTGACCTCATTGAAAGATATATATAAATGGATTATTACTTGTTGATGGGAAAAGTGAAAAAGAGAATAAAATAATATAGAAAACAGAAGCAGAGATAAACCCTAAAGTGGCAAATTAACAAGACAGTGGCAGCAGCGGCAATAATATGACAAAGCAGTGATCTGGTGAAAAAGACACCTCTCTTCGTAGGGCTGACCAAATTAGGAGTTGCATCCCTAGCAGGAAAAGAGTCGTGACCTCATTGAAAAATATATACAAATGGGTTATTACTTGTTGATGGGAAAAGTGAAAAAGAGAATAAAATATTATAGAAAACATAAGCAGAGATAAACCCTAGAGCGGCAAATTAACAAGAGAGTGGCGGCGGCAGCAATAATATGTCAAAGTGGTGATTCTGTTATCATATAAGGCAATCAATACTAACAAACAGTGATTGTCAGTAATAAGGCACTCATATTATGCAAGTAATATATACCAGTGGTTAGAATATTCAAAAGTTGCTTGAAGCGACAATTAATGGTAGCAATTGGTTATGAAGGAATAGCATTAAGAGATCAGTTATGGAAAGGCATTAAGGACAGAAACCTCCTAGTGTTATCTCTCTTCAAGAGACATGAAGTTATAAAGGCAAGAAGACAGTGAAAGAGGAGCAATAAAAGACAATCAATCCAATCAGCATCAGGGCTCATAAGAGCAGATCAGTTAATCATATATCAGCGATCAGGCACTTAGATAGATCAAGCCAGAGATTACTGTTAACTGTAGGCAGTAGCATTCCTCTTCAACAGTTCTATGCATAAGATGTCAGCTTAGTATGCATGAGGGAGATACTATCTAACATATTATTTCTTATGAGAATTGCTCATCTTTTAGATTATTTATTTATTTATTCTCCCAAGGAAGAAATCATGTGTGGGTAAGGAAGGGAATGCAAGCAGGGAGAAACTGTTATGAGGTCCTCTTCTAGTATGCCACCCCATACTTGTGACGGGTTGTCCCATGAAGCCAAGAGGATTGCAAGGAGTGCTCTATGTTGAGCTTAGAAGGGAAGGGTGCTCCAGACACCCTTTTGTAGGTGTTGGTGTAAATAAGTATTTACTCATTACACTTAAGTTTACTTAGGTTAATGCATTATTTAATTATTTTGCATTATTTTATTATTTATTTAGGTGAGACACTTAGGAGTTTGTGTACTCTCACAGAAGTGCGCAACTCTAATTATGCACATAGTGTCTACAACATAGGAGTTTGTATCATTCACTGAGTTGTCATGTTGACAACACAGTTATTCGCATTCCTAATTTAGCACATGTTGTCTACACCTGTAATGTCCCCTCTTTAGTTCGACATGGCATTGATCATGGATTTGCCTATTCCAGACTCTCGTAAGCAAATGGTGTGGAAAGAGAGTCAATTCTACGGATCAGATAGTCATATCTTGCTCTTGAAGAAGTGTTAAGAGGTTATATTTTATCATTATGTGATATTGGGGCCCACATGTTATAATTTTAATTTGAGTTGCACTTTTTATTTTATAAAATTACTTTATTATAAAAAGTGCATTATAATGAGAAATTATAAAGGATGTTTCTAGAAGTTCTAGCAACTTCTTAGAAAAGTGAATAAATAGAGGGCTGGGCCTCTCATTTGGACATGCTTGGATTGGAGAACTCTTCTACTTCTTCATTGTGAAGACATTTGTGGACTTCGGATCTGCAAATTATTCGATCTTTGGGAACGAATCACTCCCTTGGATTGGCGACTTTGAGGGTGTGAAATATCACCTGAATTGTTGCATAATTGGAGTTGGTATTCAGCCATCTCATTGGAGCTTATTGAGAATTCGTTGTTAGGGTTTGTTTTTGGTTGGAATAAGGATTTCATATTTGCCCTATCATTGGAGAAGCATTTGACAAGAGTTTGAAGACAGAATAAGTGCATTTTCAGAATTGGCAAAGCAGGGTTCGAAACCACATAATTGCTCATATCTCCTCACCCCCTTGGAGTTATTTTTTATGGTTTTACAGGGTTACTACCTAACCCTAGGCGCCCATTTTCCTTGCATTTGGGGGTCCCAAAACCCTAATATTATTTTATTTCAGCAGCCGTACAGGTACGGCCTGGTACGGCCCTGCTAGTTTGGGCAGCAGCAGCAAATTAAGGATAGTTTGGGGGTGCGGTTGGAGGTCTTCATCAACGATCTGCAGCAAAACGTGGTGTTCTTCCATAGTTCTTCAAACCAGGTTCTTGCATTCTGAAATATATGTCAATTTTTGGGTAAATTTGCTGTCATACAGTCATTGTAATAATCAGACCAGAATTGGTAATAAAATAATTTCAGAATTTATGGCATTGTAATTGAAATATAGTTCAATGGCTTTATATATATTGTAATTCTGTGATTATATTCTGAAAGTATCAAATCTGAAATTACCATATTCTGAATATTGTTACTGTTACACGCCAAGTGTTTGACAAAATTCCTAAGTTCAGTTTGAGGGTTTCTGTGGCCTTTATAGAGAGGGTCATTACAGTGGTATCAGAGCTATAAGTCCTGCCATCCTGTGGAGGTCGTATAGGGAATTTGGAACAGCTGGATAGGAGGGAAAGTGTTTGACGAAATGTCAAAACACTAAAATCAGAGCATGCAACAAAAGCCTTATAATTTCCGCAATACCAAAGCAAGACAAGATAGGATTTCTGACCTGCAGAGTGAACAGTCTAGCTCATCTATCCAGGTGGACATAGAATCCAGTCATACAGACACAGGGGAGGTATTTTTTGATCAAGACTCCGACTAAAATATGGATAGAGGCGGGAATGCCGGTCCAGATCCGCAAGAGGAAAGATTTTTACAGTTATTAGACACCCTGGCACAGGGACAGCGATTAGCCGAACAAAGAGCACAAGAACAGAATCAGAGAATGGAGCTTATGATGCAGATGATGGCTCGACAAATGGGGTTGAACGCTAACATAGGCGGAGGAAATAATCAGAATGGTCACAATCAGAATGGGAATAATCAGGATGAGAGACATAATGGAGGCGAACAAATTGGGAACAATTTCGGTCATGCCCCCCAGCAAGCTCGGACAGTAAGTTCAAGGCCTATGATTCCTACGTTCCATCCTAGAGCTCCAGAGCAGCCGGTACCAGAACCCCAGATCACTGACATACAGGATCAGCTGAGGAGAGATTGGGAAGCAGGAGGACCAGATTTTACAGCTGCAATCACCTTTAGAGAGTATATGGATGTGCGGATGAAGCATATGCCCCGTGGACAAGACAGGACTCAGAACTATGAGCTACGAAAGAAAGTAGGAAAACTACAGTTACCATATTATGATGGCTCGGGGAAGTCTACAGCAAGAGCTTGGGTTCAAAAGCTTGACACATACTTTCAATTGAATCCTATGTCTGAGGAAGAAGCTATTAAGTATGCAGCAATTCACCTGGATGGGTTAGCACACGAATGGTGGCATCATGGTATGATCACTATGGCTCATGCACACATTACCTCATATGTGGAGTTTACGGAGAGACTGATTGAACGTTTTGATAAGAAAGATCCAGAACTCCATTTCAAGGAATTAGCCCAGCTTAAACAGTGGGGCTCATTGGAAACATACATTTCAGAGTTTCAGAAACTTGCAGTGTTAGTAACAGATGTATCTGAACGAAGGCTATTGGTTTTATTTATGGATGGGTTAGTTGATCCGTTGAGAGGGTGGATTAAAGCTCTCAACCCTCCCACTTTGCAGGAAGCCATTAAGAAAGCTCGTGACATGGATTCCTCTTCAGCTTCTAAAAATAAATTTCAGGCAAAGAGTTTCCCTTCAGGAAAAGATAAGGACAGGAAACCCTTTCATAGAGAGGCACAGCTACCTAAGGAAGAAAGTAAGAGGCTGGACAAGGAGACACTTAATGACTTGCGTAGGAAGAAGCTATGCTTCTATTGCAAAGGCCCGTATGAGTACGGCCATGACTGTCCTATGAGGCCAAAAAGGAAGGCCAACCGGGCAATGTGGGCTTATTACGAAGGCTCAGATTCAGATGGTTCAGAACATCATGATGAGGATCCTGATGAAGCAGAGGGAGAGCAGGAGATAGACAGTGCAGGGCAAAGGCAGGAAACAGAGCTACATTTACAGGAAGCACGACTGTCTAGTATCCAGAGAGAGGGATCTTTCAGACTTCGGGGAGTCTTGGCTGGACAGAAGGTTATTACATTGTTGGACACAGGTGCCACGCATAATTTCATTGATGCACGATTTGTAGAGAAGCGTGGACTCATTACTGAGGAGTTCGAAGGACTAAGAGTCAAGGTAGCTGATGGATACACTCTTCGTTGTGACAGGATGGTACAAGACTTACCTTTGCGCTTGAACAACTATGAGTTTAAGGCGGATTATCATGTGGTCAACATGGGTGACATGGACATAGTACTTGGGATGCAGTGGCTACATTCATTGAAGGTGGTTACCTTGAGATTAGAGGATATGGAGATACAATTCGAAATAAATGGTAGGATTCATGTGCTAAAGGCTATCCGTAATGGAGACATCAGGACTATCTCATTTAGGCGGCTGGAGAGATTAACTAGGCATAATGATATAGAGTGGGCAGCAGTTTGTACTTTGATACCTACACAGGAGGAGCAACATAAGGTGGAATATCATCCTGATATTCAGAAGTTGAGGATTAAGTACGAAAAGGTATTCAATGAGATTCCACCAGGCAGGCCACCGGACAGAGGTATTGAGCATATTATTGAACTGGAGGAAGGTGCTAAACCTATCATGATCACACCATATCGACATCCAAAGCGACTCAAGGATGAGATCGAAAGGACCATTGAGGAGTTGCTAGCTATGGGGCACATCCGACCTAGTAAGTCACCTTTTGCATCTTCTGTTGTTTTGGTAAAAAAGAAGGATGGAACGCTTCGGATGTGTATTGATTACAGGGCATTAAATAAGAGAACCATTAAGAACAGGTATCCTATTCCTCGCATTGATGAGTTGATAGATGAATTGCATGGGGCCTGTTATTTCACAAAAATTGATTTGAGATCAGGATATCACCAGATCAGAGTCCGTGAACAGGATATTGAGAAAACTGCTTTCAGATGTCATTGTGGGCACTTTGAGTTTGTAGTCATGCCTTTCGGCCTGACCAATGCACCTGCCACTTTCCAGTCCACTATGAACAGAGTTTTCCACCATCAGTTGAGGAAATTCGTGCTGGTGTTTTTTGATGATATTTTGATCTATAGCCGATCATGGCAGGAGCATCTAGAGCATTTGGAGACGGTGTTGAGCATTCTACAGAAGGAGTCCTTGTATGCAAAGGAGTCCAAATGTGACTTAGGGATGACCGAGCTGTTATATTTAGGACACATCATTAGTGCAGAAGGAGTGCGGATGGATCCTGAAAAGATTCGCGCTATTGTTGATTGGCCTCCACCAGAGAACCTTACACAGTTAAGGAGGTTCCTTGGTTTATGTGGTTTTTATTGCAGGTTTGTCAGTGGCTACTCACGACATGCAGCTCCCATGACAGATTTACTGAAAAAAGGGGAATTTGTGTGGACTCAGAAGGCACAGGACTATTTTATGAGATTTAAGGAGATAATGACTACGTGCCCAATTCTAGCATTACCTGATTTCACGAAGCCATTTGAGCTTCAATGTGATGCATCTGGAGAGGGAGTAGGTACTGTACTTATGCAGAATAAGCACCCCATAGCTTATGAGAGCAAGAAGCTCAGAGGACCTGAGCGTTCATTCAGTATATATGATAAGGAGATGTTGGCCATCATGCATGCTTTGGCCAAATTCAGACAATATCTTGTGGGTAGCAAGTTTTGTATTAAAACTGATCATAACAGTCTGAGGCATTTCTTGGGACAGCAGGACCTGAATGATCGCCAACAAAAGTGGGTAAGTAAGTTGCAGGCATATGATTTTGACATCTCATATGTCAAGGGAACTCAGAATGTTGTTGCAGATGCTCTATCTCGAAGGCCACACCTCACTCTTATGGTTCAGATATCAGAGGATTGGCGACACTTGATTATAGCAGAGTATGCCAGGGAAACATGGGCCTCCGATATAGTAGAGGGAACAGTGATTGATACCAGATACACACTTGTGGATGATTTGATCATTTACAAGAACAGGATTTACCTAGTCCCAGGATCGAAGGTTAAGCAACTGATTATGAGAGCACTTCACGACTCACCGACAGCAGGCCATCCCGGGTACTTCAAGACTTACAAGTCAGTTCGAGAGCGGTTCACTTGGAAAGGGCTGAAAGCTGACATTTTGCAGTATGTTCGAGAGTGTCTTGTTTGCCAGCAAAACAAACAAGAACACAGCTATCCGGCAGGGCTCCTACAGCCACTTCCGGTTCCCGACAGGAAGTGGGAATGCATCTCCATGGACTTTATCACAGGTTTGCCCAAGGTACAAGGACGAGATTGTATTTATGTGGTGGTAGATAGATTAACGAAATATGCTCATTTCTTTCCTATCACCACTGCACATTCAGCAGCTCAGGTGGCAGAGGTTTTCTTTCGGGAGGTTTTCAGATTGTACGGCTTGCCTCAGAACATTGTGAGTGATAGGGATAGCCGTTTCATGAGTCACTTTTGGCAGGAGGTATTCCGGTTATGTGGCACGGAGCTTACACCCAGCACTAGCTATCACCCACAAACCGATGGTCAAACAGAAATTGTGAACAAATGGGTGGAAGGGTATTTAAGGAATTATGTGGCAGCTCAGCAGCGAGCTTGGGTCAGATGGATATATCTCTGCGAGTACTGTTACAATACTACATATCATATGACTATACAGATGACACCCTTCATGGCACTTTACGGTTATGAAGCACCTAGTTTCTTGGATTTGTTGTTGAGCGACAGCCGGGTACCCAGTGCAGGTGAATTATTACAGGAGAGTAAGGATATAGTTGCTACCCTCAAAGACAATATTGCAAGAGCTCAGAACCAGCAGAAGCAGTATGCAGACCAGAAGAGAACTGAGCGTAGTTTTGAGGTAGATGATATGGTTTACCTCATGTTGCAGCCATACAGGCAATCTACTCTTAAGAAGAGTGGGGCAGAGAAACTTAAGCCACGCTATTATGGACCATTCAGGATTATCAGGCGAGTTGGTGAAGTGGCTTATGAGTTGGAGCTTCCCGCAGACAGCAGAGTGCACAATGTGTTTCATGTGTCACGCCTCAAGAAGGCGTTGGGTCAGAATGTGGTGCCTTCTGCAGTATTACCTCCTTTAGACGATGAGGGGAAATTGATTTTAGTACCAGAATCCATCCTGGAGAGCAGAGAAAAGCAGCTTCGTAGAAGGGTGATCAGAGAATACTTGGTTAAGTGGAAAGATTTACCTGTTGAGGATGCTACTTGGGAGGGGAAGGCTATTTTGCAGCACCCGGCGTTGAGATTGCTTGAGGCCAAGCAATTTCAGGAGGGGCGGACTATAATGTCCCCTCTTTAGTTCGACATGGCATTGATCATGGATTTGCCTATTCCAGACTCTCGTAGGCAAATGGTGTGGAAAGAGAGTCAATTCTGCGGATCAGATAGTCATATCTTGCTCTTGAAGAAGTGTTAAGAGGTTATATTTTATCATTATGTGATATTGGGGCCCACATGTTATAATTTTAATTTGAGTTGCACTTTTTATTTTATAAAATTACTTTATTATAAAAAGTGCATTATAATGAGAAATTATAAAGGATGTTTCTAGAAGTTCTAGCAACTTCTTAGAAAAGTGAATAAATAGAGGGCTGGGCCTCTCATTTGGACATGCTTGGATTGGAGAACTCTTCTACTTCTTCATTGTGAAGACATTTGTGGACTTTGGATCTGCAAATTATTCGATCTTTGGGAACGAATCACTCCCTTGGATTGGCGACTTTGAGGGTGTGAAATATCACCTGAATTGTTGCATAATTGGAGTTGGTATTCAGCCATCTCATTGGAGCTTATTGAGAATTCGTTGTTAGGGTTTGTTTTTGGTTGGAATAAGGATTTCAGATTTGCCCTATCATTGGAGAAGCATTTGACAAGAGTTTGAAGACAGAATAAGTGCATTTTCAGAATTGGCAAAGCAGGGTTCGGAACCACATAATTGCTCATATCTCCTCACCCCCTTGGAGTTATTTCTTATGGTTTTACAAGGTTACTACCTAACCCTAGGCGCCCATTTTCCTTGCATTTGGGGGTCCCAAAACCCTAATATTATTTTATTTCAGCAGCCGTACAGGTACGGCCTGGTACGGCCCTGCTAGTTTGGGCAGCAGCAGCAAATTAAGGATAGTTTGGGGGTGCGGTTGGAGGTCTTCATCAACGATCTGCAGAAAAACGTGGTGTTCTTCCATAGTTCTTCAAACCAGGTTCTTGCATTCTGAAATATATGTCAATTTTTGGGTAAATTTGCTGTCATACAGTCATTGTAATAATCAGACCAGAATTGGTAATAAAATAATTTCAGAATTTATGGCATTGTAATTGAAATATAGTTCAATGGCTTTATATATATTGTAATTTTGTGATTATATTCTGAAAGTATCAAATCTGAAATTACCATATTCTGAATATTGTTACTATTACACGCCAAGTGTTTGACAAAATTCCTAAGTTCAGTTTGAGGGTTTCTGTGGCCTTTATAGAGAGGGTCATTACAACACCACTAATTCACTTGCTACACCATTGTAGGCTTATCCTCACATCATCGCACTTAATCCTGTGCTTAAAGGAGGATAACCCATATCTAGTGGACATGTGCTTGGTTGTATGACTTATCATGATGCTCACTTCTATGCATTCTAGAAGTTCTCCAGAGGCCTTTATATACAGGCACTCCTAGTGTACTCTTGAGATGGCAAAGTTGGCATATTGAATGAATATCATCATTCTGATCATACTCTATTTTTGGTCTACTGTGTGCTTGTGTTTGAGTTCCTTGGTCTTGGGTGAATTCTGGCCTAAGCCAAATTCTTACATGGTATCAGAGCTAAGGGAGATTCTCTACACATAGCCGTTCGAGACTGTTCATGCTTCAGCACCTCGACCTAAATCCGGAGAATCTGCAGAAATTGGGAGTGTCTAGAGCTAGATCTGACCTCGCCATTGCATCCAGAGCATCAATTCGGTGAAGATTGACTATAAATTTGCCTGTGCTGGGTGAAAGTTGATCATGAGGCAAAAAAATTTTGCAAATTGGAACCCAGAAGCCCCGAATTTGCAGTTCGGGTATGGTCATTTTATTGATCTGCGCATTTATTTTCAGATCTGATTGAATTTAATTTCTTTGTATTTTCGAATATTTTGCCTAGTCAGGCATTCAGGCAAAGAATTTTTTTGTAGCCAAACCGAACAGTGACACCCTGGCTCGGCTCTGCAATTTCGGTGGAATATTTTTATTTATTTGCAGGGCTTATTATCAATCCAAGCAATTTGTACTGTAAATTCAGCATCAAATCTGTGCATAGCCATACAATCAAAATCCGGCCCAAGCCCCGACCCAACCACACATTTCTGGTGAGTGCCTCACAAGCTAACGAGCAAGCCAACATTCGGCAGGGCCTCTCTTTGTTTTAAACGCATGGGGGGTTTTCCTTTTAAACAACACATATTGCGCTCTCCCACCGTATGTGGGATAAATCCAAATAAAACACGGCGATTGTTGTTCTCCTTTTCAGCATCGGAAGTCTGTTCCTCGCCGCAACTTGGGATATTCCGGTTCGAGCATATTCTGGGTCCTGCAAACTCCATGGGCCGCCCATGCTGAGTAACAAGCTTCATGACACGTGGCAATGTATCATTTGCCTGAAAGTGGCTCCTCCACCCGCCACACGATGAACAGTCATCACGACACGACGACAAGACACGTCACATCTCTGTGACACGACAACGTTTGCAGCTACCAATCAGCGCTTGACACGCTGTCAATCTGGCGGCGCCACATCCAAATCCACGCAAGCAGCCATGTCATCTCCTTGCTGTCATCCATGTCAGCTACCCACGTGGATTTTTTCCGTACAATCGCATACGATGCTAATGTCATGCTAACGTCATCATAGGGCAGAAGGTTGCTGATGTCACCAGTTCACGAGCTTAAAATTGACAGCCATCTGACCGTCATTCCTAGCCAAATAGAACTATTGCAACGGCCATATGACCATCAAATTTAACCTCGTCATTCGTTAATGCAACCCCTCTCCAAATTGTTTTTTGATTTTGCACTCCGACTTTGGGAGGCCATAACTCGGACATCCAAACTCCAAATCAGGTGTGATTTTTTTTGAAATTGGGTAGAATTTCTTAAACTTTTCAGTGGTGTAGCTCTTTTCTGGTTTTGGTGCACGGATTTGTCAGAATTTGCATTTTTTGGCGACTGTACCTACATAATCCTAAATTTTGCAACTTCCAACACTCTGTACGAGCACATCTGGAGTCGAAAACAAGTTCCATTTTTTTTTCTAAGTGTGTTATTTTTTGTTTGCTTTCCAGATCTGCAGTCAAATTAGGGTTGTGTGGACAAAAGTGTCATTCAGCAATAGGGCCTTTATTTGCTTTGTATTGCTTTAGAATTGTAGCACATTGTAAAGTTCCAAATTTGTAATCCATTAAGAGGTTGTAATAAGCAAAATCAGAAGTCTATGAAGGCCAAAAATTGGCAAGTGGCCCATTGTAATCTCACTACTGATAAAGTGCCCAAAGCATCTATTTTGGGGGGGTTTCTTGATTTAGTGAAAAGGGGGAGTGTTCTTGGTGTTGTGTTCTCTCTTTTCTACAATTTTCTTTCATTTTTTGCATTATAGGAAACTTTAAGTTTCCTAAATTAACTCCTCATAACTATGCTACATGGTCCATCAAAATGTGGTATCATTTAAAGCATAATGGAGTTTCACAATATGTAGATGGTACTCTTCCTAAACTAGCAGGTGATAATGTATCAGCAAGTGATATTTCAACTTGGGTAGCAATGGATAGGAAAGCCCTAGGTGATATATGTTTGGGGGTAGATGATAAGATCATGTATCAAATCAAGAAGTGTTCTGCATCCAAGGAAGCTTGGGATACCCTCGAAAACGTTTATGGTAAAGTGTCTGAAGAGGATATTTTCAAAATTGAAGATGAGCTTGTCTCCTTAGATCCTAAGACATATGATTCAATACAAGATTTCATCATCAAGGTGAATGAACTAAGGACAAAGCTTACTGATTGTGAAAGTTCTATCAAAGATGACAGATTCATCTATCTCATACATAACAAGTTGCCATCGGAGTATTCCACATTTGTATCCTCTTTTAACACCTCAAAGACTACCTTAGGGTCTGCCTACAAGAAAGTCACTTTTGATGAATATGCTAAATTGTTGGATGATGAAGAAAAGAAATTGAAATCAATGGGGATTCTCAAATCACCTCAGTCTAAAGCATTGGTGGCCAACAATGAGGGTTCTCAAAACTCAGCTAGGCAGTCTTCAAATAAAGAAAAGGGTAAGAAGAAATGGAAGAACAAATCTAAGGATGTAGAAAAGGCAACACCACAATCCAATCAACAAGGCAAGTCCTCAAATTCCAACAAAAAGGGGGACAACAATAAGGAGAAGAAAAAGTGTGCTTATTGCAAGAAATCGGGTTGACCAACATCATGAGGAAACATAATGTTCCATTGCCTAATGCTTATAAGGAGAAAGGGTCTTCTTTAGATTCGAAAGGCAAAGGGCAAGCACTCATGGCTAATTCAAACTCTTCAAAGGAATGGATATTTGACTCAAGTGCCTCATATCACATGGGTTCTTCAAAGGAGGATTTTTCTTCAATGAAGCAATCAAAGGTACTGCACATCTTCATGGGACATGATAGCAAAATGGAAGTTGAAGGGAAAGGAAACATGGAGATGGAAAATGGAGAGTTTCAAAATATTCTTTATATTCCAAACCTAAGTTCAAATCTCCTCTTAATCTACCAAATCACTCCTTGGTTGCAGTAGGGAAAGTGAATCATAACAAAAGGTTATACTCTTTCTCTCATTTTGGAGATGGACACAGAGTTGAGTTCCTTCCAGACTCAGTAAAGGTGCACAGTCTTAAAGACGACTCCTTGGTTGCAGTAGGGAAAGTGAATCATAACAAAAGGTTATACTCTTTCTCTCATTTTATGCCCAAGTCTTCTTCAAAGGCCTTGTTATCTCAATCAAATTCAAACATGCAATTATGGCATGTGTGGTATGGTCATCTTGACTTCCGCTATCTTTAGCAACTTTGCACAAACCGAATGGTCAAAGGTCTACCTCAAATCAACTTTTCTAAGGGTGAATGTTCAATAGATTCAGTGGATATGCATCCAGAGGGGAAGTTACAAAGAGGGAAGTCTGCAAGAGCACTAGGTGTTCTACAGATGGTTCACATCGTATTAGCAGGTCCTTTTGCATTTAGCTAGGGTCGCTACATACTTACCTTCGTTGATGACTTTTCAAGGTTCACTTGGGTCTACTTTCTTCATAACAATAATGAAGTGTTGGACAAGTTTCTAGACTTCAAGACTCATGTAGAACGGAATTCCAAAAAGGCCATCAAAGTACTCCGAATGGACAATGGAAGCATCTATGTGAACAGAAGACTAAAAGACTTTTGCAAACTCGAGGGAATTGATCTTTAGACTCCACTAGCATTCAGTCCACATAAGATAGATATTGTAGCTTTTAGGATCCGAACTCTTAACTCTATGGCAAGTTGCATGATAAAGGCCAAGTCTCTCGATCCATCATTAGAAGTTGAAGCAATCTCTAATGCCACTTACATTCTTAATCATTCTCCTCATCTAGCCTTAGATGGAAAAACTCCTTTTGAGGCATGGTATGGCAGAAAACCTATTGTGACACACTTCAGAGTCTTCGATTGTCCTGCATGGGCAAAGATATCTTCCAGGGTTGCAAGGCACAGTCATCTCGGCCTTGTACCTTTATCGGTTATGAAGAGTGTGAAGGCATACAGACTTCTAGATCTCGAGACACATCAGATTTTTGTGGAGAAGGATGTATACTTTGAGGAAAGTTCACCAAGCTTGTCCTCTACTCTTCACACATCATACCGTGTGGAAACCAATAGTGACACTAGCGATAGTGCTTCAATAGATTCAGACATGTGGGGTTCTATTGACAGTTGCAGTGAGAGGTCACTACATCAGTTCAGTCCACATGCATACCTAGCCATAGTAATAGGTCCAGCATAGCAGGGTTCATCTAGTCTTCCAGGTCCAGGTTCAGTGACAGATTTGGAGGACAATATTA
This sequence comes from Cupressus sempervirens, assembly GCA_028749045.1. Classification (NCBI taxonomy): domain Eukaryota; kingdom Viridiplantae; phylum Streptophyta; class Pinopsida; order Cupressales; family Cupressaceae; genus Cupressus; species Cupressus sempervirens. The sequence continues at coordinate 911,955,094 of CM053786.1, read as the reverse complement.
ATGATCTGCCTCTTCTTCTTGATGCAAAAGCACCTTCTTCAGTTGTCATGAGGGCTCCATCTGACTCTCTTGTTCATTCTCTACATGATCAATCATCACAGGTTGAAGTGATTGTGGATACTTATGATCAGCAGTTGCAGCAGGGTTCTTCATCAGTTGCAGAGACAGATAGTTCTTTGAGACAGGTTCTTTAGCCAGTTGAGCAGGTTTCAAAGACATTACTTATCTATGGGATTCTTTCCACGCACAGTGGAAGTGTCTCATTTGTACCTTTGGCATTGTTTCTTCCTAAAGGGAGGAACACCATTCTGCAGTCTTGGATCAACTTCTTCATCAGAGCAGTCACTGTTCAGCCTTCTTCTTTGGGGGGGGGGGGGAGCCTATCCCGTCTCTCTTTCTCTTCTCATCATTCTCTTATGTATATACTGGATGCATGTCGTAATAGGGAGGTCTTGATTACTCCATCCATCCATGCATCCCTATTTATCCCTCTTTTTGGGGGAGGGTTTTTCCCATGAGGTTTTCCCTCTTTCTCCGCTTTATGAGAGATTGCATATCATTATGTATATGATTACCTAACATGGCCTAGTAGCCAGGACCCATCTTGCACTACATCCTAGATTTCGTAAGCTTAAGGGCATTCCCCTAAGTTGCACTTAAGGGGGGGTGTTGGTGTAAATAAGTATTTACTTATTACACTTACTTAAGTTTACTTAGGTTAATGCATTATTTAATTATTTATTTAGGTGAGACACTTAAGAGTTTGTGTACTCTCATAGAAGTGCGTAACTCTAATTATGCACATGGTGTCTACAACACAGGAGTTTGCATCATTCACTGAGTTGTCATGTTGACAACACAGTTATTTGCACTTCTAATTTAGCATATGTCTACACCACTGATTTACGTGCTACACCATTGTAGGCTTATCCTCACATCATTACACTTAATCCCGTGCTTAATGAAGGATAACCCATATCTAGTGGACATGTGTTTGGTTGTATGACTTATCATGATGCTCACTTCTATACATTCTAGAAGCTCTCCAAAAGCCTTTATATACAGGCACTCCTAGTGTACTCTTGAGATGGCAAAGTTGGCATATCAAATGAATATCATCATTCTGATCATACTCTATCTTTGGTCTACTATGTGCTTGTGTTTGAGTTCCTTGGTCTTGGGTGAATTCTTGCCTAAGCCAAATTCTTATAGTACTTTACTCAAACACTTACCTCGGTTGACCATTTTGTTAAGAGAGTATAATCATAAGAAAAATAAGGGTGGCTATGAAACGGAGAACAACTATGAAATAGCTCACTAGATACACCCCTTCATCTAGATGGAAACGAGCCACATAAGGCCAAAAGGGATAACAACTGGCTCTTGGGTCTAGTGTAGAGGGTGAATGGATTATGGATCTCTCATTAGATAAACCCCCTTGTCTGGATGGCAAGAGCCACATGAGGCCAAGAGGGATAATAATCAGCTCTTGGGCCTATGGTCAAAGATTTCTGAGGTACCCTAATAAACCCCTTATCCTAACTCTCCTATAGTTGGACTGCATCAATTATGGTTATGTAATGTTTTTAATCCTAGTTGCTATAATCTATGTTTTAATATATGTTTCAAGGAAAATGTATATGGATTATGTTTCAATGATTTCATAACATCTTTCAAGATCTTAACTAGGTACATGATGTTACTAATTTTATCCTACTTTTCTACTTGGAATTTGTGATTTAGGGTAAAAACTGTTAAAGTTTGTAGTTGCGATAGAGATCTTTATCTCTCAAAATCTAGACGTTATTACCGTTATTATCATCTTCAGTGGAAATGGACACTTAAGTTTAATTTGTAATAATAAATGTAAATGACATGTGTCATTCACATGCATTGAGGCATGAATATTCAAAGAGTCATAATTAATTATAGGAGTTATGAGAAACTCAAGAGACCTTCGGTTATAATATGAAGAGTCTCTCGTGTTATATATTCGCATCAAGCAAAGAATATTGTACACTTGATCATTTCACTATCAATAAAGATATATTTTCATTGTGTGGCTGGGTTTTTCCCTTCATTCTCGAAGGGTTTTCCCAGGATATTTCTGGTGTTGATTGTATCTCTTTTATGTTTTCTTTACTGCTGTTTATCTTTTGATTCTTGGGTTCAAATCTTAACATGGTATCAGAGCCCAGTTTTGATTATATAAATGAAGGAATTTGTATATATCTTTTATTGGCTTGATCACTGTGTGTGAATTTCATTCTTTTTTGTAATTATCATAAGGTTGGGAAATGCTCAAGGTTGAGTACCTTCACTCAATGACATTGTGTATATCTTTTCAATGTTCTATATTCTTTATATTTGATGTGGCATGGCAAGTTATGTTGTTTTATTTACTGTCTGAGTATATCCAGACTTGTCTCTATCTATATGCTACTAGCACAGTGTTCAATAGTTCGCACTGATTGAAATCAAAGAATACATGTGCGTTGAGTTGGCATCATGATGTTTCACTTATTTGTGTCTTGCTTGATCTCTGCACTTATTCATAGCAGCATATTTTCATTAAATCTGGAATTGTGAGTCGCCTCTCTTATTGTCATGAATTCAAATTTATTTTTTATCCTTGTGCTTTGCCGTGAAGTTTCAAATGCTTAATGTTTGAATCAGTTGGAATTATATATATATATATATATATATATATATATTTTTTTTTTTTAAATTTTTTTTGCCCGGACCAATGGATTTCGTTTTTTTATGTGTGATTTGATGTGGTCAATATTCTTGTTTCTAGGCTTGAATTCTCCTCTATAGAGAAAGTAAATAGTTGGCTTATAGATTTGGCATCAATCAGTTGAACTCTCTTTTACCAGGTCTTTTTTTTGGGTTCATAGCAAGATCTTTCCTCTACCGCATTATCTTCTTTAGAGTTTGCCGTTGATTTATGTGCCTCAGTGTTGCTCATGATTCTTTTCCTGTCAAATTTAACTTTGCGAGCACATTGTTTCAATCTTGCTCAATCTCTTAAATTCATGTTTGGTTGATCGGGTGTATATTTGCGTTTGAATGGCAATATCAACTCGAAGAAGAAACTTGTGATTATAGCGTTGAATCCATCATTGTGGCTGAAATAGTCAGAAAAGAAAAAGAAAGATAAGCTCATTATAAGGTTGTATGTTTTTGCAGATGGACCTTCCTCGTGATCACTTCAAAGCTAAGGAGATTTTGCATGAGACATTCATGAAGAATAGAGCGGAAAACAGCCGTTGCAGATTATGAGGATCATCTTTGCGCATGTGGTTCTATCCTTGCTGGTTGTATTTTATTTATGATGGTTTGCAGCTATTTTTATCTAATCTTGTACTTATGTAACTGATGTCTCTTTAATTGGCTCAAATTCGAACTCTCACATGAAGGGCAAGGAACTAAATTAAAAATATTGTGGGCAAAAGGTTGCATCTTATGTTTTATGAAATGACACTTAATGGTCAATGCCATTATTAGTGTAAGCATGGTTGTTGGTGAGTACTAAGTCTAAACGGGGAAGGAAAGAAAGTGAATAAAGAACAGGGAAGAAGAAACTTGCTATTGCAGTTGCTTTCTCGAGATTATCATTATTTTATTTTTTTATTTTTTTCAAAGCTTGAGGGATGTCTACACTTCTTGCATACACTCTCGACACCAATAGTTTTTGCTTTGGATTTTCCATGTTTGTGTTAAAAGCGATAAGAGTTGTTGAAGTAGAGCTACCTGTAGAGTTCTCAAATTGATCTAAAGTTCCATTATTGTGAGGCTTTCATGACTATGTAAGATTATCTAAGTTTGCGCTAAAGGGTAAGATAATCTTTTGGGATTCTATAAGACTGTGGAGTGAATTCGCCAAAGGATACCAAAAGATTATCAGATAAGTGTTTTTTTTTTTTTGATATTGATGTGTTTCCTTTTTAAAATACTAATTATTTGGTAGGAGATGTTGAAACTCCTTGATGCTCTTAGGATTGCAAGTGAATTTTTAAGTGTCATAATTATAGAGCAAGCCAAATTAGTAGGGAACATAATGTAGAAGATTGTATTAAGATTGAAAAATTGTGATCAATGGCTCATTAGAGATGAGTTCCTGGGCTTCATAAACTCTTAGCATTAATATTTATGATGGGTTGATTTTTATTACTCTTCCTTGATTGCAAGATGCAACATGATCTAGATTTAATCTTCAGAGGGAGGCTTCATAATTAGGAGGGAGTACTTATGGAATCTCTATCATACTCAAATATGCTTGTAATGCTTGTAAATTTGAGACTTAATGGAACTAAGTCTTATTGTATTAATGTCTATTTTATTCTTGTGTGAATAAATAAGATTGCAAGATCAGCTATGATAACTCTTTCACTATGCGACAGTGAACATCATGTCAAGAGAGTCCATGATGTCATCACACTGAGAGATTTCGTGATGGGAGTTGGATGTCATGTTGAGAGATTCCATGATAGTCCACATTGAGAGAGTCCATGAACAAAGGTTTAGCTATGAGTCTTGCAAATCTTTTCATGTTGAGCAATTCCATGAATATGATTGATTATTACAAGTTTTCATGTTGAGTGATTCCATGAATATGATTGATTATTACAGCTTTTCATGTTGAGTGATTCCATGAATATAATTGATTGTTACAAATCTTTTCATGTTGAGTGATTCCATGAATATGATTCATTGTTACAAGTGTTCATGTTGAGTAACTCAATGAATTATGTTTTGAATTCGTATGATCAGAATTTATCATTGACATTTTTAAATGCAGCTTTGTGTATCTGTTCAACTAAAGATCTCTCTCTTGCTAAGAGAAAGTGTTAAAGTTTTTAGCTGCGATAGAGATCTTTATCTCTCAAAATCTAAACGTTATTATTGTTATTATCATCTTCAGTTGAAATGGACACTTAAGTTTAATTTGTAATAATAAATGTAAATTATATGTGTCATTCACATGCATTGAGGCATGAATATTCGAAGAGTCATAATTAATTATAGCAGTTATGAGAAACTCAAGAGACCTTCATTTATAATATGAAAAGTCTCTCGTATTGTTATATATTCGCATCAAGAAAAGAATATTGTACACTTGATCATTTCACTATCAATAAAGATATATTTTCATTGTGTGGCTGGGTTTTTCCCTTCATTCTCGAAGGGTTTTCCTAGGATATTTCTGGTGTTGATTGCATCTCTTTTATGTTTTTTTTAATGTTGTTTATCTTTTGATTCTTGGGTTCAAATCTTAATGAAGGGCATCTATAAGAAGGGACATTACAATGCCGTGGGAACAAGACTATAAGAATTTGGTATGGCTTTGATACCATGTAAGAATTTTGTATAACTCTAATACAATGTAAGAATGTGCCTAAGGCAAGAATGAAATGCCAGGATCTAGAAGCTCAATAGATAGCATGAGAGAGACAAGCTATGATCAAAGGAGAATGGATTAATCAGATAATTGGATAAATACAACATAGAAGTGCTTTGTATATAAAGGCAACCGATATGTCTAGGTGTCAGCAAAAAAATAAGCATAACAACTAAACACATGTCCACCAAGAGTGGATTATCCTCCATTGTGCATGAATGTACATGCAACAATGAGAGGATAAGAATGCAAAGGTGTATCTCATAAAGAGATGTAGTAGACAACATGTGCTCAATTGGAGTGCAAATTACTATATTGTCAACATGACAACTCATATGAATCTACAAACTTCTAGGTGTCTACATGACAACTAATATGCTAATGCATCAACCTATGTAAACTTAAGTAAAATGTAATTAGTAAATACTTAATTACACCAACACTCCCCCTTAAGTGCAACTTAGGGGAATGCACTTAAGCTCACAAAAGCTAGATGATAATGCAAGATGGGTCTGGCTACTAGGCCATGCTAAGTACCCATGTACAAGATGCAAAAAGCATGCAAGCTCTCAGAAAGTGGAGAAAGAGAGAAAACTCCATGGGAAAAACCTTCCCCCAAAAAGAGAGATGAAAAAACAAAATGCATGGATGGATGGAGTAATTAAGACCCCCCATTACAACATACATCATGTATATACAATAGAGAAGTATGAGAAAGAAAAAACCCCATAAGAGGAAAAGGTGCCCCCCATAAGAGAGAAGTAGAAGAAGAAAGGAGACAAGGTAGTCCCCCTCCAATATAGAATGCTCATCAGTGATAGCTGCTCCAAGATGAATGTAGAAGCTGATCCATGAATGCTGAATAATATTCCTCCCCTTAAGAAGAAACAATGTCATAGGTACATATGAGATGCTTCCCCAATGTGTAGAAAGAATCCTGAAAATGAATAGTGTCTCTAAAAACTACTCAACTGTCCCTGTGTCGATACTGATGGTTGCCCCTTCCAACACTGCTGAAAAGAACAAGTTCAGATGTAGCAAGGATTGATGTAGAACATATTTCAAAGAACCGTCTCCTTGAATGATAAAGAGACTCTTGCAACTTTTGTACATAAAGATCCACAATCATATCAACCTTGTAAGATTGATCATGTAGAGAATGGACAAGAGGGTCAGAGTGTTCCCTCGCAACAACTAAAGAAGGATCTTCTTCATCAAAGAGAAGATGTATATCATCAATAATGTGTGCCAGATGTGCTACGTAGGACTCCACAAAAAAACCTAAAATATTTGTCAAGTAGTCATCCCCTGACGCGAGAACTGGAAGGCAAGGTGTACCCAATTGTACTGAATTACATGGACCTATCACTATAGCAATGTGTGCATGTGGAATTTTTTGATGTTGTAGCCTCGTCCTACATCTGACAAAAGGATCCCCCACAAGTGAGCCTTTTGAATCACTATCACTGTTGTCACTATCAGTTTCCACAATGTATGAAGTATGGAGAGTATTAGAGAATAAGCTTGGTGAACTTTCCTCAAAGTGAACATTCCTCTCTATGAATATCTTATGAGTCTCAAGATCTATAAGTCTATATGCCTTAACACTTTTTTCATATCCAATGAAAGTACAAGACCTTGGTGGTGGTGCCTTGCATTCCCTTGAAGATATGAGTGCCCATGTTGGACAACCAAAAACTCTGAAGTGTTTCATAATTGGTTTTCTTCCACACCATGCCTCAAAAGGAGTTCTTTTATCTAAGACATTATGAGGAGACCTATTAAGGATGTGATTGGCATTACTTATAGCTTCTACCTCAAGTCATGGATCAAGAGACTTAGCGTGAATAATGCAACTTGCCATTGACTTAAGAGTTCTAATCCTCATTGCTGCAAGATTTGTCTTTTGTGCACTAAATTCTACAGGATTCTGAAGATCAATATCCTCAAGTTCACAAAAGTCTCTAAGTCTTGAGTTCACATATCTGCTTTCATTGTCCATATGAAGAACCTTGATGCCTTTAGTTGATTGCTTCTCAACATGACTCTTGAAGGCTAGAAACTTATCAAACACTTCATTCTTGTGATTAAGAAAGTAGACCCATGTGTAGCGTGAAAAGTCATCAATGAAAGTGAGGACATAGCAACCCTTGCTAACTGATGTCATTGAAAAAGGGTCTGCTAGAACAGTATGAACCAACTCAAGAACTATTGATGCTCTCCAAGACTTCCCTTTGTCAAACTTCTCTTCTAGATGCATGTCCATTGAACAAGTTGAACATTCACCCTTAGAAAAGTTGATTGTAGGTAGAACTTTGACCATATTTTTTGAGCTAAGTTGATGAAGATAGCGGAAGGCAACATGTCCATACTGCTCATGTCATAATTTACTTTGTGATCGTGAATGTGGCAACAAGGCATGTGAAGGAGACTTAGGCACAAAGTGGGAGAAAGAATAAAGCCTTGTGTCATGATTAACTTTACCCAGTGCAACCAATAAATCATCCTTAAGATTTCACACCATTACTGAATCAGAAAGGAACTCAACTTTATTTCCACCTCCACAATGAGTGATTTGGTAAATTGAAAGGAGATTAGTGCTAAGGTTAGGAACATAGAGAACATCTTTGAACTCTCCATTTTCCATCTCAACTTGTCCTTTCCCTTCAACTTCTACTTGTGTATCATTCCCTACAAAGATGTGAGGTACCTTAGATTGCTCCAATGAAGAAAAGTGTCCTTTTGAAGAACCCATATAATGTGAGGCACCTGAGTCAAGAATCCATTCCCTTGAAGAACTTGAACTTGCCATAAGTGCTTGCCCTTTTCTCTTTGAAGTGGATGGATTTGAATCCTTGGAAGCATTTGGCGCATTGATTTTGTTCTTCCTAAGTAAGTTTTCCAATTATTCTCTTAGTCTTGCAATGATGCTCATCATGATTTCGTTTCTTGCAATATGCACAAAATAGCTTATCCTTCTTGTTGTTGTTTCCCTTCTTGTTGGAAGAAAAATTCCTTCTTATGAGGAGGAAGATTGTTGTGTCTCTGATTGTGATTTTAATTTCCACTGCTTTTTCTTGTTGTTGGTGAAACTTTTACCGCCTTGATTCGTTTGGTTCTCATTACTAACCACCAATGCTTTAAACTTTGATGACTTGAGAATTCTCATATTTATCAACTTGGATTGTTCCAACATCAACATTTTTGCATATCCATCAAATGAAGGTTTAGTGAAAGCACTTCCCATGATCAACTTGTGAGTGTTGTAACTTGAAACAAAAGATGTGTACTCTGAACGTAGCCTCTTCAAGATGTGATGAATCAATCTATCATCCTTCATAGGATTACCACAATCCTTAAGTAGTGCTCTCAACTCATTGGCTTTGTTGACATAGTCTTGAATTGTGTCAAAATTCTTAAGATCCAAGAGAAGTAGATCATCCTCAATTTGGAATCCCTTTTCCTCACCCACCTTACCATACAACCCTTCAAGTTTGTCCCAAGCACCCTTGGCATCCTTAAAGCTGGAAATGTGGAAAAAAAGATCTCTATGAACACAACTCCTAATAATTCCTAAAGCCTGGTTGTATTTAATTTTACAATCAACTTGTGCATCAGCATCAATGGGTTTTACAATTGTACCATTGACATATAGATTTAAACCTTTTTCCATTAGTCTACTCTATACAATATTTTTCCATGTAGTATAATTGTGTGAAGTTAAAAGTGGAGTTTTAGGTAGACCCATGATGCAAAAAATTAAAAGAGCACAAGAGAGAAAGAGAGACACAAGAACACAAGACACACACCCCCTTTTACTCAATCAAAGAATCCCCACCCCAAAAAAGATGATTTGGCACTTTATATTTAGTGCGGGCACAATAGCCACTTGCCAATTTTGGGCCAAAGTGGAACTCTGATTTTTGATATTTACAACTGAAAATATGAAGCTACATATGACTCAACAAGATAAGACACAAGACCTCTTAAGAATCTAATTAATTACAAGTGCCAAAATAGGCCAAAAATGGCCAAATGTTGAAAGTACTATGTCCACTCACAATTACTCCAAACGGATACCAGATCTAAAAAGTAGACAAAAAATTATCCACTTTCAAATAAATAACACCTGAATATGTGTCCATATGAGCTCAAATGAAGCCTCTGAAGATGTAAAAATTGGGATTGACAATTTTCAGAAAAATTCAAGAACAGAGATCACAAACAACCTGCACCAATGTGCAGATCACGAAATCCTACCCCAAAACAAAAAAAAATTGCTCGAAAAAAGGAGTCAGTATGAGAGAAATATCGTTGTTTGAAAATCACCTTTGTAATTAATTTTTCTGAATTGCCACCGTTGCACCTCCAAAAATCAAATGACTCTAGATTTCACCTCAGATATTCGATTTTGATGAAACAAAAGTCGATTTGGGGGTTTTTGGACATTCTGAATGTGATATCAATATCTAATTTGCACTAGCAATCTCCAATCTTGACCTGCAAAAAATAATCTCTCCAATGGCTATGTGATGAAAATTCTATGGCTCTAATACCATGTAAGAATTTGATATAGCTTTGATACCATGTAAGAATATTCTTAAGGCAAGAATGAAATGCCATGATCTAGAAGCTCAATAGATAGCACAAGAGAGACAAGCTATGATCAAAGGAGAATGGATTAATCAAATAATTGGGTAAATACAACATAGAAGTGCCTTGTATACAAAGGCAACCGATATGTCTAGGAGTCAACAAAGAAATAAGCATAACAACTAAGCACATGTCCACCAAGAGTGGATTATCCTCCATTGTACATGAATGTATGTGTTGATGGAGCCCAAATTATTTGCAAAAATTTGGGGCTTCCATTTGTGAAACAATGTTGGAAATTCATGATATTACCATTGATGACAAAGCTAAGAACACGTGGTGTATAGAAGGTACACATCAACAGGGAAACAAATAATTTGGATGGTTGCTTATATCTCAGTGAAGATGACCACGAATAATGAGGAATGACCTGGAGAATATTAAGAAGTAAATGCATTGAAAATTCACCGTATTACATGGAGAGTCTGCGACAAATCTAAAACTGGAATTGTAGCATTATAATAGTCCAAGCCTCACATTAGCATCTTGCATCAGAAATACATAAACAATCAATGATAGTCAACAATTTGTTTAAAGATTTAATACGGATACATCATCATTTGAAGAAATGAAACATGATTTAAGCCTTTTATCTCTACAGTGGTATACGTCGAAAACACAGCAAACTAATGGAAATCCATTAGAAATTAATTAATAAACCATCACCAGCAATCAGAAATTGTGATAAAGTATGAAGACAGTAGGAGGACAGGATGATCACGTTATCTGATAAAGATATAGCACAAATAGACCAAGAAAATGCACGAGTGTGGAGTTAAACTACCCAATTTTGCACAGTGTATTCTTTAGATCGTCTGTTTAGCATTAAAATTCTCATGGTCATGATGATGGTGCTTGTGAAAGAAAAGTCAACGTATTCCATATCGATCATTCATGGAAGTAAATTTTCATTGTGATCAAGGGGAATGATGTCTCTGATCGGGGGAAAGACAAATGCTCAAACAAATGGCACTGTGGATCTCAGCAAGGAGAAATATTTCTTTTAAACTTTATCAAATGCTACAAACTATCGACAAACCAAGGAGAAATTAGATTTTATTGAATTTTGATCCTTGGGTGGAGAGGTTATCGCGAGTTTGGATATCGAAGATTGCAAATATTAATCTGCTCTTTGGCTCAATTAACAATACTGTGGAATAATGATTTGTCAACATCGTCCTTTGATGAAGCGTTCTACATAAAACCCTTATCAATATTGTTTACTCACAACATTTTGAATGTTGTGGTAGGTATGTGCGTGGATGGAGTCGTCTAAAGCAAGGAAAGTAAATGCTTCGAACCATTCCAACGAAGACTAAGAGAGTGCACAACGTAACCACTATGTAATGCCTCTTGCAAAAGACGAGTTATAATCCTGAGTTGAAGAATATCTAAGCAGCATGGTAAATAAGGTGGCCTTGTCAGGAATGATGGATAGGTGTGCGATATGACAGAGGTCCTTTGCAGAATGTGGCACGTAATCGATATTTTATGGATGATTATCATGCAGAAAAGGACTTCACAGGATTCATAGATTGCGTTAAATATTAAGCCGCTCAAGGATGCAGTTGCTAATTATAACTTAACAGTTTTTAAGCCATATTTAAATATGGAATAGTTTTTATTGGTGAAAGGTTGCAATGTTTGATAATACAACCGACATCCTTTAAAACCTCTATAAATGTGTGCTAGAAAATCAAATAGACACCATTCAAGATTTTTTTTAAAATAAAAAGCTCTGCATATTCCGAGACATATATATTATCAAATTCATCTTCTGAAAAGGATTGAAGTCGAACTAAGCTCCTACATATTGAGGTTATTGGACATATATTTCAAATATTTTGACAAATTGTGTTGAATGGAGCGTCAATAATTGGGTGTCTTCAACATCACTTCCTTGCAGTATAATCAGTAAGAATTTCATTTGCGTTAGAAATAAATATTATATAGTTCATCTTTTGTGAATCATTTTATTTTTTATTAATAATTCATTATCACGATAAGTAGATCAAATTGTTCACTACTATTTAAACTTGATAAATGCAAATACAGTAAAATAAAATTGTTTTCATATTTGCATCTATTTTGTCCTTTTATAAGTTAAAACATTATAGACTAGTTTAAATACGCATAAAAGGAAATAATTTGATGCATCGTGATAATTGGATTGTTTATAGATACTGTATATCATAAAATTGTACGTGAGAACATATACTATTGACTCTATTGCCCATTTAAAAATTCGGCACTGATCATTTAACTATCCATATTTCTCAATTCATGTGTTGGCAATTTTCTAAATCTTTTTCTTTGAAGGATTTGATACTTATTTTCTTTAGTAATTCATTTTAAATTTTCCTTTCAGCAATTCACAACTCTACTAAAGTAATTAAAATTTGAAGATTATTCATCATTCGTAATCCAGAAGTTCTTCTTTAGAATCTTGTCATTTAAGGAGATTGCCTTTGCATTATAATCTATTCAATATAAAACATCTTGGATCCAAGTTTTGTTGTCCAGGATCAAGTGTATAGGCCTTAGTTTAGAGGAGCCAAAAGCGCAGAGGATTTAAATCAATTTGATTGATCCTGTCAAGTTGGCCAAAATCGATTAGATATCTCAACATCGAGTAGGCAAGGCTCATAGGTTTCTAATCAATGATTTTGATAATCAACATATTGGCGACTCTGCTGGGGACAAAGTCGCAAATAAGCTTTGCATACTTACTCCATCAGACCAGTTTGGAGTTTCATTTAAATACGATTTTGTGATAAGTTTTCAGATTGTCTTTTTATAAGTATTTGACCAAATCATGAATATACTATTAAGTTTATTTTTAGTACTTTTCATTTGTTGTTTTATAATTTTTAGATTCTGTGAATTAGTTTTCTTATCAGTATTTAAGCATAAAATTCATAAAAAATTTCCTAAGATTAAAGTTTCTAATTGTGTTCAAAACTTTAGTTCGCGCTTAATCTAAAGTTTTCTCCATTTCACAAAAGATTTGAAAGCAACTAAACCTCTAGTTTTATTTTTATTTTCAGAAAATCATTCTCAAGTTATTATTGACGTTAACTTTGCTGGTTAAACACCTAGGTATTTATTTCTTTCTTTCTAAAAAAAGAAAGTGGCGACTCTATTGTGTTTCATTGATATATTTTATTGAAGAGCATTTGCTTGCTTTTGAGGTGTATGTGGGGAAGAAGATCATGAATCCCCAACCTAAAAGACTTGAGCAATTAGCTTTTGAGAAAAAACCAAGAAAGAAGACAGTTAAAAATCAACAATAAAAATGCTTTACACAGGACACAGAAATTTTTAGGAAAGGACCAACAAACAAATTGAGATGTGCAAATCATGTCATAATAGTCCTAAAAAGGATGAAGAAAACTCGTGTTGAGGATGACGAAGAGCAAGAGCAGATAATGCAATGGGATATGATCATAAAGAAAATGGCTGAAACAACGAATGGAAACAGTGCAATATTAGCCAAAACATTAAAAATGTTGCCAGATGATATCCTTGCAAAAATAGGGATATCAAAAGATCTTATTGCTTCCCCACCTAGAAAAACTTGTAATGAAGAAAAGTCAAATAGGTGGAGAGAAGAAAGGTCTGATCAAATGCAAAATGAAGTAAATACATCATTGAAATACAATCCACCTCATAGAAAGAATCTAGAATCACAATTTGCCACTAGTCATGTTAATCCATTATATGAGAACAAAAGGGATAAGAATCAAAATAATAATTTTAACAAACATTTTTATAGTAATCAATAGGCTTGGAATACTAGGCAACATACCAGAGGAGTTCCACAAAATGGTGGAAACATTAGACAACCCTATGGTATGAATCAAAATAATAACAATCAAAACACCCAAGGTCATATGGTGCAAAATCAAGGCATTAGAAATCAAGCAATAAGGCAGCCTATGGCAATCAAAAGATATAGACAGCTTGATTTCAATGGGATTAGAGGATATCCAAATCCGATATCAAAAGACTTAAGGAATGCTATTCCAAAGTTTTCAAGAAGCAGAACAAAATTTGCTAAGTGACATGTGATTAATCTGAAATATGTAATTGAAGATTTTGAGGAAGATCACGAAGATGTATTCATGAAACTTTTTGTAAAATCATTAACTAAGGATGCTATAGAATGGTATAGAAGTTTGTCGGATGGATCCATTTCTAGATGGTGCGATTTTGCTGATCAGTTTATTGAACAATTTGGTGATCACAATGACACATGCTTTGCATCACATGAATTAACAAGTATTAAGAAGAATACAAATGAGTCAGTATCAGAATTTAACAAAAGATTCAACAAAGTTCTCAACAAGATCCCGAGGGAGACTAGACCAGTGGATTCATTTTTGATTGATTTCTACTTAAGTGCATTTGATATTAAAACTCATTTCGAGATAAGATCTCAAAGACCCTCTTCATTGCCGCAAGCCTTCAAAGTTGCCATGACAATTGAAAATGATAGGAAAGTAGCAGGCAGAATCAACAAAAGGGATGATCCAAAATTATATAATCCTAAAAACCGTAAGAAGGATGAACTAAAAGAGATAATGGATATGTTAAAAGAAATAAAAGTCAAACAAAATAGAAATGAAAGACCATCATTCCACAAAAATGACAGGGTAAGACTTCAGGACATGCCTTACAATACAAATTGGAAGGATGGGAAACCAGAAAGACCAAATTATGTTAAAGACACCCCTAATCCTTTAAAGAAAATCAACATTGTTGATGACGGGCCATGGTGTGATGTATATAGGCTGCCCCATGATCCTAAGCATTGCATTGTTGCACAATCTGTTTTCAAGGAGGAAAATCAGGAAAGTGAAGAAAAACTTGTGGTTAATGGCATCTCATCAAAACCATTGTGGGGTAGAGATGAAGATGATTCTACAGATGAAGACCAAAATTTTAATTGTCACTATAGGGGTTCTAATCAACAACATTGTATTCAGCAAGTGTTTTCAGATGAGAAAGATATACCTATTTTACGCAGATTGATAGCAGAAGAAAGGAAGACTTATACTATTGCAGCAGTAGAACATGCTAAACAAACCTACCAAAGAAGACATAAAGACAACAGTGCTGATCAAAGTAATCCTGCTGGTATATTTGCAAAAAATCAACAGCAAGTTGAAACATCCAGAAAATCTGGTAACCAAGCTCAGGGTAAGCAGAAAGAAAATAATCAGTCTTCTAGGCTAACCAAACAGCTAGTTACACACAGTAATGGTAAGCAAATATCTTACTGTTATAATTTTATGAATCATGCATTGTCTTAGTTGAAAATAACTATTCCCCTAATGGAAATGATGAAAATTTCTGATTGCAGGGATGAAACTTTGAAGATATTATCTAGCATAGAGGATGTGCAAGAAATAATGAGGAACCACCTATTGTATATCTAGGAATAGCATTGAATAAAAAGTCAAATCAAGTAGACCCATTTTATTTAACATTGTTGATAAATAATAAATTGATAAAGAATTGTATGATTGATTCTGGTGCAGCAATTAATATCATGTCTGCTTATGTAATGAAAGAAATAGGTCTCAAAGTTGATACTCCTTTTGGTAAATGCTATGCTATGGATAATAGATCTGTGCCAGTAGTTGGAATTATTAAAAATGTTGAATTTTGTTTTCCATTAGACTCACATTACTGTAGTTGATAAATCAACGAGTTATGGCATGTTTTTATCTAGACATTGGTCGAATTTGGTCGGTGGTCATGTACAGCTAGATTTTTCATATGCTACTATACCAGTTGGGGGCAAAGAAATCAGAATTGAGAGGGAACCCCAGTCATATTACTTGGTTAAGGATTATATTTCAGATCCTGAAGTCAACTTTTGCCATTTTGACATGGATAACTTCCAGGTAAGCATAACTAAACCTACTTCTAAAACTATTAATCTGATTTCAATTCATGTGAAAGAAGATTGTAATAACATTTGGCAAATGTTCTTTGACAGTGCTTGTAGTAAGGAAGGAAATAGGGCTGGTGTTATATTTATTTCGCCATCAACTAAAATGTTTAAATTTTCTTTCCTATTGAATTTTGAGTGTACTAACAATATTGTTGAATACGAGGCTTTGATTATTGGTCTTGATATTCCTAAGGCTTATGGGATTAAGTTACTTTTTTAGGGGATTCAGATCTGATTGTTTCTCAAATTAGGCATAAGTTTTCAACTAGGAAGCCAAGGTTAAAACAATATCATAATTATGTATGAGATTTGTTAGAATTTTTTGATGTTTTTTCTATAAAATGGATTGATAGGTCAGCTAACTACTTGGCTGATATAATGGCCAACCTTGCTATTAGACAAATTGATCTTCCATTTGATGAGGTTATTCAAGTTGAAATGAAAAACAGACCTTCAATACCAGATAATGTACAAAACTGGCAAGTCTTTGAAAATGACAAAGATATTATTAGGTTTTTAACTTGTCAAGAGATTATGAAAATTAGTTCATTGATTGGAACAGATGTGTGGAAGAAGAGGATGGCAAGGAAATGCTATTTGGAAAAGAAAAAGTGCAATTAAAAACAAACAAAATACCAAAAGGTCTAGTAGCCTTAGAAAGGATCTTTGATGAAAGAGAAAGTGCAAAAAATAGCAAATCCACTAAAATCCAAAACGATATAGAGGAAATAAACTTGGGAAGTGAAAATTCTCCCAAAAAAGTTTATATAGGGAAGAAGTTGTCATCCAAGATTAGGGTTGATCTGATTTCTCTGTTAAGAAAATAAAGACATGTCTTTGCTTGGAGTTACGATGAACTTAAAGCTTATAGGGAAGACTTGTTTCAACATGAAATACCTTTAAAACTTGATGCAAAACCTTTTAGATAGAGACAACGCCCAATAAATCCAACCCTAGCCCCAAAAATGAAGGATGAACTCATTAAGTTAAGAGATGCCAGAACCATTAAACCGATTAGGCACACTACATGGGTCTCAAATTTGGTGCCAATAAGAAAGAACGGTGATATAAGATTATGTATAGATTTCAGAAATTTGAACATATCTTCTCTAAAGGATAATTACGCATTACCTAATATGGAGATCTTACTGCAAAAGGTAACTGGTAATGAACTGTTATCCATGATGGACAGATTTTCAGGCTATAATCAAGTCAAAGTTAAAGAGTCCGAACAGTATAAGACTGCTTTCCCAACTCCTTGGGGTACTTACGTGTATGCTAGGATGCCTTTCGGATTAACAAATGCGGGAGCCACTTTTCAAAGAGCAATGGATGTTGCTTTTGATGGATTAATTGATAGGATTATGGTAGTTTGTCAGGATGACCTCACTGCCTATTCGAAAAGAGTGGAAGATCATTGTAAGCATTTGGAGAAAATTTTCACAAGCTCTTGAATTTGGAATTTCTTTAAACCCTAAAAAATGCCATTTTGGGGTTACTGAAGGGAAACTATTAGGTCATATTGTCTCCAATGAAGGGGTAAGAATAGATCCAAAAAGGATAGCAACCATTGATAACATCCAGATGCCTAAAATAACTAAGGGTATCCAATCGTTATTTGGGCAAATCAACTTCGTGAGAAGGTTTGTTTCAAATTTTGCACAGATCATTAAACCTATCGCTAAAATACTTTAAAAAGGAGCAAAAATCGCATGGGATAATGAAGCTGTAGAAGCATTTGCTAAAATAAAGAAAGCTATAAAAGAAGCTCCAGTCCTGAAATCTCCAGATTTTAAGAAGCCTTTTCAAATATTCTCATTTGCTTCTCATCATACTATAGTCGCTGTTATGTTACAAAAGAACGGCAAGGGGCATGATCAGCCGATTGCATTCTTTAGCAAAATTTTACAAGCTGTTGAACTTGATTATGATATAAATGAAAAGCAGGCTTATGCTCTTGTTAAAGCAATTAAATCTTTTTGACCCTATTTAGTCGGAGCTGAAATCATTGCTTATGTGCCAAATGCTGCCATTAAGGATATTTTTAGACAATTTGAAACTACTGGAAGACGATGTCGTTGGATAATTCAAATCCAAGAATTCAATATAGTTATTCAAATTACAAAATTAGTTAGAGGGCAGGGGATTGGCTAAACTCATGGTAGAATCAAATTTGGAGGTTGTGCAAGTGAATCAGATTAATGATGATCATACTAAAGTTAGTATTGAAAGATGCCCTTGATATATTGATATAGTTTATTATTTACAGCATACAAAATGTAGAGATGATCTCAGTCACAATAAAAAAATAACTATCAAATTACAAGCTGCAAAGTATGTTCTAATTCAGGGAAATTTATATTGGAAAAATCAAGATGGAATTTTGCTTTTCTGTTTAGATATTGCTCAATCTGTAGTTATTCTCAAAGAGATGCATGAAGGAGTTTGCGGTGGTCATTTTTCAGCTAGGAACATAGCGCATAAGATATTGTGAGCATGTTACTACTGGCCCTAGCTTTTTAAAGATTGTCATTCTTATGTGCGAAAATGTGAGGCTTGTTAGAAATTCTCAGGTAAGTTAAAATATGATGGTTCCCTTCCTTTAAGAACATTACAAGTAGAGGAACCTTTCCAAATGTGGGGAATTGATTTAATTAGTGATAAGTCAAGCGGTGGGCATAGTTGGATTTTAGTGGCTACCAATTACTTTACCAAGTGGGTAGAGGCTATACCTATTCGACAGTCTACAAGTAAAGTCGTGATTAAGTTTCTTATAGAGAATATCTTAACTAGATTTGGAGTGCCTCAAAAGATTATAGCAGATAATGCTATGTGTTTTAGATCTAATGAGTTTGCTGAATTTTGTAGGAAATATGGCATAACAATATCGTACTCATCTCCATATCATCCCCAAGGCAATGGACAAGCTGAGTCTAGCAACAAAAACATCTTGAAGATTATCAGAAGAATGTTAGACAACAAGAAGTGCGCCTGGGATTCGAAGCTGAATCTAGCATTGTGGGCAAATAAAATCATGGTGAAAAGGTCAACCTGTTTTTCTCCTTTCAACTTGGTTTATGGCAAAGAAGCAAAGCTTCCTTTAAACAATTTATTGCCTGTTTACAAATTTGTGACCGAGAAACAATTAGAGGATATCAATTTCATGGAAAATAGATTAAATGCACTAATTGAGCTAGATGAGATAAGAAGACTTGCGCAGGAACAAAATATAAATAAGCGGCAATAGGTTAAATTTCTTCATGACAAGAAATCTTCAAACAAATCTTTTAAAGTAGGTGATTGGGTCCTAAAATGGAATGCAAAAGATCAAGACAAAGGAAAGAATGGTAAGTTCGAGGCTTTATGGTTACGACCGTTTATCATCTTTGAAAAGGCTGGGGAACAATCTTATTTTTTGTAGGATACAGATGGTCGCATGCAGGATTTCCCAATCCATGGACAGTACCTTAAGCCATTCTTTCAATAAGTATGAAAAGGGGAGTATTATTTCCTTTCTCTATTTTATTGTATTTTTATTCTATTGTTTAGGTTTCTATATGTATTATTTCATGAGCTGATTTCTCCTTATGTCTTGGCAAGTCTTCTCTCCCAGAGATAGCTGAGATATTCACTACGCCTGCAAGAGGCATATGTCCCCAATAAGAGCCACTTATGGAGCCCAAATTATTTGCAAAAATTTGGGGCTTCCATTTGTGAAACAATGTTGGAAATTCATGATATTACCATTGATGACAAAGTTAAGAACACGTGGTGTATAGAAGGTACACATCAATAGGGAAACAAATAATTTGGATAGTTGCTTATATGTCAATGAAGATGACCACGAATAATGAGGAATGACCTGGAGAATATTAAGAAGTAAATGCATTGAAAATTCACCGTATTACATAGAGACTTTGCAACAGATCTGAAACTGGAATTGTAGCATTATAATAGTCCAAGCCTCACATTAGCATCTTGCATCAAAAATACATAGGCAATCAATGACAGTCAACAGTTTGTTTCAAGATTTAATACAGATACATCATCATTTGAAGAAATGAAACATGATTTAAGCATTTTATCTCTACAGTGGTATACGTGGAAAGCACAACAAACTAATGGAAATCCATAAGAAGTTAATTAATAAACCATCACCAACAATCACAAATTGTGATAAAGTTTGAAGACAGCAGGAGGATAGGATGATCACGTTATCTGGTAAAGATATAGCACAAATAGACCAAGAAAATGCACGAGTGTGGAGTTAAACTGCCTAATTTTGCATAGTGTATTCTTCAGATCGTCTGTTTAGCATTAAAATTCTCATGGTCATGATGATGGTGAGTGTGAAAGAAAAGTCAGCACATTCCATATCGATCATTCATGGAAGTAAATTTTCATTGCGATCAAGGGGAATGATGTCTCTAATCAGGGGAAAGACAAATGCTCGAATAAATGGCACCGTGGATCTCAGCCAGGAGAAATATTTATTTTAAACTTTATCAAATGCTACAAACTATCGACAAACCAAGGAGAAATTAGATTCTGTTGAATTTTGATCCTTGGGTGGAGAGGTTATCGTGAGTTTGGATATCGAAGATTGCAAATATTAATTTACTCTTTGGATCAATTAACAATACCATGGAATAATGATTTGTCAACGGCATCCTTTGATGAAGCATTCTGCATAAAACCCTTATCAATATTGTTTACTCACAGCATTTTGAATGTTGTGGCAGGTATTGCGTGGATGAAGGAGCTGTCTAAAGCAAGGAAAGTAAATGCTTCGAACAATTCCAACAAAGACTAAGAGAGTGCACAGCATAACCACCATGTAACGCCTCTTGCAAAAGACAATGGGTTATAATCCTAAGTCGAAGAATATCTAAGCAACATGGTAAATAAGGTGGCCTTGTCAGGAATAATGGACAGGTCTGCAATATGACAGAGATCCTCTGCAGAATGTGGCACGTAATCGATATTTTATGGATGATTATCATGCAGAAAAGGACTTCATGGGATTGAGAGATTGTGTTAAATATTAAGCTGCTCAAGGATGCAGATGCTAATTATAACTAAACAGTTTTTAAGCCATATTTAAATATGGATTAGTTTTTATTGGTGAAAGGTTGCAATGTTTGACAATACAACCGACATCCTTTAAAACCTCTATAAATATGTGTGCTAGAAAATCAAATAGACACCATTCAAGATATTTTTTTAAAATAAAAAGCTCTGCATATTCTGAGACATATATTATCAAATTCATCTTTTGAAAAGGATTGAAGTTGAACTAAGCTCCTACATATTGAGGTTATTGGACATATATTTCAAATATTTTGAGAAATTGTGTTGAATGGAGCGTCAATAATTGGGTGTCTTCAACATCACTTCCTTGCAGTGTAATCAGTAAAAATTTCATTTGTGTTAGAGTTAAATATTATATAGTTCATCTTTTGTGAATCATTTTATTTTTTATTAATAGTTCATTATCATGATAAGTAGATCAAATTGTTCACTGTTATTTAAACTTGATAAATGCAAATACAATAAAATAAAATTGTTTTCATATTTGTATCTATTTTCTCCTTTTATAGATTAAAACATTATAGACTAGTTTAAATACGCATAAAAGGAAATAATTTGATGCATCGTGATAATTGGATTGTTTATAGATACTGTATATCATAAAATTGTATGTGAGAACATGTACTGTTGACTCTATTGCCTATTTAAAAATTCGGCACTGATCCATATTTCTCAATTCATGTGCTGGTGATTTTCTAAATCTTTTTCTTTGAAGGGTTTGATACTTATTTGTTTTAGTAATTCATTTTAAATTTTCCTTTCAGCAATTCACAACTCTACTAAAGTAATTAAAATTTGAAGATTATTCATCCTTCGTAATCCAGAAATTCTTCCTTAGAATCTTGCCATTTAAGGAGATTGCCTTTGCATTATAATCTATTCGCTATAAAACATCTTGGATCCAAGTTTTGTTGTCCAAGATCAGGGGTACAGGCCTTGGTTTAGCGAAGCCAAAAGCACGGAGGATTTAAATCAATTTAATTGATCCTATCAAGTTGGCCAAAATCAATTAAATATCCTAGCATCGAACAGGCAAGGCTCGTAGGTTTCTAATCAACGATTTTGATAACCAACATGTGCAACAATGAGAAGATAAAAATGAAAAGGTGTATCTCATAAAAAGATGTAGTAGACAACATGTGCTCAACTGGAGTGCAAACTACTGCGTTGTCAACATAACAACTCATATGAATCTACAAACTCCTAGGTGCCTACATGCAACTAATATGCTAAAGCATTAACCTAAGTAAACTTAAGTAAAGTGTAATTAGTAAATACTTAATTACACCAACAATTCTTAACAATAGTGAAAGTTATGATATGTTAATTGGCATTCAAGTTTTCAAGCTAAAAATAATGTGCAATTAGTATTTTTCGTTTCCATGGGCTAAAAGTGAGATATACTGTTAGGCTTATATTTGCATTGTGATTCATCTTGTACACTCGCATACATCTAAGTTGTTCAATTATGCATTTTTCTGTTGTTGATATGTGTTGACAGTAAAGTTCAGCATTTTTCTGTATATGGGAATTTTCTAGCCTCTAAGTTTACCAAGTAAGACTGTGTTTGTTATTACTAGTTTAAGTGCGTCATTCGATTTTGCAAGTACTCAAAATGTGAAATCTAATTTGTCAAATAAATACCTTTTGAGTCATATGTCTAACCAGAGACTCAAAAAGATAGGTTATTGTAGACAAATGGTTTCCACGGTCCATGATATTGTTAAATAAAACTTCGGGAATCAGCTGTGTGAGTTTATTTGTTCAACATTTTGGATCAAACTCCATGATCCCTCATCAGGAAACAATTACCATCATACTATTATATTCTCTTGCTGGCAATTGTTTCCTGATGATGGATCATGCAGTTTGATCCAAGACGCTGAACAAATAAACTTACACAGCTCATTCCAGAAATTTTATTTAACAAGATAGGTCATCGAATCGAATCCAGAAATATATCAGTTTATTTTTACTATGGATTGTGGAAATTTGATCTCTTTAATTTAAGATAGGTCATGTTAATTTTCAGTTATTTCTGTATGTATAATCCCTATTTATGACATTGTAAAATGAGCATTACTGTAAATCTTTTCCATAACATGAGGTTGAGTCGTGTTTAGTTTTCATGGAGCCTTTTCTATCAATTCAAAGAGAGGTTAAGTCTTGTGTGCTGCTCTGCTCTGTGTAATCTTTTCAGACACAAAATAAAATGCTACTAAATGCATAAACAACCTCCACTGCTAGACGCTTCTAATATATCCTATAACTGACCTCCTCTTATAGAAACTTCAAATGTTTGATGAAGTCATCCATCTAGCGGGGCACTGTTTATATGACATGATACATATTGACCTGGAATCGAATTGGCCCATTAAAAAATTAAAATCATAAACAATTTTACATATATGGTTAAATGAACTACAGCTCCACATAGAACCTTCTAATAACAGACTTGTCAAGGAAAATATTTCTGAATGCTTTTACAAAGAATTGTAAAGGCTGAACGAAGATTTAACACAACTTCCAAAAACAAAGATCATCAGACTCAATGCCCCCTCAGTTTCCGAAACACAAGGAAAATGATATGAAATCTGAATTATACATATGGAGAAGGATATAACAAACAAGCTACCCGATGCAAGATTTATTTATATCATATGTGACCCTTAATTGAATCTCAATTGGTTTAGTGTCACAAACAAGAAGATGATTGCACATTTATGTTGACTGTGGAATTAAAAAGGAAACACTGGAAAGACCACCTTGTGCAGATCACTTCTTAGGCAGATTGACATGAAGAAATATGCTCTACTCCTAGGAAGCTTTCAATATTCCAACAATTTAAGACTATGTGACAAAGCAAGATCATGAATCATACATTTATGTATCCTTGTAGCATATGTTCAAAACATGATGCCTCCATAAAATTTGGAAGAATTGAGGGCATTAAGTTAGGAATTTTATTAATAGATTTGTTAAGATGTTTGTGAACGGCTGAAATGTAGAATGACACTTTGTATCAACCAATTAGACCTATTTCTTATTCAACATGGAAATGCACGAAATAATTTCAGCAATAGTGAAGATTTGTTTACCTTTGCTATGGCCACACAGAACCCCATCGGATTAATGTTAGGTTGCCTTCACCAGCAAGATCTATGAGTGTTTGTGGAAGTGGGGACAATCCCGTGCAGCCACTAACATCCAAATACCTTAGAGATTTTAACTCAACAATCTCCTTGGTTGGAATGGAAGTCAGACAGGTGCAGTTTCTTAGGCTCAGCCATTCTAGCTTCTCCAGTTTGCCCAACCCAATGCCTATCAGAGAAGTCAGAGCAGAACAACCTTCCAAATCCACCTTCTCCAGTGAAGCTAGGTTTTCCATTGTAGGGGGAAGGGTGCTAAGAATATGACATCCAAAAAGTCTCAACTGCTTCAACTTTGGGAGGGCATGCCCTGAGAAGGCTGGCAGTGATTTGAAACCACAATATGCTAAATCAAGCTCCACAAGTTCAACTAGAGAATTTGGATTTCCAATGGAGCTGGGAAGAAGAACAAGATCCCAACACTCTGACATGTCTAAGTACCTCAGTTTTGGCAGTTGACTTATGGAATTAGGTATACATAATAACCTGGAGCAGCCTTGCAGACCAAGGCGGAGTAAGTTGCCCAGCTTACCTACTGAGTCTGGAAGCTTTCTAATGGCAGTGTGACTCAGATCCAGTTCTTGCAACAGGCACAGGTTACCAATCTGCTCTGGTAAGATATCCAATCTCCTGCAGTTGGAAAGGTCAAGATGGCGTATGTGCTGCAATCTGTCTATTGAATGTGGTAGAAAAGTCAAGTTCTTAAGTGATGCCAACCGAAGTACCTCAACTTGACTACAATTCCACAGTGCAGTTGGAACTGCCATGCTTCCTATTTTCTGGATTCCTATGATAAGAAATAATAATTGTGCATAGTATGGAAGCGTATAAGATAGTTTCCTACATTCACTCAAATCTAATACATGGAGCTCTCTGAGAAAACCAACTGACAGAGGCAAGGAGTGTAAAGACAAGCATCCATTCAAATCAAGAATCTTGAGCAAATGCAGTCTCCCTAGTGTGGATGGTAGAGTTTTGAGCTTTATACAACCACTAAGCTGCACGGTTTCCAGCTCTTTTAGTAAACCAGTAGATTTTGGCAGACAGGTTAAAGATGTGCATCCAGACAGCCTGAGAAACTTTAATTTTTTCAGATGGCCAATCGATGATGGCAATGATTGAAGTGATGTGCAAAAGCTGAGATCAAGCAGTTGGAGTGAGTTGAGAGCAGATATTGCTTTTGGAAGGTGTGTAAGAGACACACAGCTGCTCAAATCAAGAACTTGAAGTTGAGTCAAATTCCTTAGAACAGAAGAGGGAAGGAATGATAATTGTGTATTCCCAGCAAAAAGCCCAACGTGAAGAAATGGACAGCTGAAAGAAGATGGGAGCTCCTGAAAATTGCTATTGCAAAGAGAGATCTTTGTGGCCCTGCTTAACAAACTCTCATTTAATAACCCTCCTTGTGCAGATTTCACATTGCAGCCTGGCACAAATAAACGATGCTCCTGATGGAAACGGTTGGTCCAACAATCCCTGCCAATGTTTCTTGAATCATTTTTTTCATTTGAAAAAATAGGAAAGCTTTCGAAATCCATTGTCCCCAACAGATTATTATTTCCTAAGTTCTCCATAACCATCTCACCTGGCTTAACATCCATGTCCTCCCGGGCACATTTTACATACGCATTACCAAAACCAAATACCCTCTTTATGTGCCCAAAGTATTTTGATGAAATATTCCCACATTCTATATCTTTTCCCTTGTTGGAATGCTCCGGGGAAGTCATATGAGCATGACATTGTTTCTTCCATGGATGCACTTGGATACCTAGATTAATCATTCTCGAGGTCATCTTGTGTAGCAGCCTGGGGATTTTGAACTCTATCTTAAGATCATGATTACAGCTATCACGTATATTCAGCCGCCATTCTACCATCGATCTGCATACCAAAATACTAAGGATGACCACAATCTCTTCATGGCTTAGCCCATTGCTGAAAGCCAGCCATACCTCCTCCAACATTGACAAGCTTAACCATTCTTCTTCTGGAAAAGCAGCAAGGTCCAGAAAACACTCCTGCAAAATTGGATGCATTGATCCTAATGAATTAAAGCAATCATAAAACACAGCATACATACAATGTGTTTCCATTTCAGAATTACTATTCACACCGGAATTACTTTCAGTCAAGACTTCATCTTCATTTCCAGTTTCCCGAGTGTTAAACTTCTGATCCACTATAGTCCTCCTGTCCGCATAAAACTTCCCACCTTTATTAGGCAATATATCCAGAATATGTCGTTTCTCTGTTGATCCTGGGTATAAAGTGCTTGAAAGGGCTTGAATGAACAAGGGTGAACCCCTGCACTTATTCACCAACATGGCTGCCACTTCCTTTTCCTCCAAGGTCCAAGAATCATTCAATCCTGCACCCCACAGAAACAAATCCGATGCATCTTCTTCTTTCACAAAGCACAGTGTATGGATGTGGGTGTCCGTGGCTGGAAGAATGTGAGGGTTTGAGGTAGTCACAATAATCCTTCCTTGATGCTTGCCATCAAAACACACGAGCCCTTCCAACTGAGATGCTTCCCAGGCACCATCCACAATCAAGAGGGACGGAAGGCAATTCAAGAATTTCCCTTTAAGTGCAGTAAGACCTTCATCCAGAGAGTTGAAAACAGTTTTTGATCCAGAGACAGCCTTCCAAAGACATGATTGCAGAGACATGGGGTCCACAATTCTCTGGTCCGCAGGGATCCAGAAAACTCCTCCGACAAAACGTCTCTTGATTTTAGAGTCAGAAGCTACAGAGGCTGCAACGGTGGTTTTACCAATGCCTCCAGGTCCGCATATGCCAAGTATGAAAGGTCCGCCAGGATCCAAAAGCTCCAAGACGACCTTATCCACCATCGGTCTAGCAATCCGACATCCAATTGGACACAGTGTTTCTCCACCTTCAGTAATTGAGTCTTCAACTGTGCTAGAGAAACCTTCAATGGTAAATTCGAATTTGTAAAATTAACTTTCCAGACACAATTACATAAATGAGAGAGAAATTTTCAAGTAATAAATTATTACTAGAAGCATGTAATAACTGGTATATCTCTCCAACTTAAAATATCAAAATCAGAAAATTATAGCATATTCCAGCGGCAACAAAATGCTATAATCAAATTGCATGTTTTTGGTGAATCCAGTAATTGAATGTAATGAAGAATTAAAGTTTTCCCAGTCCATAACAATTTGCAAAATGGGAATTACAGAAAACTTGTGACAAAAAATATATATTTTTAGCGATATTTGGATCAGACTTATGTGGTCCATCATCGAGATGTAGTCGTCAAAATTTTAAGGGTATTTTTGAAATTTCTTATTCAAACTTAGCCAAATAAAAATTTAAAATTTATTAATTGACAAATCTTACGAGCCACTTGGCTAGACAATTTAAAGGGTAACCAGCATAAAATTTCAGAGAGCTCACTTTGAAAGGCTAGGAATGATTGCATTACTCCTCTGAGATGGGCTCTCACCAAAAAGCTTGGCAACTGCGGTTCTGCGGAGAAGAATATCGCCTCAAATGATTCTGCAGCCTTGCAAAGCCTGACTTTCAAGTCCATTATAGAAAGCATCAGCTCTTTCATATTATCACCTCCAATTGTGAGGGCCTCCTCTGCTTCTTTTAGTGTCGCATCCAGTTCTACAACTTCAATAGGACTTTTCAAGGATTGCGAAGGGGAGTTTTCTAAAGATTTATTGCGCAGAGAAAAGGAGCAAACCCCTAGTCCCCTCACTTGTGCTTTTGGGATACGAACTTCATCCGGAGGAACTGAAAATGCAGAAACAAAATGCCTCTTTTGGGAAAGCAAATCAAGAGTGCTGGTATGATCTTTCGAAACAACGTGAGACAAGACCGCTCGCGTGAAGTCAAACAAAATACAGAGAATTTCAAGGTCTCGGAAAGGACCCACCTGGAGATTAGCTGCCATGGAAAGAACTCCCCGGCCATTTAATGTTTGAAGTTCTGGAATCGAATCCAGTAGCCTCACAAAACTCGTGCAACACTCTGTAACATGTGGGTTTTCGGTACAAACGACCAATGAAAGCGTTTCTGCGCGTAGCTCATCAAACTTGGCCCTGTCCGGCTCTGTTTGCATGATTTTAACATGCACAACAGAACTATAGGTGGCCAGAACGCTCAAAAAAGTTGATCGTCTGCGACGAAATGGAACTTAAATGAGAAAGCCAAATTCGGTACAACATGTACCTCTATATGCAGTACGAGGAATAAACTCGTTTTTGTCCGAAATCTGAAGGGTACAAGAGCCGGTTCGTTAATTTAACAGCCCGAAAATAGAGATGCGTGCAGATGATGTTGATGGCCTGGCCCGGTTGTATTCGATCAGATTTGTTTCACGCAAATCTTAACGAATGTGGGTCAGCGCCAGCTTTGAATTGTTTATGAATTTATTTCAAGTCAAAACTCGAGAATGCGGCATCGGCCGCGCATATCCGCACGATTTAAACTATGAATCTGCATTCAGTGAAATTGTCTATGCAACTTTCGATCGCTTTTTCTCAACAAGTGGACTTCATAAAATACTAATTATTCTTTTCCCACCTTCTCACGCCTCTTTTTCGCGAGTACTGGACTAAATCTATAATGTTGGAAATAATATTTAAAAGGACTCCATGGTGCGGTTTCCACTTACTTGGAGTAAATGGTTGAAATAACATGTTTTAAAGAAGTTCAATTATATAAATAAATTCAATTTTCTTTTATGCTTGTTAGAGGTTCATAGAACTTTTTGAGTAAGAGTTAAAGACCGGGCACTATCTATTTTGTCAAAGTTTATTTGAGAACTCACTTTCATATATAAAATATAAACTTTCATATTTGTAAAATCTTAAATTTTACCTTTTATACTCTCTTTCCCATGATAATTATGAAATGGATTTGTTAATAAAGGCTTGTATTTGCTACATTTTTACAAAGCTGATGTCATATCATTTTAAAGCATTACATTGTTATAGAATTGAATGGCTTTATTTAGTCATCATAACTTAGACTTTATGAATTCAACTATTTTTTCATTTGTGGTGTATATTGAACCTGAAATTTAAGTCAACAACCTTTGTTTGCACAATGGGCACATCTACTGGTCCTTCAAACATGTGCATTCTCTTTTTTTTTTTGCATTATATTGTGCAATATACCTAAGTGCCTACTTATGTCCTTATCTAATTTCTTTATTGTCTTGGTTTTAGGTTATTACATTGAAACATAGTTCATTTTTGTATTTAACAAAACAACAATGTAACTATATAGTGGTAAAAAAAACAAGTGTTTTTAATGTAGTGTATGCATTCCATAGTTTGTATTATAACTTATTGCAATGAGTTTTGTTAACTAGTTATTAACATAATTCATTTCAATCAATTAGAACTCGGTATTTTTGGTTTTTAAAAGTTTTCAATTTTTTATCGAAATAACATGTAAATTTTTTAAATAACTAAATGATTAGAGTTATTTAATTTTACATTCATTTACTAATAAATTTGAGGATTTCACCTATGTGTATTACAATTTTATAGGCAATATTTGTCTTGCGTCCCCTTAGCAGTGGCGCAATCTTTGATATTATCAATTCAATGTCTTTAAGGAAAGAAGCAATCTCTATCATTAGAGAATTATGTTCTTGTTTTTCTCTCATATGCACAATTGCCATAGGACCTTGGGGTGGCGATGTGTATTGATTGTCCATGTAGTACAATGTAGAGTCTCCAATGCCAAATAAGTACAACCTCATTATGCTTTTCCATGATGGAAAGTTCTCCTTGCTCTGCTTCAGTACCTCTCTCTTATATATCTTCAGATCTTTAGCTTAAGACTTTCAAACGTCTTCCTCCAAGCACCAATCCCCTGATACCAATTGTTAGATAACTAAGAAGGTGGGGCTGGGGGGGAATGGGTCAACTATCCCCAAGCCCTTTTTAAGTAAGTAGATTCCACTTCCTATACTGAGTATCAACTTCATTAACTGACTTACATGTATAATAACAATTTTAGCATGTAAAAGAAAATAATATGAAAAACATTCATGAACACATTTGAAGAACCATTTTGAGATTTATGTGTTGAATCCTAGAAGATGTTCTTCGCGCTATTAAGAACATTTTTTTGAACCTACGGTGTCTGATGTAGGAGTGTCCTTGGTTGGCTAGCAATCCTACAGAATGGTGTGGTTTGACCTTGGAGTTGGAGGACTTGGTCAGGAAGATGTGTCGCTTGGTCATTACTAAGTAGTTTGTAGTTGTGGTGTTAACTGAGTGACTCAGTTAATAAAGGCATTTTGGTGATGCTTATGGTCCTCGACTATGCTTGGTTATGCTTGGTTGTAGTGTTGATCGAGTAGCTCGATCAATGAAGAGACTTAGTTGATTTTGGAAGGCTCGGCACATTTTGGTGCTTGGTCAATAAAGGAGCTCAATTATGTTTGGTGGAATGCTAACACTTGGCATGGTTTTTCTCTGATGCTCAGTTTGGTCTTGGTTATGTGTTAATCGAGTTGTTTGTAGTTAGTCAACTTATGCATTTAATTCGGGTTGTAGGTATTTAATTTGTGTTGCAGCCAACTTGTGGCTTATGCATATTATTAAATGTAAGGGTTTATATTAATTTGTAATAGGCTAGGCCAACTTGTGGCTTAGGTCTTGTGGAGTTTTAAGTCGTGATTTATCCATCTTGGGGAAGAGGATGTGGCAAAAGAGTGAGTTTTGAGAAGGGCTAGTAACTGGGGCTCGAAAACAAGGAGATTGCTTGGTGGGCTTGTGAGCACAAGTTTAGATCTTCCTTGGAGGTTTCTACCAGAGTGTGGATCTAGACTAGCTAGTGTTTCGGATTGGATCTTGAGAGATATTGCAATTACAAACTACATACTTTTCCTTCTCATAACACTTGGAATATTGTACCAAACTTCTGAGCTTTGTACAAATGCTCCACACCAAATGGACCCTTCACTAAAAAACTAGAAATCTACTGAGTATAAACAACTATTTTTCCAATTTTTTGATAGACACCTAACGCGCTAGGAGAAGTATGAAAGAACAAAGTAACAACATGAAATGCAATATTCACAAGAAAAGTGTTGATGGAGATCTATGAAAAGGGTATCCAAATGTGCACTCTATTCCATCTTTCAATATTTGTAACCTACAAGAAATACGATTTTATTTTGTTGATGGGGGTTTACCTTGGTCAAACCCCAATTTATGAATTAACCTTGAAATGAGATAGAAATATAAATGCTAGCAAGTAGTATTACTAGATCTCATACAAATCTATGTAAATCTATGAATATGTTCTTGAATGATGTATAACCTTGACCCAACCTAAAAAAACATAGGAAAGGAATTTGAAGTAAATCAAAACCTCCATGAATGAATGTGCTTGAAATTCACCTTAGGAATTATGATACAATGAAATAAACCTAAGTTCATTACATAACCTAATACCTCAAAGGGGAATCAATGAATTTGATCCTTTCAATACCAACTCTAAGGTAACTATATCCAAGAAGATAAGTGTCAACCAAGTGATGGACGAGAACTAATGCAAACAAAGATCTAAGGGTTATAGACTTGGAGAATGAATTCCAAATCCTTAAAGCCCTAATGTAGCAAGAGCCATGAAATAAAATGAAACACTAGATGTAATAAGTAGATGTGCTAAAATAGAGAATGAAATTAGAAGACTTCCCATAAGATTAAAGAATTTTTTTTTTTCTTGATATGCTATTCCAAATTGACAAGTATCACCAGATCTAGGCCTAAAACTACAAAATCTACAAAACCCATAAATCTTTCATCGATTTGGCATGGGTGAATTTTTGACGATAGTGACTTTCACCTAAAGTAGGGGAGCAATGCATCCCTAGTCAACTATGTTTGTATGTTATTCTAATTCTATAGTTCTGAAAAATGACAAAAAGGGTATCTAAATCTAGAACGTATTCTCATTTGTGAGAACTTGCAACAAACTAGTTTTCCTATTATTGATGGGGGTTTGTCTTAGTAAAACCCTAGTTTAGGAATTAACCTTGAATTGAAATGTTGAAATGTAAAGTAAAAGCACAAATTCACCTTACAATAGTAGGACTTCTTAGGTTGAATGCAATATGATCACTTCACCAATTGAATGGATTAAGCGGACATGGATGTACAAGAATTATGGATGTAAGGGATTTCATCTCTAATGGCTTGCAAAAGGTGTTAGAATATACAGTCCATTGATATAACTGACAAGGGTTTATGTTGAATCAGTTATCCCACTATTATCACAATTATCAACCTTAAAGAAACTTCACCATATAGAGTAATATAAACTGAAACCACAAAAAGATACTCATACACAATAACACCAGATATGTTAACTAGGGAAACCCTTGATCAAAGGGAAAACCTTAACGGGGATGGTACCCACAAGATGATGTACTAATATAAATGTTCCTTGTTAGAGGATGGACCCTATTAGGAGTCTATGAATAAATTCAATACATATGAGTCCATGTTAGGAGACTTTGAATCCCTGTTAGGAGTTGT
The DNA here is from genome assembly GCA_028749045.1 of Cupressus sempervirens. Taxonomy (NCBI): domain Eukaryota; kingdom Viridiplantae; phylum Streptophyta; class Pinopsida; order Cupressales; family Cupressaceae; genus Cupressus; species Cupressus sempervirens. Next base: position 911,922,289 of record CM053786.1, on the reverse strand, counting down.
GCCAACCCTGTTAGGAGTTTGTTAGCCCTAGTTTTGAGTCACAATTGTGGTTTTTCATTTTCTCTCTTAACTTCAAATTTTTTTGTCAGCAAGTTTTTCATATATCCTTTTGTTCGAGTGTAGTCTTATCTTACCTCCGAAAGTTGAGTCTTGTGATGCCTCTTCATGAATCTTTCCAAAGTTTTGAGACTGACTCTTGATCTTGCAAGTGGGACCCATCAAGCACAATGGAGATGTTTTTCCGAACCACTTCAAACCTCTTTGAACTTGGTTCAAAGTAGTTCTACTACTAAGGATTTATGCACATCAGTATTACTTATTCTTGAAAAGGTGGTGATTCCCAAGATGTTAGATATGACATTAGAATAATGATTAAGGTGTCCATTCCAATTCATCATTACTTGATGTGGATGATTAATTTGCACAACGAGTGATAAAACGGAAAATATTTCACTTCGAAGCTAGATCAGTTGTTTGGGGTTTGTAATTATTGCAAGGACATTCCCTTAAGGTGATCATTTAATAAGGAAGTCCCATCATTGTTTTAAGTATGTGTGCTAGGCTACGATGATCTCATCATAAATATCACATTATGAGGTGGTACTTTCAAAAGTATGTTAACTTACCTTTAAAAGTGCCAAGTTTACCACTTAATTATTTTATCCTACGCTGAAGTGAATTGAAGGTCAATTAGCAGTGAAAGAAGGGAAGTTTTATGGTTTTTTTTAGTGGATTACAGGCGAGAATGCGAAAAATTTCTTGTCTCTTCTTCTGTGTTGTTGTTTTGAAAAAAAGCAGTGTTGGGGTGTTTGTTTCCTTTTGTTAGAATGAAGTTTGCTCTAATTTTTTCAAGAATGTTTCCAGTCTTGAATGTAAAAAGCCCGTAATTTCTAACACCAACCTAATGGGAGTTAGGGTTGATAAGTTACAAGAGAATTTTCTTGAATAGGTTGATGAGATTAAAGGATGTTTAGATGTTCTGATGAGTGATTTTCTTGAAGCTTTCACTTTCCCTCTAACTCTTTTAAGCCTAGAATTACTTCAGTTGTGTATTGACCATTATGATGCAAGAACCAGAAGTATTTTGAATAGGAATGGGGAGCTAGTATTGGCCATTTCTAGGGAAACCACTTCATTGGTCTTGTGTTTACCTAAATGCACCTTTATTGCTTTTGGCCCTACCCAATCCCTAGTTCAGTACCAAGAGAACCCTACAAAGTATTGTAACCTCATGGCCCAAAAGTGGACGCAATGAAATTATAAAGGAAGTTCAAGGCTACCCAAAATAGTTGCCAAAGACCATATAAAACCTCATATCTATGACCTGGTGGTTCTATTGTACTTAGCTAAGGGGTCTTCTAATGTCTTACTCTTTGAAGACTGGATGTACTACTACATAGATATTATCCTAACTAGGAATTAGTTTATAGTTTGGCCAGAGTTGATAGCTAGCTCACTAAGGAGTCAACTCAAACACTTAGAGATCTCAAGACATGAATTATATATGTCCTCTTACTTGACTTATTGCATTGCATGTGTTAGTAATATTGCCTCCATTCCTCATGAGCCTTGGAGTGAAGATATAACTATTTATCAATATTGTCCCTTGTGACACAAGGACAAAGTGTTAGAAGAATTTAAAAAGTACATGATGTTTTGATAGGGAATGTGCATTTCAGTCTTATGAAAACCCCAATGCCGAGGATATCCCCAAAAGCCCAAAAGCTAATCCAAGCCTATGGACATCCAATTTCCAATGTTCACATACCTGAGAGTAGGGGGATTTGAAGAAGAGCCTATGAAATTACCTCTATATGCCCTAGACTACTTTGTTATTATGGAGATATGTAGACAATTTTTTTCTGTAATTAAAGATAATATTCCTCAAGAAAAATGGGAGTCTTTTTTCCCTATCAAACTCGATTCTCTAGCATGTAGCACTGTGATTAATGCTTCTATAATTGGAAGTAACCTACTCAGTTTTAACCTCGATTTTTATCAAGGGAGGAGGGATTTTGACAGTAAAGGTTTTGCATAACTGGTGCTTGGGATAAAGGGTCAGTCTCAATCAACTCCTCACCTGGAGGATTTGTGGGAAAATTGTGGCAATGAGCATGAGGTGGTTAAGAGAGACCATTCGAGGTTGATGCTCCCCTTAATTACCTTGTTAAAGCTAAAGTTCAAGTTGGAGGGAATGATTGATGATGATTTAGAAATTGTTGAACCAAGCTAGGAGGAAGTGATGTAGGAGCATCCTGGGTATAAGATAAATCTTGAATCACCCAAAAATATTTTTATTTTCAACCTTTTCTATTTTAATAAGGACTAGTTGATATGGGGGTTGCTATTTTTGGGGACTTGTTATTTTTAGTAAGTTTGTCATATGAGCTCAAAATGTTCTCATTCTCTACATGAAGGTTCATTTTAGAATTATAAGCCTACCATACAAATCTCATTGCTCCAACTTAAGTATTAGAGAAGTTATTGCAGATTTTTAGTGGAAAATATTGGAGAATAATCTTTGAACTTAGTTATGAAAGCCTTAGAAGCCCTAGATGAGGTCTAAAAACTTGATAGAATGGCGCTTGTGTAATTTGGAGCCTGTAGATAAGGAGTTGGCATTTCTGAAAAGTGGTTATAATAGCCAATCAAAGTAACAGTTTGAGAGTTATGGTCTTCCAAAGTTGGGCTAACCAAAATTCCTAAAATAAATGTCAAAGATGTATTTGGTTGACTATATATGTATTTTTAGGGTCTGTCGGCCCTAGGTATTAAGTTTGAATGTCTAGAACCTTCCTGGGTGGCATAAAATTGCTATTTAAGAAAGGCCCAAACATTGTCTAGAACATCTCTGGGTGGTAGTTTGCAACTTAGCCTTGTTGATTACTGTGATGAAGGCACCCTTGTGGGTTAGCATATTGTACTTGTGAATTTTGTAATATTGCATTTGCAGTGATAATAAGATGTCCATATTTTTTTCTCACATTTGTTGTTGTTTCTTTGTTTATGTTATGGGTTAATGGTATTAGTGGGAGTACCCTTTATCAAGTGGTATTAGAGCTGAGTTCTTGAGTGTGTAGATAGATCACTAACTATGAGGTAGTTCACACCAGGATCATAGTTTGGGCTGAGTGTGTAGATAGATCACTGATTGTGAGGCAGTTTGCACTACGATTTCAACATAAGTGCAAAAATGCCTCTATGAAGAGAGTGTGGTGGAAGAGCTGTAGGTGTTACACCTGACTATTTTAGAGGCCTCCAAATAGAAATGCAAGCATTGGAAGAACAAATATGCAGAGGAATAAATCTTTTTGTAAGAGATGAAAGTGAGGATAAGGACAAAAAAGAAGAAAATGCCAAACTAGAGGTAGTTCTAAACACAAAGGAAGAAAGAATTTTTAAAGCCATCTCCAAGATTGGAAAAAGACCTAAGTTTGAGGTTCCCACATTTTTGAAAAATCTTAACCCAGAGGAGCTAATTGATTGGATCAATGAACTAGAGGAGTACTTTGAGTATGAAGATATTGAGGATTCTAATAGGGTCAAGTTTGTGAAGGTGAAACTAAAGGGACATGCAAAGATCTAGTGCCAGGAGTTTTAGTTGGAGTGAAATAGAAAGGGAAATGACAAAATCACCATATGGGATCAGATGATAGCTAAATTGAAGCAATAATTCATTCCCATGGATTATGAGCTTGATCTGTCGAAGAAAATGCAAGGGTTGAAGCAAGCGGGAAAATTTGTTCAAGAGTATACTGAAGAGTTCTATCGAGTTCTCATTAGAATCGACCATCCAAAAGCTAATAAGTAGAAAGTGGCATATTATCTTAATGGATTAAAATCAAGTAGTTAGGAAGAGTTGATTTTGATTTGAATGAACAATATTGAGGAGGCATACCATTTTTCCCTAAGAGTTGAGGAGAAATTGAGCAAGAAATTTGACAACAAGAATAGTGGAAGAGGTCATGGTGGAAGATCTAGTGGAAAATCTAGTGGATGTCGTAATGATGATCATAAGAACAAGGATGAGGCTGGAAGTAGAAATCAAAACCAGAGGGGAAACAATTCAAATCATTTCCATGATTAGAACAACAGAGATCAGAGAAGAAGAGGTAGAGGACAAGGATCTAGAAGAGGAGGCTTCCATCAAAAATATTTTCATTGTAGAGAAGAAGGGCATAGAGCATTTGAATGTTCCTAGCACCAAGGAAGGACAAATTGAAGAATAAAAGGCCAAGCCAGAGTTGCACATGTTGATGAAGATGTTAGATCATCAAATTTTGAAGATGTTGAAAGAGGAGAAATCCTAGTTAACAGAAGAGTCATTCCTACATGGTGAGAATGAACTTGATCAAAGAAGGAGCTTATTTCACACATGGTGTAGATGTGAAGATAAGTGTTGTGATGTGATCATTGATGGTGGAAGCACTAACAATCTAGTGTCAGAAATGATGGTCACAAAGTTGAAGCTGAAGAGACAAAAATACCTGTGTCCATACCATATTGTTTGAGTGCAAGATGACCACAAGATCATGGTCAATGAGCAATACTCAATGAAGTTTAGGATTGGAAGCTACCAGGATGAGGCACTTTGTGGTATCATACCTATGGACATATTTCATATGTTGCTAGGTAGGCTATGGTAGTTTGATAGGCATGCTATACATGATGGGCGAGCAAATACCTACACTCTAACCAAGGATGGAGTGAAACATAATTTCAAGTCATTGAAGGAGAAAGAGGAAAAGGTATGTAGTACTATTAGAACATGTTTTGTTGATGGAAATGAGTTTCTCAAAGCTATGAAGTGTGAGTATATGTGTTTTTCTATAATTCCAAAAGATAGTAGAGAAGTAGAGGAGGTATGTACAAAAGTCACAGCTATGTTGGGAGATTTTTTTAATATTGTATCAAATAATGTACCTGATAGATTTCCCCCAATGAGGAAGATCAACGATTAGATGGATTTGGTTATAGGAGCCAGTTTTCCAAACAAGGCAATGCATAGAATGAAACCGGGAAAAAGTGAAGAGTTGAACAAACAAGTTCATGAGTTGTTGCAGAAAGGGTTGATTCGAGAGAGTTTGGGTCCATGTGTTGTACCAATTGTATTAGCACCAAAGAAGAATGGAGGATGGAGGATTTACATAGATTCTTGCCCTATCGACAAGATCACAATCAAGTATAGATTTCCATTGCCAAGGATGAATGATATTATGGATTGTTTGAGTGGGGCTAAGTATTTCACAAAGATAGATCTGAAGAGTGGGTACCATCAAATTTGTAGCTGAGAAGGTGATGAGTGGAAGACTGCTTTCAAGCCAAGGGAAGGATTGTGCAAGTGGTTAGTCATTCCTTTTGGGCTAACCAATGCAATGGGCACTTTTATGAGGCTCATGAATGAGGTACTGAAGAATTTTTTGGTTAAGTTTGTCATTGCTTACCTAAATGATATTTTGATCTTTAGTAAGACATTGGAGGAGCATTTAATTCATATTCACAAGGTGTTTGATAAGTTGAGGGAAGAAAAGTTGCTAATAAACCTGAAGAAGTGTAGTTTTATAAAGAAGGATTTGTTGTACTTGGGATTTTTAGTCTCAATAGAAGGTTTAAAAATGTACCTAGAGAAAGTGAAGGCTATTCTTGAATGACCTACTCCAAAGAGTGTGACAGACTTAAGATCTTTTCATGGTTTGGCTAGCTTTTACAGAAAGTTCATAAGAGGTTTTAACATTATTTGTGGACCCCTAACTGAAACCATGAGAGCGGATGGACTATAGGAGCAGATAAGAGTTTTAATTTGTTGAAACAAAAAGTTACTAAGCAGCTTGTTTTAGCACTTCCGATTTTAACAAGTTGTTTCAAGTAGACTGTGATGCTAGTGGTATTGCAATAGGAGTTGTTTTGAGCAAAGAAGGTAAACTTGTTGCTTATTTTAGTGAGTAGTTGAATGATGCAAAAAAGAAAATATTATGATTAGGATCAGGAAGTTTATGCTATAGTTCATGCATTGAAGAAGTGGAGACACTATCTTCTTCCTAAGGAGTTTGTTTTGTATACTAATCATAAAACTTTGCAATATTTGAATAGTTAAGGGAAATTAAACCAAAGGCATTTGAAGTGGGTTGAGTTTTTGTATAGTTATACATTTATTTTGAAACATAGATGTGAGAAGTCTAACAAAGTTGTAGATACTCTTAGTAGAAGACAACTTTTGCTAACAGAAATATAGATAGATGTGGTTGGGTTCAAGGAACTCAGTATTTTGTATCTAGATGATCCTAATTTTGGTGAAGTCTGGAAGGCTTCTACAGAACCTATTACACTTGACAGGACAAAGTGGTTAGATTTAATGATCTAGGATAAAATGTTGTTCAAAGGAAGCTAGTTGTGCATTCCCAAAAGTTCAATGAGAGGGAATTTTATCAAGGAGAAGCATAGTGGAGGATTAGCTGGACATTTTGGTAGAGATAAAACCATAGCTTTGGTTGCAGAGAATTATTACTTGCCATGGTTGCAACAAGATGTGAAGAAGTTTGTATAGAGTTGTAGAGTATGTCAAATGGTGAAATGAGTGAAGTAGAATACAAGGTTGTATCAACTATTACTTGTACTAGAGAAACCATGGGAGGATGTCAACATAGATTTTGTTCTTGGATTACTAAGGACTTAGTGAGGTCATGATTCTATTTTTGTGGTGGTTAATAGATTTTCAGAGATTGTACATTTTATTACTTGAAAGAAGACTAGTGATGTTGTTTATATGGCAGATTTATTTTTCAGAGAAGTGGTGAGACTACATGGTCTTCCAATGAGTATAGTTTCAAATTGAGATACCAAATTTGTTGGGTATTTCTAGCATACATTGTGGAATAAATTGAAGATGGAATTGAAGTTCAGTTCATTGTATCATCCACAAACTGATGGACAAACAGAACTGGTGAATAGGAGTTTGGGAAATTTGCCGAGATGTTTGGTTGGAGACAAACCAAAAGGATGGGACATGATTTTACCATAGGAAGAATTTTCATATAATAATTCTATCAATAGGAATACTAGTAAATCACCATTCCAGATTGTATATGGGAGTAGTCTCAGAATGCTTCTGAATTGCAGTAGTTGGATAAAGGAGAAATAAGTAGTGTTGAAGTAGAAGAATTTGTTAAACATTTGAAGAACATCAATGAGGAGGTGAGAAGGCACATCATAAAGATGAATACACAGTACAAGGCTAAGGGAGATGTGAAAAGGAGGTATAAGGAATTCTAGATTGGAGATGACATCATGCTTCATTTGAGAAAGGAGCATTTTTTAGTGGGTACATAGAATAAGCTAAAGATGAAGAAGTTTGGACCATGCAAGATAGTGAACAAGCATGATTTTGGAAATGCTTATGAAGTGGAGTTGCCTACTGAATTGAATATTTCACCAGTATTTAATATTTCAAATTTGATAGAGTATTATGAAGGAGATGACAAAGATGAAGTTGTAGAAGTGTAGTGGAGTATTCTAGCAACTAGTTTGGCTACAAAGGAGATTAAGGAGATACTAGACAGTCATCTTTGAAAAAGTACAAGGAACATAACTTATGAGGAATACTTGTTCAAATGGAAAGGGATGCCAGTAGAGGATATTCATCATGACTAGCAAGGGAGGAGGTTAACCATCTTAGTTTTACTCTGAACACCTAAGACATGATGGAGTCACTTCTCAAATCACCCTTGGTGTCTAATTTAGGAGCATCTTAGGTGTAAGAGCAATCTTGCATCACCCAAAAATAATTTTATTTTTAGAGTTTTCTATTTTAATAAGGACTAGTAGATGGGGGGTTTTTATTTCTAGGAACTTATTATTTTTAGTTAGTTTGTCATACGATCTTGAAATGTTCTCATTTTCTACATGAATGTTCATTTTAGAATTATAAGCCTTCCATAAAAATCTCATTGCTCTAGCTTAAGTATTAATGAAGTTATTGCAGATTTTTGGTGGAAAAAATTGGAAAATAATCTTTGAACTTAGTTTTGAAGGCCTTAGAAGCCATGGATAAGGTCTGAAAACTTGATGGAAGGTCTCTTGCACAATTTTGAGCCTATAGCTCAAGAGTTGGTGTTTCCAAAAAATGGTTATAATAGCCAATCATAGCAATAGTTCAAGAGTTATGGCCTTCCAAAGTTGGGCCACCTAAAATTCCTAAAATAAATGTCAAAGATGTATTTGGCTAACTTGATATGTATTTTTAGGGTCTGTTAGCCCTAGGTATTAAGTTTAAATGTCTAGGAAGAAAGACCCGAACATTGTGTAGAACAACTCTAGGTGGTAGTTCACAGTTTAGTCTTACAAATTATTGTAATGAAGGTGCCCATGTGGGTTAACATATTGTACTTGGGAATTCTATAATTCCATATTTGTGGCAATAATAAGATGTCCATATTTTGTTCTCACATTTGATGTTGTTTCTTTGTTTATGTTATGGGTTTATGGTATTAAGGGGAGCAACCTTCATCAGGAAGCAAATGAGAAAATTCCACTTGAAGTAGACTAGAGTAGAGTCAAAGAGGATGATATAAATCTTAGGACTAGATCCATTTTGGCCTGTATGGATAATTGGTTGAGGAGGAAGAGTATGAGATCAGTTAGTGAGAAACAGATTGCAAAATCTCCAAAAGTAGTTTCTTTCTCTAAACCATTAACCTTTGACATCCCATTTCTATCTCATATTTTAGGTGATACTTCAACTTCTAAAAAGAAAAAAGAAGCGGCATCCCTTAAGTAGCTCACAACTCCTAGGACCAAGTCTAAAACCAAGTCTATGGTGCTTGCTCAAGAAAAGGTTCAAAGGACTACCATGGTTCAGAAGCATAAAAAGGGGAAGAACTTACTCTGTCAGACAACTAAGATGGTGATGTGAAAGTAATAGAAGCTCCAAACCTAGTGCATTCTAGTTTCATGACTCCTCCCAAAAATAATCAAGGAGTAGCAACCACTTCTACCATTCTACCCTAGCTATCCAACTCAATAAGTAAAAAGTATAGTCTCCAACTTGTGTCCATACCTGTAAAAGATCTAGTCACAAAGTATGTGGCTTGCATCTCTAAGAATAAGAAGGAGAAGAGAGACATGCGGTTAATCAAGAATCATGTAATGGGTAAGGTTACAAAAAAATTGGCTACCTACAAGTAGAAAGAAGACTCTGGGGAAATTGATGCTGAGGACTTCAAGGTTACTACTATGGACTTGGGGGCCATCTCCAAGGACACCAGGAATCATTTTTTCAAGTTTTCTATGGGCCATATGTTGACTCAATCTGAAAGGGATAGTAAAGAAAAGAAGGAAGTGAAGAAGCTGATAATCACCATGGCCAAGTATATAGACTCCTTTATGAATATTGGTGCTCTCCTGCTGATATAAACACCAAAATCTTTTGATCCTAACTTGTGAGACAATGAACAACCAATTAGGTAAATGCAAAGAGGAAGGTTACTTTGGGAGGCAATGAATGAATGGGTGGAGTCCATTGTGAAGGAAGAAGAAAATTTATTCTGGACTTTATCACTACATACACGAAGGAAGAAGTACTATTAGGAGAAGTTAAGACCCTCATTCCAATATGGGAGATGGATTAGAGTTAGTGCCAGGAAGTCATGTTTCAAGTACACTAAGTGGAGAAGTATGGCATATTAAAGTTCCTGAGTGAAAACCCCATGAAGGTCATGGACTCCTGCATGATATTTATCCTAAAAAGAAAAATGAATTGGAAGGATTCTATCTACGAGGCAGCCATAGAAGAAATGTGAGTGGTCAAAATTGAAGTTACTAGAATGCATAAGGAGATAATGAAATATATGCAGATCATAAATCCCACAGGTGTCTTGCAATTTAATGATGGTAGCATGGATTTAAATACCTTAACCAAAAGCTTTAGTGACACTATGTCTAGGATCAGAGATAGTGATAGCTCTACCTCCTGAGACTTCACCACAATAGCTAACATCAAATTGATGTTGTACCTAAGCAAAGAGCTTATGTCAAGGGAGATTCAAAGGATCGGGGAACTAAGGTGGCAGAAGGATGCATGTAGATCAAAGTTGCTCAATCTGAAGAACCCTCATTCTCACATAATCTAGGAATTTACAAGCACCTTCAGGAGCTAGAAATTGGTCAAACAACCCATGGTAGAAGGTGAGAAGCCAAAAAAAGAAGTTTAGTTATGGACAATTATCTCTTGGATTCTAAATTTTCAAAAAAAAAAAAAAAAACTATTTTTGTCTATAACCATTTGTAACCAAAAATCTAGGTTTTGATGGAGGCCTTTTCAAGTTTGTAAAAGACTATAAATACTGGAGCATTAAACTAGGAAAGGGTTAGATTTTAGTTAGATAGAAAAACATTCATAGCTTAGTATCTTTTGGAAGCTTTTTTGTTTGATAATAATAGACAGAAGGTGGTGATATATGCAACTATTGTTTCTTTAAGACTTGGTGCTTAAGAAATTTACTTTAATATATAAATCTATCAGTATTTTGTCATGGTTTGAAACTTGGTGTTTGAACTTAATCATTTGTAGTTACTTTGAGAATTGATATGATTAATCATGGATAATGTCTATTACTATTTCTTTTAATTGTTGTACCTATTTCATCCCTAGTATAAGAGTAGTTAAAGTTGTTGTAGAATTTAAATTCTTCTTAAATATGTCTCTATTGTGGAAAGACTATGTGCTTTTCATTTATTTTCTTAATCTTTGAATTTATGAACTTTACCTCCATACCTAGGAGTACGTTAGAGATCCTTAAGCACTTTTAGGAAAAAGTGTGCATTTTTGTTATTCTTTAGTTAATTCAGATTCATTAATAATCATTTGGAAAGGGAGTTGTACCTATAAACAATTTAGAAGGAAATGATTACATAACATTTACCCAACTATTGTGAGCACCATTGATTTTATACCTTGGGCATAGATTGAATTATTTTATTTGATAGGAAAAGACAATATGTTTACTAAGATAGTTGTGGAAGACAATTGGACCCACTACCTAAACAACTTCAAGGGAAAGACCAATGAACCCACTATCCAAATGATATTTGAATTATTCCTTACAGAATAATAGAATCATCCTATATTGTTACTTTCTATTTCTTTATCCTATCAATCAAACTTCTGCTCCTTCTGATATTGTAATCAGATCACAAATCTCACATCCAAAAATCCCTTGGATCACTTATACGCATTTAGTAACCACTCTGCTCCTTTTCACACTTTGCACTTCAAATATTTTTATCACACACTTACAAACAAGGAAAACAGCTTTCCTTTATATCATATCTTGATAATAATTCCTTGAATCAGCCTTGAGGCTTTCCCAATTAGTTATAATAAGATAATTGATTAATTACAATTACAATATCATTGTCAATTCACAGTCTATACAAAACTTCACAAGTGTGATACCAGGGCTTGCACACTTGCTAATGTCACCACCTAATTGTCCTCTGTCATTGCCTAACTGCACATCTTCTCACTACATCTCATATGTAATCTGGCAATCAAATATCAAGAATTTCTTTCCTAATACTTTGTCTCTAAATTGCTCTCTATAAATTAGGTACAACTTTCGTACATCCTCCACTCAAACTCTGTGCACTTAACCACGTCATCAAAATATTGTGCCAAACATATTTGTAACTGTGCATTACTAGACAATTAAACCATTATTCATACCATTGAGATCTTTGTCTGCTACTCATCCAATCTTTACATAAACCATGTTATGTCGACATCAATGACAAACATAGTCATGAATGAAACATGTCAATACTCTCCAATGCTTAGGATACTCCCTCAATGCAGTATCATCAACATTCATGCTAACAATCTCCCCCTTTGGCATTGATGGAAACATAGATGAAAAAACATCTAACTTCCAAGAATACTAAATAGTGTTTTGTTGTTGTTGCTGACCAACAATAGTTGTCCACACGCTAAAAATAATCTCAAAACAATAAGTGCACAATAGGTACGTACTCCTACTTCTTAGACATCAATTTTTTACTTCACACTAAACAATTCATAATACATCAGATGCATATTCATGCTTCCTTTCATGAATCTTTCTAAATCTCTCTAAAGAGATATCTCTCCCTCATGCTTTAGGAGATACTATACCCCATGCCTTAAGAGATGGTTTTTTAATACAAATTCTCTCCTATTGACATCAATGTCAAGGACCTCAATCTCAATGTTACTACATGCCAATTGAAAAAAATACTAATTGGTAATATGTTGCACCAAGTCTTCAACTAGCTCAAGTGTTTAAAGACACTATTCAATACCAAATATAAAGAGTCCTTAGTGACTCAGATCATCATAGATAATCCCCCATATAGGAAGCATCAACATTCAGTCTATGCTAATAATAGTGCTTTGTACTAGTGGACTAATGCAATTTTTGCATCATCTACTCAGAAGTAGGTAGGGGCATAACCCTAAGAATACCTCTCAAGTGCTCAAATGTATCTTTAGGAAAAGGCTTTGCAAACATATCTACAATCTAATCTTTAGTACTCACATACTCCAATTTGATCTCCTCATCTATTGCTTTTTCTCTCAGCACATGATACTTAATAGATATATGCTTAGTTTTAGAATGTAATATAGGATTCTTAGACATACTCATTGTACTTTTGTTATCACAGTAAATGATAACATTGATAAGTAGGAGATAATTTCCACAGTAAATGGTTCATAAGGCACAACACTTGGTGAAGGTTTTGCAAATGGGGTTGCAAGCTTTGGGTTTAACCATGGAGGAAACTCTGTAGTTAAGCACACTTAGGCTGGAGTAGTACTAGAATGGGTGACCTCCCGGGAAGTCCTGGTGCTTCACCCTTGTGAGCATCACCTAGATCCAATGAGTGCTAAGTGTTCCATTTATTCTCATGAGATATGGATTCATGTTGAATCACTACTCATGAAACATGGGTCAAATTACATAGTTAAATCCTAATAGCAATATCACAAAATGATAACATGTTCTTCAAATTCAATTCTGATATCCTTCAATATCTGCTTCATCCATATATCTTGATTACAGTTATTTGTTGTTGCAACATACTCGGCCTCAACAATACTCTACAAAATATAATCTTGCTTCTTGCTTAACCAAATAACTAATCTTCCTCCAAGAAAGAATGCTCCACAAAAATGCTCCACCATTGGTGGTCTTTCTATCATCCATATTATTTGCCCAATCTAAATCAATATATGCACATAGAGTGAAATCACTCAATTTGTCATACTAAATTCCATTGTCAAATGTCCCTTTCAAATATCTAAATATTCTCTTCACTGCTGCAAAATGATACTCCTTAGGATCATCTTGAAATCTGGCTACAATCTCAAGTGTATTTAATATATCTAGTCTAGCATGAGTTAGACACTACAAACCTCTAATCATATATCTATACTTCTTCTGCTCTACTATAGGTGTCTCATCTTTGTTGAATAACTTGTGACCAGTTATGATAGATGTACCAATAGGTTTACAACTTTCCAAACCAAACCTTTTCAACAAATCATTCAAGTACTTAGCTTGTGAAATGAAAATACCATCATTGTTCTATAAAATCTGCAATCCCAAGAAAAACTTTATTTCTCCTATCATGCTCATTTAAAACTCACTCTTCATCATTTTAGCACACTTATCACTTGCTTCATTATTACTTCCAAAAATGATTTCATTAACAAATATTACAATAATCAGCAAACCATTTTCAACTTCTTTCAAATACAAGTTATTTTCTTCCATAACTTTAGCAAATCCAAGTTTTGCCAAATAACTGTCCAACCTTGCATACCATGTTCTAGGTGCTTGCTTCAGACCATATAAAACTTTCTTTAGTCTACATACCATGTCTTTGTATTTTGATAAATGAAAACCTTTAGGCTACTTAATATATACCTTTTCTTCAAGTTCTCCATTCAAGAAGGTTGATTTAACATTCATCTGATAAACCTTGAACTTCTTATTTTTTGCATAAGCTAAGAACATCCTTATTGCTTCCATTATGTCTATAGGTGCATATGTCTCCTCATAGTTTATGCCTTCTTGTTGTGAATATCCCTTACGTACAAGTCTAGCCTTGTTCTTCACAACTTCGCCTTTCTCATTCATCTTATTTCTAAGTACCCATTTGATTTCTATTGCATTCTTGTCTTTAGGTCTAGGAACTAACTCCCATGTACCATTCTTCACAATTTGATATAATTCTTCTTTCATCATTTGAATCTAATGATCATTTGTACATGCTTCATATATGCTTTTAGTCTCAACTTGAGACATCAAACATATTTCCTCATTTACTCTATTGCTTATCATAACACCTTTGACTTTGCTTCCAATTATCTACTCAAGAGGGTGATTCTTTATCATATTCCTATTAGAGGTAGAAGTTGACATCACAACTCTGATCTCTTCTCTAGGTTCAGATCTCTACTCTCCTCTTTGCTCAATAGTTAGCACATCATTCTACAAATCATTGTTAGTCTCAAAGAAAACTCCAACATTCTATCTAACAATTCTAGAATTATCTTCTTCTTCATCTAAATTATATTCTACTAACTTTTCCTTAGTTCCAAACTTTTCATGAATCCTTACATTTACACTTTCAACTATTTTCTTAGTTTTATAGTCAAAACACCTATATGCCTTACTTTTCATTGAATAACCAAGAAACATACCTTGATCACTTCTTAGATCAAAATTACCGATGAAATCATCTCTCTTAATATAACATTTTCTCACAAATATTCTAAGATACTTAACTAACAATGAATGACCAAAGCATAGTTCATAAGGTGTCTTGTTCATACCTTTTTTGATCTATACTCTACTCATAGTGTATACTATTGTTTTGACTACTTCTCTCTAAAATTTTTTAGTATCATTCTCAAATAGCATCACTCTTGCTTCTTTTTCTACTGACTTATTTCTTCTTTCAACAATGTCATTTTGCTCAAGTGTTCTAGGTGAAGATAGTAGCCTTTTGATTCCATTCTCTTCACAAAATATGCTAAACTCTCTAGAGGTGAATCCTTCTCCTCTATCAGATCTCAAATACTTTATCTTAACACCAGATTCATTCTCAACTCTATTCTTAAATATCTTAAACTTCTCAAAAGCTTTAGATTTATTTTTAAGTAATGCTACCCACATCATTCTAATGAAATCATCAAAAAAAATCATAAAATACCTTTCATCATAGAATCCTCTTATTCTAGAGGGACCACTCAGATCAGTTTGAATGATCTCCAACTTCTTTGTGGTAGTAAGCTTCTTTCTAGGAAATGATACTTTCTTCTACTTAGCCAAAATGCATTCTTTACACACAACATTAGTAGGCTTTTTAATCTTGGTCAAGTCTCTAACTGCAAAAATGCTACTAACCTTCACAATATTATCAAAGTCTCTGTGATAGAATTTTCTATGCCACAACCAACTGTTATCCACTTTATCTACCAAACATGTCATTTTTGTTGGATTCAACTGAAATACATTACCTCTAGAACTAGTGTCAGTTACAATTAGCTTACCATCTCCAATTTTGATAATGCAGGTCTTCTTAGTGAACTACAATTGATAACCCTTGTCCACCAACTATCCAACGCTCAACAAGTTATGCTTCAATCCATCAACAAAATGAACATCATCAATGATAGTTCTACCATCAAGAGTAATGGATCCAATTCCTATTATATGATAGGTTGTATTGTAACCAATTCTATCAATACCTTTATCATGATTCTTGAACTTAACAAGCTTATTCATATCACTAGTCATGTGTTGTGAACAACCACTGTCAATTATCCAATAAAATTTCTTTTTCACTTGAGAAATTATAGCTTTCTTCTCTAATTTCTCTATCAAGGTCATCTTCCTTGATAGCCACAAATCCCAATTTATCATCACTTTCACTTTGACCTTTCTCATCAAATTATTCATCTTCATTTGCATACAAACAATCTCTATCTCTATCTATTCTAGGCTTAAACTTTCCCTTATACATTTTCTCTCTTTTAGGACATTTAGATGCATAATGACCAAATTTATCACAAGTCCAACATTTATAGATTTTCTTACCATCTTTGTCTCTTCTCAAAAGAAGAGCTATTCCTTTCTCAATCTTCTTGTCTTTACCAGATTTGTTACTACCAACAAAATTTCCATGTGTACTTGTACTCCTTATCAGATTAGATCGAATGTTTAGGGCACTAAAAATTGTTTGGACTCTTGCTAGATCTCCATACTATCTTAGATATACTTCTGCATATTCTAATCTTCCAAGCAATTCTTCCTTTGTCGAATTCTTAGTGTAGGGAATTATTAGTTGAATCATCTGAGCTACTTGATTGAATGGTGGTGTCAAAATTTTCAAGATCTTCTATATAACTTCATCTTCCTCCTTGGTTCCACCATGAGACCAAATTCCTGCAACAAGTTCTGATATTCTACCAATATAACTTCTTACAAATTCATCTTCCATCTTTTTAGCATCTTGAAATGCACATATCCAATTCTATAATCTCATTCTGTTTGCATGCTTATCACCTTCAAAAGTAGATTCTAATGATTTCCAAATTTCATAAGATATTTCAAGTGACTTTACCTGACTATATTCATTCTTTGAAAGAGTTTTTGGTAGAGCTTCTCTTGCTCTCATGTTACACATGAATAGATCTCTTTCATCTTCACTACATCCTTCTAGTTTTTCTTCTTCAAAAATTGTCTTCATACTCTTTGTCAAGATCCAATATCCCACACCAATGTACAAAAGATGAGTCTTCATCTTCTCCTTCCAACTATCATAGTTGGCCCCATCAAATCTAGGACTATCCTTTCTAAAAAGGTTTTCCATCAATCTACCAAAGATGTTAAGCTTATCCTTCAAGGACTTGATGCTTTGATACCAATTGTTATAATATATAGTCCACTGGTATAATTGGAGGGAGGGGGGGTGAATCAGTTATCCAATTATTATCACAATTATCAACCTTAAACAAACTTAACCATGTGAGTAATATAAAATAAAACCACAACAAGATACTCATACACAATAACACCAGATATGTTAACTATGAAAACCCTTTATCAGAGGGAAATTCCAGTGGTAATGGTACCCACAAGATGATGTACTAATATAAATGTTCCTTGTGAGGGGATGGACCCTATTAGGAGTCTATGAATACATTCAATATATATGAGTCCCTGTTACGAGACTTTGACTACCTATTAGGAAATTCAAACTTGGGAGTTATGCCAACCCTATTAGGCATTATGGAAGATAGTTGGACCCATTTCCCAAATAGCTTCAAGGGCAAGACCAATGAACCCAATGTCCAAATGATCTCTATATTATTCCTTGAAGAATAATAGAATTGTATTGTATTGTTCCTTCGTCTTTCTCTATCTTGTCAACCATACTTTTTATCCTTCTGATCTTGTAACCAGATCACAAATATCACATCCAATAATCCCTTAGATTGCATACACACACTTAGTAAGCACTTTGCCCCTTTTTACACTTTTCACTTCAAATAATTTTTCCACACACTTAAAAATAAGGGAAACATCTTTCCTTTATACCATATCTTCATAATAATTCCTTGATTTGGCCTTGAGGTTTTCCTAATTAAGTATAATAAGATAATTAATTAATTACAATTACAATAGCACTTTTAGATCATAGTCTATAAAATACTTCACACATGTGATACAAGGGCTTGCACACTTTTTGATGTCATCACTTGATTGTCCTTTGTTACTGTCTAACTATGCATCTCCTCACTACATCTTAGATGTAATCTAGCAAACAAATATCGAGAACTACTTTCCTAGTACTTTGTCTCTAAGTTTCTCTCTATAAATTGGGTACAACTTCCATGTCTTTGACTTGGACTCTACACAATTAACCAAGTCATTAGGACACTATGCCAAACATGTTTGTAACTACACATTACTAGACAATCAAACCATTTTATGTACCATTACTCAGCCAGTCTTTATAGAAACCACATTATGTTGACATCAATGATAAACATAGTCATGAATTTAACATGTCAATACTCTCCAATGCTTAGGACACTCCCTCAATGTAGTATCATCAACATTCATGATAACAAAAAGATTTCCTTGTATTTACTTGAAGAAGACTTGAATGATTGGAGAATTGAAGACTTAGTTTCTTGAGTAAATGTTTGTGTGTGTATGATGCAAATGGAGAAAGTGGATGGGCTTATAAAGGAATTGAGATAATCTTTCTGATGGAGGCTGAATCACCTTAAATTTTGCATTATAGGTAAACCAAGTCTCAAGATCTAAGAAGGAGACCTAAGATAGGGCCTAGATAAAGACACATTGCATCCTTGATAGTGTAGGGACACACTATGTCTTTGCTAATCCAGGCTCAAAACTCAAGGGTCTCCTATAAGGTTCAAAATAGGACTTAGATCGTAGAAATCAGGTACAAATTGTAAGATATGTATGTTATAATGCCAAAAATAGATTCTAAGTGATTTGATGAAGCAAAGAGAGAACCTAAGTGATTAAATCCTTCCTTGAGCTTTATGTCATGAAAATAAGAGCTTTATAGAGGATCTATTAGGTTCTACCTTAGTTCTTCCTAGGAAAAGAGGATTTAAAGGGGAAGAAAGGGGGAGTGATGCCAATGAATGATGATATAACATTAAATAGGTTCTAAACCTTCATTAAATTGAATCACTTTCAATATTAGAAGGTATGAGAATGAATGAAACAATCAATGTAGAAGATGTAAAAAGGACCTTGTTGCCAAGTTTTATTCTTTCCCTTTTACTCTTAAGTGATTCTTAGTTAAATCACTTTAATGCAAATGTGGTTGTTATAATTGTTGACCGAACTTGATATTGTTCGTGTGGCCCCAACTTTATAATTCCTAAAGCTATTTCATTGGAATTACATGTAATTGGTTTCTTCAAGTATAATTTAATGACTATTTATTAAGAACTACATCCTGTGCAATCATAGCAAATAGAAATCAGAGTTGTTTGTTAAGATAGATCAATTTTGTCTTGGAGAGTGAGTTAAAAGATTTTATAAATACATCCTTCAAGTTCTATGATTTGGGTGATCTTCATAGGAGGTTTAATTCCCAACCCATTCACCCAACCACTCAAAAAATTAAAGAGAAAGGATTGGTAGAAGTAGATGGTTTTCCAATGGCAATTCATGCTCTAGTCCATTCTCATATCAATTAACAAGGCACTGATGTAGTCCATATTTGGAGTCCTCATAAAGGATCAATATTGTGATATTGATTTTGGATCCTTTGCATCCATGTTCAATGAGAAGGAAACCCTTAGATAGGAGGACATGTAGAGGACCTAGTTCCAGACTGTTGGCTCAAAGAGGAGAAAAATGGCAAAGACTATTTGGCACAAATGTGAAGTGACTGATTATGGATATCCTTGCACTCCTCCTATGATTGAAAGGAAAAGAAGAGATTTTGGAGTTCATCAAGCACCACTTCTTCCTAGTACAAGTAATTTGTACTAATAATATGCAAATTGTTGGTGTAAATAAGTATTCACTATTTACACTTTACTTAAGTTTACTTAGGTCAATGTATTATTTTATTATTTATTACTTTGACACCTAGGAGTTTGCGTACTCTTATGAGTTGTCTTGTTGACAACATAGGAGTAAACAACTCTAATTCAACACATGGTGTCTACAACACTAGAGTTTGCATAATTAATTGAGTTTTCATGTAGACAACATAGTTATTCACACTCTTATTTTAGCACATGATGTCTACAACATAATTTTACATGTTACACCTTTGTAGGCTTATCCTCTCATCATCACACTTACTCTTGTGCTTAATGGAGGATAATCCACTCTTGGTGGACATGCACTTGGTTGTAAGACTTATCAATGTGTTGACTCCTAGGAATTCTAGAAGCATTCTAGATGCCTTTATATTTAGGCACTCCTAGTGTGTATGCACATGACATTATATCTATTGAATACTATATTATTATTCTAATCATACTTTGGTCTATTCTGTGCTTGTACTTGAGTTCCTTGATCTTGGGTGAGGAGCCAAAATGGTCCTTGCCATTACGTCTAAAATGTCAATTCAGTAAAATTTGACTATAAATTTGCCTACCCTAGGCCATAGTCAAATTTGAGGCAAAATTTTTTTGCAAAACAGTACTCGAAGGCCTAATTTGCAAATATGGTATGGTCATTTTTTAGATTTCCAAATTTATTTTCAGATTTGCATTTATTTTTCTGTAATTTTCTTCAGCCATTTTCGTGCTAATTTGAAAAAAAATTAGCCCGTTGGGCCTTCAGAGAAATTTTTTTTGTAGGAATTGGGTGGTGAAACCCCGACCCTCGTAGGGAATATTCATTGTTTGATTGGAATATTCCAAATTTTGACAGCATTTTCTACAATTTTTGGTAACTTCTCACAAATTTTGGAGAAGTTCACATGACACTATATACTAGTAGGCACATCAACCAAATTATGGTGGCTTTGCCCAATCGATGACCAACACTTAAGACCCGACAAGTTCAACATACCACCACGACTCATTTGAATTCACTTTCATGGCTTGGAAATTTTATACACATTGGAGCTTTTATTTTTTTGAATGTGGGATAATATTTTGAGTCTTTCACTAACTGTTTAACTTGCCTGTTGGTGATTCAATTTCTTGACTTCCTCCAGCAACAAGACCCACCAGCCCCCAACCCCAACCCAACGCATCACCACAGAACATGTGTTGACATCCATAGCCACAACACCCATCCGCATGGCATGCACTCAAACCTACTATGGAGCATAGCAATAACGTAACCTCTAGGTGCCATGTCAGAGTCACCTCAGTCGACACCTCAACTTGCACATCAATGGTACTAGCCACATAAGCACTAGCTTGCTACCTAGTCAGCTCTACCAATGAGGATCTATACCCTTGCCATCCTCTCAGCCCTCCATGTCGCTATAGTGACACTAGAAAATACCTTAAATTCATATAGTTCTGTATGGTCGTACCTGCCACCACATCAACGTATGGTTGTACCATGTCATTAGGGTGGACTTTTTTTGTTGACATCAACATTTTACTATGATAAATTTGACAAGCATCTGACTATCATTTCTAGCCAAATTTGAACTACTACAATGGTCGTTTGACCATCAAATTTAACCTTGTAGTTTTTGTCCAGACCCCTCTCCAGATGTAGTTTTGATTTGATAGTCTGACTTTGGGAGTCCATAAGTCAATCATACAGATTCCAAATCAGGTGCATTTTTTTTTTTTTTGGGTAGAATTTTTTAGTGGTGCTATTATTTTTTGGTTCTAGTGCATAGATTTGTCAAAAATTGCATTTTTTGGCAACTGTACCTATTCAATCCTTCATTTTGCAACTTAAACACTTTGTACAAGCTCATCTAGACACATTTTCAGGTTTCATTTGTTTTGAAAGTGCTTAATTTTTTTCTACTCTCTAGATCTACATTCAGATTATAGGGTTGTGTGGACAAAAATATCACTTTCAAAATTAGGGCCTTTTCTGCATTGTATTGCTTTGATTACTTTTCAAAATTGTTGTACATCTGAGCTGCAGTGCTTATTGACAAATTTTGAGCCTCAAAAGGTAGTTGTAAATAATAAATAATAAAATTAGAAGTCCACTTTGTACATTTTGACAAGTGGCCTATTGTACATGCACTACATATAAAGTACCAAAAGCATCATTTTTTTTTTTTTGGGGGGGGGGGGGGGGGGGGTTGGGGGTGGGGGTAGGCTTGGGGGTCTTTTGATTGAGTGAATAGGGGGATGTCTATTGTGTTCTTATGTCTCTCTCTTGTGCTCTTTTTCATTTTATACATCATGGATTCACCTAAAGCTCCACTTCTAACTTCATGCAATTATGCTACATGGAAAGATATTGTATGGAGTAGATTAATGGAAAGAGGTTTAAATCTATATGTTGATGGCACAATTACCAAACCCACTGATGCTACCACACTAGTTGATTGGAAAATAAAAGACAATTAGGCTTTAGGAATCATTAGGAGTTGTGTTCATAGAGATCTCTTCTTCCACATTTCTAGCTTTAAGAAAGCCAAGCCTACTTGGGACAAACTTGAAGGGTTGTATGGTAAGGTGGATGAGGAAAAGCGATACTAGATTGAGGATGATCTACTTCTCTTGGATCCTAAGAATTTTGACACAATTCAAGTTTATATCAACAAAACCAATGAGCTGAGAGCACTACTTAAAGATTGTGGTAATCCCATGAAGAATGATCGGTTGATTCATCACATTTTGAAGAGGCTATCATCTGAGTATGCATCTTTTGTTTTGAGTTACAACACTCACAAGTTGACCATGGGAAGTGCCTTCGCTAAGCCTACATTTGATGCATTCATAGAAATGTTAATGCTGGAAAAATCCAAGTTGATAGATATGAGAATTATCAAGTCATCAAAGACTGAAGCATTGGTGGCTACTAATGAGAACCAATCAAATCAAAGTGGCAAAAGTTCTACCAACATCAAGAAGAAGCAGTGGAAGCAAAAATTACAATAAAAAACACAACAATCTTCCTCCTCACAACAAGACAAGTCTTCTTCCAACAAGAAGGGAAACAATGATAAGAAGGAAAAACTATTTTGTGCATATTGCAAGAAACCAAATCATGATGAGCATCATTACAAGACTAAGAGAATTGACGAGTTGGAAAACCTACTTAGGAAGAACAAAATCAATGTGCCAAATGCTTCCAAGGATTCAACTCCACCCACTTCAAAGGGAAAAGGGCAAGCACTTATGGCCAGTTCAATTTCTTTAGTGGAATGGATTCTTGACTTAGGTGCCTCATATCATATGGGTTCTTCAAAAGGAGACTTTTCTTCATTGAAGCAGTCCAAGGTACCACACATCTTTGTAGGAGATGATACAAAAATGGAAGTTGAAGGGAAAGGACAAGTTGAGATGGAAAATGCAGAGTTCAAAGAAGTTCTCTATGTTCCTAACCTTAGCTCTAATCTCCTTTCAATCTACCAAATCACTCACTATGGAGATGACAATAAAGTTGAGTTCCTTCTAGATTCAATAATGGTGCGCAATCTTAAAGATGATTCATTAGTTATAGTGGGTAAATTCAATCATCACAAAAGGCTTTATTCTTTTTCCCACTTTGTGCCTAAGTCTCCTTCACATGTGTTGTTTACACAATCTCATTCACAAAGTATATTATGGCATGAGTCGTATGGACATCTTCCCTTATGCTATCTTCATTAACTTTTCTCCAAAAACATGGTCAAAGGTTTACCTACAATCAACTTTTCCAAAGGTGAATGTTTAACATGTTCAGTGGATATGCATCTAGAAGAGAAGTTTGATAAAAGGAAGTCTTCAAGAGCATCGATTGTTCTTGATTTGGTTCACACAGTTCTAGTAGGTCCTTTTGCAGTAACATCAGTTAGCAAGGGTTGCTACATTCTCACTATCGTTGATGAATTTTCATGCTACATATGGGTCTACTTTCTTGATCACAAGAATGAAGTGTTTGATAAGTTTCTAGCCTTCAAGAGTCATGTTGAAAAGAAATCAAGGAAATCCATCAAGGTGCTTCGCATGGACAATGAAAAATGATATGTGAACTCAAGACTTAAAGACTTTTGTAAACTTGAGGGTATTGATCTTTAGAATCCAGTAGCATTCAATCTACAAAAGACAAGTGTTTTAGAAATGAGGATTATAACTCTTAAGTAAATGACAAGTTGCATGATTCAAGCTGAGTCTCTTGATCCATCACTTGAAGTCAAAGCTATCAGTAGTGCCAATCACATTCTTAATTGGTCTCCTCATAATGCCTTAGATGGAAAGTCTCCTTTTGAGGCATGGTGTAGCCAAAAACCAGTCGTGAAACACTTCAGAGTCTTTGGTTGTCCAGCATGGGCAAACATATCTTCACAAGAATGAAAGGCACCACCACTAAGGCCTTTGACTTTCATCGGATATGAAGAAAATGTTAAGGCATATAGAATTATGGATCTGAGACTCATGAGATTTTTGTAGAGAGGAATATTCATTGAGGTTATCCTCTAATCCTCTCTACACTTCATACACAATGGAAATTGATAGTGACACTAGTGATAGTGATTCAATAGATTCAGATATATGGGATCCTATTGACAAATACAACACAACATTACAACATCAACACATTCCACATGCATACATTGCCATAGTGATAGGTCTAGCACAATAGGTTACACCTTGTCTTCCAACTCCAACATCAGGGAATGACTACATAGGAGATATTTTAGGTTTTTTTGTGGAGTCACACATAGAAAATTTGGGAGATACCATCGATGACATACATCTTCTCTTTGACAAAGATGATCCTTCTTCAGTTGTTGTGAGGGCCCACTCTGACCCTCTTGTCCATTCTCTACATGATCAGTCTTTCCAGGTTGATATGATTGTGGATCCTTATGTACAATAGTTGTAGGAGGTCTCTTTATCATTCGAGGAGACAGTTAATTCTTTGGGATATGTTCTACATCCATCCTTGCTAGATCTGACATTATTCTTTTTAGTAGTATTGGAAGGGGTGATAGTTAGTATCGACATAGGGATAGTTGAGCAAGTTATAGAGACATCATTCATCTTCGAGATTCTTTCCACACATTGGGGAAGCATCTCACATGTACCTCTATCATTGTTTCTTCCAAAGGGGAGGAACATTATTCAATAGTCATGGATCAGTGTCTACATTGGAGTAGCTATCATTGATGGGCATTCTATATTTGGGGGGGGGGGGGGGGGGGGGGACTACTTTGTCTCCTTTCTACCTCTTCTCTCTTGCAAGGGGGACCTTTTCCTCTTTTGGGATTATGTTCTTCTCATACTTCTCTATTGTATATTCTTGATGTATGTCATAATGGGGGGGTCTTGATTACTCCATCCATCCATGCATCTTGTTTTTTTCATCTTGCATCTTGTTGATTACAAAGAAACTAGGCATAGATCATCTATGATGAGCCTTCCTTGTGGTTGCGGTCAGCCAGAGGACTCAAGAAATTCTACATATCCTCTTATTTAATCTATGCTTTGGAAACCTACACTTGTGGCCTATACTCCCTAGTATCCCAAATTATGACGAGTGCACCAAAGTCTATGAATTATAGCCACATCTGAAACTACAAAAGAGCTATGAGGAATATGTAACTGTTAATGATTCTTTTACAATGAGGTTGTGTCAAGAATCACAAGGATACCTAGAAAGGATATTCTCACCAAAGGCAATTTTGGCCATTACCTAGTTTAGATGCTCATTCATCCAGTTCCCATGTTTCTCCTATTTGCGAATAGGAGCTTATGATGGACTCCTTAAGAGGTTGTTGAGGTATCTTGAAGACAAGGCAGTCTTTGTTGAACTATGTTGACAAATACTTGAAGTGAACACCCTATGTTCTAATGTGAATAATATTGTCAGGATCCCATTCCCCATAATGGTAGGCTCGTATTTATGTTCCTCTAGATCAAAGGTTCAAAATTTGGTAAAGAGTTTTGAGAGAAAGATTAAGTTGTTAGACTATGAGTTACTTAGGCCTCAATACAATCCAATTAATTTTGTAAGGGATCATCCAAAGTTGGGATATGCCTATAGGCATGTCCCAAATATTGAAGATTTTTGGTCTAGGTGTATCAATGAGTACCAAACTCAAGAGAGATTTTGATCAAGACTCACTATTGATGAAATAAAATTATATAATGATTATGTTGATGTTTTTGATCTTGTAGATGATGGAACCTACATGCACCCTACTTCTTATTAGAAGATTAAGGGTACACCAATTCTGTCTACCCCACCTATGGATCTAGTCATTGAAACCATGGAGGTTCTCATGCAAGGTATAATCAAAAGAATAGAAAAATGGGTGGAATGGACCCAAGCAAGGAAGGAAAGGATAGAAAGCACTAGCTCTACGAGTGGAGTATCAACTGGAGCCACCTAGTTAGCTATAGCTACAACCACTACATCAACATTTGCATGGCCATTGTAATCTATTGGTCAGGGAGGAGACCAAGCTCTAGAAAATAATGTGCCACTCACCCCTATTCATGGAGTTGGCCCTCTTCCAAATATCAAGAAGACTAGAGAGAAGGAAGTTAACAAAGATAAGGGGAACAAAAAAGAAAAATTAGTGGCTAAGCCATCTTCCCCTATTCACGTCATCAATTTGGATGGTAATACTAACCCCATGGATGGCTAAGAACTGAAAGTATCTAAGCGAGGGGATACTCTAGCCCTTTCGATAACCAAGGTGATTTCCTTACCTATTGTCTCCTAGAGCAATCCAACTCCATTGTTCCTGAGGAAGTTGTTTGACCCTACAACACTTTAATATGCTATCAATGTGCTCTCTAAAAATTTTTGTATCAAGGAGACCATTGATAGGAAGAAGAGGAGATACAAGGATACAACCCCATCAAAGGACTTGATCACACAGATCACCTCCTCTCAACAATCCAAGAAGACAAAGAAGCATAAGATAATTTTTGCATTAGCAATGGATTCAACAACTGAGCACATTCTAGTTGAGATTGTTGAGCCATAGAAAGAGGGTAGATTTCATGAGCTCTCAAAGGAGGATTTCTAGATCACAATAATTGATCTTTGCATCCTAGTTCATGACTCCATGGTAAACATGTAGAAGTTAACTAGTGAAAAGATCGAGGATGAGCTAGAAGAGCTTAGGGTAGAGAAGGAGATATTGAAGGCCTCAAATAAAGAGCTAGTGGATTACATAAAGTCTACACTCGAAAACACATCTTCGAGTTAATTTGACCCGAATGTAGAGGAGAACAAGAACTTAATCGTAAGGCTACAACAAGAAGGATAATTTGGGAAAATAAGTCAAGCTTTGGTGGATTAGATAAAGGTTCAGGGCCCCCCACTAGTTGATAACTTGGGAAGCCTAGTGTTGGATGCTCACAAGCTCATGGGAGCAACTTCAAATCATCAAATAGCTATACAAAAGGTAGAGGACAAGCTGATAGAGTAATTGGCCCTTTTGCAAGAAGTGATAGACTCACAGGATTTTGAAGACTAGCAAGGAGTCACTATTCTACTAAAAGAAATCCTTGGAGTTTGTCATAGAAATCTTTGTGAGATCTACAAATAAACTCAAGGATGTGCATGACCTAGTGCAAAAGATCATTGAAAACTTATTTTAATATTTGAAGATCTTGCACACAGAGCCCTTCGTGTCTACTAATGGTAAGCTGGTGGACATTGAAAGAATGAAATCTAAGTTCTTGGCATTTGTTGATGAAGTCGACCCACTCAACTTCCAAATGTCCAAGTTCTAGGAACTATAAGTAGCAAATGCAATCATAAAGAGGGAAGCAGATAAATTCCAATCAAGGGTGTCTAGAATTGATGAACTAATGGATATGCATGAATACTAGATGGTGTGAGCCGAGCAATATTCTCATTCCAAGTATCGAAGAGCTAGATAAAGTAACTAAAGCTATGAAAGCTTATAGAGCTAAATCAGTTACTTCTAAGTATACATGATGTTCTAATGCTTTTCTAGACATCTGTCATTCTCCCCCTCCTCTTTCTTTTGTCACCATTTATGACATGTTTTCAGTGTCTATAGCAGAAAATGATTCATGCTTGTCCTATTATTAGATTATTCCATTTAGAGATGCTCTACAAAGGCAATCATCCAATGTAATCGGCTATTTTTAGGAGGCCTATAAATGTAAACTTTGATGAAGATAATTAGATTGACAAAATTTAATTTGAGAAAACCCCTTTAGCTAGGACTACTGTGTGTGACTCTAAGTTCATTTTAAGATTTTTCATTCATTTAGTTTGGAATAGAGTATATGGAAAATGTTGAAAGTTGAATAAATGCAAATGAACTTAGCTTTATGTTCTTCATTCAATAGATTGTATGTTTTAGTCTCTTCAACATAAGCATGTCTTATGTTCTCTTTTTTGTTCATCATAGTCCATGCATTTAATTTAGTTCATTGAATAAGGAAGCCTAAAATTGATGTGTGGAGAGCTGAAGGATACACAATCTAGGTATTGTCAAAACATTAGCTACCTATGTAATTCGGGAATTACTTATTTCACTATCTCTTCCTTCCTTCCTATTGTCATAGTTACTTTTGCATGTTTCCTTTCTTGCATATAGGTTGTAATAAATTTTAGTTTGTGAGTTATTTCCCCCTCTTTGCATAGGTTGTTCAAAGTGTTGAGCAACTTCAATTTTTTTTTTTTGCCTATTCTTCTCTCTAGTTAAGAGCATACCCCAAAACATGAAAGAAAATTCATTGTATATCTTGCACTCATAAGAGAGTTGTACCTTTCAATTCAAGGGTCTTTGATATATTACTACATTAACCCATTCTATTGTTAACTTCTTTTTTTTCCATAAGCCATTGGGTTGTCATACAGTAAAGGTATAAACCAAAATATCAAGGAATACAAATTGTTAACCAATAGTTTATGGTGACTCTACTAGGGATGATACTCATACTTCCTATGTGCTCTTAAGTAAGTCTATTTGTGGCTATATTGAGAAACTTAGAGATTATATTTATGGCAATCAAATACTTGAGTCATGTATAACAACTCTTAAGGAGAAATGGTGTTGCCTCACGAGACATAAATCTTAGTAGTGCAACCTAACCTCATTTTCTAGGATGAACAAGAGGATATCATAAATCAGTTGAATACCCTTACTTGGAAAAGTCAAAAGTTTCTTGACCAATATAGAAGAGTAATCGTTTCCCTCAAAAGAGAGGAAGCCAATGTTGAATATTGGGAGGGAGTATTATGGGAAAGAAGAGAAGTGCACCCATTATGACCTAAGATAGTTCACCCTAGATTCTACATATACCCACAATGCTTGTGGTAAAGGGAAAGTTGACCCTGTTTTGTAGAAATTTGAGCCCCCTTTATTCAAAGATCCTATAGGAGGAGGGATAACACATTCTCGAGATCTAGTCTATCAAGGTATCCATGGTGCTCTTTTTCTACCTCCTCACCCTATTGTCCAGATATGTAGCCATTCATCTTCACCTCCTATTTTTTGCACTCAAATCCCATCTTTGTGCAATGCCCTCACTCTTGATAGATTAGTTACCCCTACAATTGTCACTTTTTAGCATGTACCACTAATCTTTCTGGGTTCAATGGTTGTTCTCTAGGGTAATGCTATTGGCCCTTTATGTCTTGTTGTCAAAAATGATCTCCTTGGAGCTTCTAAAAATAATTTTCCAAAGTTCATTGGTGATGGGAAGGTCTCTAATGATGAGCACATTGCAGATTTCTTCACTACATGTAGTGTTGTTTATCCTCAACATGAAGATGTAGCAGTGAGGGGTTTTTTGGAAGCTTTGGTTGACAATGCAGCTAATTGGTTTTAGCACCTTCCAATAGGATGTATCATAACCTGGGATGACATGTAGAACTAATTTGAAGTGTGCTATAAGAGTATAGATGATGAACATACTCCCTTGACATAACTTACCTAGATAAAGAAAGAACCAAGTGTTCCAATGAGAGATTTTATTGCTAAATTCAACAGACTGGTCAATAGGATTCTTGCTACAAGAAGATCTACTGATGGTAACTAGAAGATGTTCTTCATCAGCCTCATGCCTTGTGATATAAGATTTCAAATTAGATGTGCACATTTGGCTAATTTTCTGGCTACTTAGACCTTGGCCATTAAGTTAGAAGATGATTTCATAGTTGCCAAAAAATAAAATAGAGAGATTCATTGTGGAGTGTCTACAAGCTCTGTCCCTAATGTAACTAACAATATTGAAGCAATTTTTCAGAAGCTCTCAAATGAAAAGATTACTATGAAGAGAAAAATGTGAAAACCTAGCTCTTTTCTCCAAAAACCATACTAAGACATTCATTGAAGGAAACACAAAGGTAGATCATTGCAACTGTCATCTATTCAACAAAAGCTTCCTATTGAGGCAACCTCCAAGAAGAAAAATATATGCATTTTTCATCTACGAGTGGATCATTATGGTGATTCCTATCCAAAAATGAATAAATAAGCAGCTTACTACTTCTAATGAGTTGACCATTGAGTATCTTAAAAGTGAAGATGATTATGCTCCCCGTGGTGACTATAGAATTTTCTTTTTGGAGTTTGAATTGGATTTAGAGGTTGGAGGCAACTGATTTTCCACCTTAGATGGAATTCAAATGATTGTGGCTATAAGAAGTCAAAGAGAGAAGAACTCGGTGAACTTTGTTCCTTTCTAGAACATAGCCATTGGCCCTTCACTAGTTGTAGCTAAAGCATCCACTTCCTCATCTTGGAGGAAAGAGAAATAAAAATTTGAATCAAGTGGTAATCCTCATTCCTCATTTGATACTATACAATATTGTAAGGATGCTCATATCTAGTTGTCTCCCCTTGATTATCTCAAGACTCATCCTATTGAGTTACAAAAGCTAGTAGCTTATTGTAAGAGAGATGTTAATGCTAGAAATCATCCTAATGTCAACTCTACCATTAGCAATGATCAAACCCAATTAGATAGTGGCCCACTAGTTGATGAAGAGCATGTTTTGATTATGCTCTTCAAAGAAGAAGAAGCATCAATTTTAGCTACCTCCCTAGACCCATTCTATGTGTCCTTATATGTAAATGGCCATATGTTTAGTAACTACATTATTGATTCTAGAGCTTCTAATAATGTCATGCCTTCTTCAGTCACTCATGCCCTTGGCTTGACCCTTACCAAAACCTTTAGACATTGTTATCCCATGGATGCAAAGAAGGTCCCTCTAATAGGTCAAGTAAAAGATGCACAAATAGCATTGGTTGCTCACCCTACAAAGAGAATGAAGCTAACCATCCTAGTAGTAGACATTTCGACCAGCTATGGGATGCTTTTGAGTAGAAGCCTTTGTCGAGACATGGGAGGAAAAATCAAGATGGATTTTTCTCATGCCATTATTCTCATGGGAAATAAGAAAATCAAGTTGGAACCTGATGAGAAGGCCAAATTCATAGTTTTAAAGTCTGATGATCCTAAGGTGCAAATTCTATATCAAGAAATGGAGTTCATAAATCACATGATGTTCTCTAATTCTAATTACTGAGAGGAACAACCAAATCCTCCTAGTGATCTGGGAATTTGGACTCTGGAGTTTGATGACAGTTGCACTATTATCAGGTCTAGAGCTAGAGCGGTAGTTGTGTCCAAAAGTGGAGATATAAATTAGCTTGCCTACAAGCTATAATTCAAAAATTCCAACAACACATGAGAGTATGAAATCTTGTTGTTGGGTATCACTACCATGAAGCAGAGAGGAGTGAAGATTTTAAGAGCTCAAGAAGACATGGAACTAATAGTGAAACAAGTTTTAGCTCAGTACATAGTAAAGAATGCAAGGCTTAGGAATGACAAAAATAGAGCCTAGGACAAGATTGAGAACCTGGAAACTTTCTCAATTTAAGTTCTTCTAAGGGAACATAATACGAGGGAAAACTTATTAGCTAAATTATCCTCACTGCTACTCCCTCATCCATATTTCACAAATAATCAATACAAGGTTGAAGTCTTGTTCAATTTGAACATTCTTGACAATGTTAAAACTTCGCAAGTGTTGATGATAAGAAAATCTAGTATTTCTTGGAAGGATCTGAACCTTTTAGTGATCAATACTTTGAAGAGAGTGAAAGCTCCTACAAGGATTTTTCCCCTAAGACCAAGAAAGAATTTAAGCAAGGAGCTGAACAACTCAAAGATCTTGAGAAATGTTTTGATAGGCATGATGCATTTATTCAAAGGGAAAGAGGAAGGAAAGGTGGAACTTTTAGAGAGTATTAAGGGATGAATATTGGTACCAAATATAAACCCAGGATGGTTAATATTTGTAGCAGTTGCTCAAAAGAAGAAAGGGAAAAATCAAAATGATTGTTGACAGAATACCAAGATGTGTTTGTTTGGGGATATGAGGACCTAAAGACCTTGAGGAATGGTGAGTTCAAACAAAAAATCACCCTCAAGCCTAACATTACTCCCTTCATGAAAAAGAAGCCTAAATACAACCCTATGGTCTTTGATGCCATCTTTAGAGAGGTGCATAAGATGCTGGAAGCTTGAATTATCTACCCCATACATCATTCGATGTAGATAGCTTATATTGTCCTAGTCTAGAAAAAGAGTGGGGAGATCAAAATTTATGTGGATTTTAGGAATTTGAATCAAGCATCTATAAAGGAAAACTATGCGTTTCCTAATATGGATCATCTACTACAAGTAGTTGTTGGCTCTAAAATGATGTCCATGCTAGATGGATTTTTGGGTTTCAACCAAACTACGGTAAACCTAGAAGATCAGTTCAAGACTGCATTCACCACTCCTTAGAGAACATTTGCATATAATAGAATGCCCTTTGGGCTCATTAATGTTGGCACCAACTTTCAAAGGGCTATGACTTCACCCTTCACTAATTTGAAGGATAACATCATAGTTATCTACCTGGATGACTTGACAATCTTCTAAAAGAAAAGAGAAAATCATCTAAGGTTTTTAGAGAAGGTGTTGAAAAGATGGAGGGAGCATGGGATTTTTCTCAATCCCAAGAAATTATTATTCAATGTTACAGAAGGTAAAGTACTAGGTCATATAGTTTCCTAGGAAGGTATTCAAATTGACCCAGAATGTGTTAGAGTCATATAATAGCTAAATTTTTCAAGAAGAAAATCTAGAGTCAAATCATTCTGTGGAAAGTTAAAATTTCTAAGATGCTTCATCCCTGATTTTTCTTAAATCACCAAGTGCATTGTTGATATGATGAAAAGGAGTCAAAGTTTCAAATGAAATGACTTTAGAAGAGTGGCTATTGACCAAATTAAGGATGCCATAGCCAAAGCACCCATGTTGGTCCATCCAAATTACACCAAGGAGTTCATATAACACTATTATACCTTAGCTCATACGCTATTTGTAATACTCATACAAGAGGACAAGGAAGGTATCTAAGCACTACTTGCTTTCATAAGTACCCCCCTTAAGGAGCATGAGTTGAGATATTCTCAAATAGAAAAAAATGTCTATGTAGTGGTAAAAGCTCTCAAAAAAATTAGATTCTATGTATTGCACTCTCATTTTGTTATATTTGTACCTGATTTGGCTATGAAGAGCATATTGACTCAACAAGAGATAGGTTGCAACACTAGAGGTGCATGGATAACAAAGGTTCAAGAGTATGACATCAACCTAAAGCCAACCAAATTGGTGTAAGGGAATGGCTTGTGCAAAATGATAGCAAAAAATCATGACTTGAGCCAAGAAGATGAATCAACAAGGGCACTAATGGTTAGTCTTTAGGATCCCTCATTCTTGAACATTTCCTACTTTCTAACTAATGGAGATTGGCTTGATGGACCGACATATAAGCAAAAATAAGACCCCAAAATCAAATAAGCTAAGTATGCCATATATGACAACCAATTGTACAAGGAAGAAATAGATGCAACCTTCTTAAGATGCGTGGATAAACCCCAACAAGAAAGGTGTTGCAATACAAACACCACTGAGAGAGGGGGGGGGGGGGGGGGGGCGCGGAAATCAGTGGTGTTTGTATTGCAATACAAACTTAACACATGAGCAAGATAGTTAATGAATAACAAAGTGGCACAATATTTTAACATGAAAAAACCTATTAGGATTAAAAAAACACTTTGAATCTAAAAATTTATAGGCCCCTTGAGCAAATATTTTAGAGCTACAACTCTCGGAAGCACCAACATCTTGTTTTAGAAACACCAATTTCAAGGAACACGAATCCCTTACACCTGAAGCATCAACTTCATGAACACAAGAAGCACCAACTTCCAAAATGAAAAAATGAGATATAAAATTAGAGGATCATATCTATTACAACAAAAATCATGAATCACTAGTTTCAACTTCTTGTTGAAAACATAATACATGATATACTTTTATTCTCCTCAAAACATTCAATACCCAAATATATTTTCTTTTTCAATTAAAATATATGATCAAATACTAATATGAATGAATGAAGAACCAATATATAACCCTTATTATACCTCTAATAAACTTCTACAATGAAAATCAAATCACAAATATGAAAATAGAAACATAAAGCATTAACCTCGTCTTTGCTGTCAAAAACCTACCTGCAAATTGTTCGATCTACAAGGAATTCCACACAAATCCTACAACTTCTGTCAAAACCATCTATTGGATGTTTTAGAGGAATATATCCTCTACTTATAAACCAAAAAATTCAAAATTTTGGAGGTAGGTACATAGCCCAAACTTCCATTAGACCAAAACCGCTCAAAACTGCTAAAACTATCATAACAATTTGGTAACTATTTCTGATAAACAAACGTTTTCTCTTTACATGCATGTGTTATGCAAAAACTAACAAAGACCCATTTTAGCTACCTCAAAGACCTTTCCAAAAAGATATGTTAGTTGGGGTCTATTGGATACAAATCTTCTCAACTTTCTCATAGACCAAAAATGTTGTTTTACAACCATTTTCTAAACCAATGTGAACATTAAGTGTTAATTGTTTAACACTTACATGTTTGTCTTGAATATGTTTTGAAAAATATTTAAGGAAATCAAATAAGATAATTACATGATGTTAACCATGTCATATGCTCATTATAATGACATTATTGACATCAATGACAACAATCAAAGACCAAATACCAAGGGTTCAACATATTCCCCCTTCGACATTGATGTCAATGCCAACTTCCACCTACATATCCATGTGTACCTGTACCTATATATCCATTATGTAGACATCTTCATTTTTCTCCCCCTTTGACATCAATGACAAAGGAGATGTACCAAGGTTTCAATGTAACAAAAAGATGACCAAAATATGCTCCTGCTAAAACCTATCACTCATTTATGAACTTATGCAAGAGAAGAGAGGGATAAAATCTCCAATCTTGTTCTTAACCCTTCAAATATGGCTCTTGAGAGAGGTTTTGTAAATATGTTAGCAAGCTGATCTAAAGAAGGGACAAATTCTAATTCAACATTACCATTCAAGATATGTTCCCTTATGAAATGATAACAAACATCAATGTGCTTGGTGCACGAATGCATAACTTGATTCTTAGAAATATTGATTGCACTCTAATTATCACAATAGATAGGAACTGGTTTAGACACTATTACTTTCATATCTGATAAAGTTTGGACCATCTAATGAACTTGTTGACAACAAGAACATGCGGCTATATATTCAACCTCTACAATAGAAAGTGTAGTAGATTCTTGCTTCTTACTATGCCTATTAGGAATAAGGTGTCTCAACCTTGGATAATTCATATTCTTATTATTTGTTTTACAAATATATTTTTTGTAAATAATGTAATTAAGTTTGAGTGTACATGTCTAGTTGGCATATTGATGTGTCACTCCACTTGCATGTGTCGACATCTTGAATAGTGTGTAAGGAGATCATGAGTCAAACGGTTATGACAGATTTCTATGACACATAAGAGCTATCTTTGGAAGATATGATGATGGGTAAAGATGTGAATACATGTTACAATTGATCATCGAGTATTGTGTGCTATACTGTGAATTTTTTTTGGTTCCTACTTCTTTGGAGAATGGCAAAACCCTAATATGGTTCTTCTTTGGAAGTTTTCCTTAAAAATGGAAAGCGCATGATGTAAGTGACTTTACGGTTGCAGATAGGTCAAAGTCAAAAGTGTATTGTTCGTAGTGTTTTTTTGCGACTAGATTTGTCTTTTGTGTCTTGAAAGAACTTGAATTGCAAGTGTGGTGTAACCTTTGTGTTGAAGATAATACATTGTGTAGGTTTTGGAGGGGTGGGGTTGTTTTACCAAAAGGTTTTTCCCCACTGACATATCTTTGTGTTTGTGTTTTCTTTCTTTGTCTATTTTCTATATTCATGGTTGACTGCAATATTATTGTTTACATAATATCAAATCTAAAATTTTAAGGATTTAAATAGAATTTGCACAATACTTTCCTTAAGGGATTAGTGTAGGAAGTTGTTTTTGCACTTGAGTTTCCTTACAAGTGGTATTAGAGCTTTATCAAATCTTGATCCTAGTTATTGGGTAGGGTTTTTTGAGCTAATCTCAAGCTGAGTGGGAGTTTTAGTACAGAGTATTTTGAATCTTATTTGTAGATTGAGATGGTTGGTTCATCATACAAAAAAAATTGAGGTGGAGAAATTTAATGGCAGTGATTTCAAGTTGTGGAAACTCAAGATGAAGAACTTGCTTGAAGATCATGATCTATGGAGGTAGCTTCACTTGATGTAAGACCCAGAGCAATATCTCAAGTAGATTGGGATCTCAAGGATAAAAAAGCTAAGGGTCTCATTGGACTCTATCTAGCTAATTTAGTTCTCCTGAATGTTCTTGATGAGAAGATCGCAAACAGTTTGTGGACATGGCTTGGGTCTATGTATCAGGCCAAATCTCTGGTGAACAAGTTGTTCCTGAGGAAGAACTTGTATTCTCTAAGAATGGAGGAAGGAGGATTTTTTATATATCATCTAAATTCTTTTAATTTACTAATTTCACAATTGACATCATTTGGTGTCAAGATAGAGGAGCAAGATCGATGTATGAGCCTGTTATATTCCTTGTCAAATTCATGGGACCATATTGTGATGGCTCTTTGAAATACTTTAGTCACTTTCAGAATGGATGATGTGGTGCCTTTGCTATTATCTAAGGAGATGCAAAGAAAGTTTTTAGATTTGGCTAAGGAAGCTCTTGTTGTTAGCGGTAGATCCAATGACAAAGGGAAGCAAAATGACGACAAGTGTGGAAAGGGTAGATCCAAATCTCGTAGAAAATCAAAGACTCCTAGAAAGTCCAAGGAAAAATCTTGGAACTGTGATAAGACTGGATACTTTCGTAAAGACTGTAAAGAGCCAAAGAAGAAGAAGAAGGCCTCAGATTCAGGTTCAGAAAAATCTCAAGAAGATGGTGATGCTTTCATTTCAGCCTTGGCAGCACATACATCTAATGATGTGTGGTTGATAGACTTGGGTGGTTCTTTCCACATGACCTCTCGTCGAAGCTAGTTCTCAAAGTATGAAGTTTTCAATGGTGGAAAGGTGTACTTGGGTGATGATTCTTACCTAAAGATAGTTGGACAAGGACGGGTCACTATCAAATTCCCTGATGGATGAGTAAAGGGGATCAATAGGGTAATGCACATCCCTAGTTTGACATTAAACCTATTATTTGTAAGTATGTTGAATGATGTAGGTGTGCATGTTATTTTTTTATAAAGATGGATGTATGATGATGAGAGGAGTTATGGTGCTTGCTAAGTGTACTAGGAGAGGTACTCTATTTTAGCTTGATGCATGCATTTCTTAGTGTAATAGTTCTTCTATTCCAAAGAAGAGAGTAGCTATCAGTTCATCTCCACCATCTAAATGAGTAGTAAAAAAGACTATGGTTATTGGTTCTAATGGCAGTGTAGCATGTATACCTATGGGTGCAAACACATTGGAAGGAAAGCTTCCTACATAAAAGACAATGTTGTGACATATGAGATTTGGCCACATTGGTGAAAAGGGTCTAAGAACCCTAAAAAATAAGAACTTCATTAAGGGGTTAAATGATTGTAATCTTGAGTTCAACTTCTACAAACATTGTGTTTATGGTAAACACAATTGTGTTAAGTTTTACTCTAGTTCTCATAAATCTTCTGATGTTTTAGATCTTATTCATTCTGATGTATTTGGTCCTGTAAAAGTTCCTTCAATCACCAAGTGTATATCTTTTGTATCTTTACATGGATTTATTTCTTGAAAAGTAAGACACAAGTATTTAGTCAGTTCAAGGAATTTAAAGATTTTGTAGAGAATCAAACTAGTAAGAAGATTAAGTGTGTGAGAACTGACAATGGTGATGAGTTTTACCTAGTAGAATTCAAATAGTTATGTAAAGAAAAAGGTATCAAGAGACATAAGACAACTCCTTATACCCCACAAAAAAATGGATTTGAAGAAAGAATGAATAGGACACTAATGGAGAAGGCTAGGATTATGCTTAATGGAGCTGATCTTAAACAAAGGTTTTGGGCTGAAGCTATGGCCACTGCTTTCTATCTGGTTAATAGATCTCCTACATTAGCCCTTATTGGTAAGACACCCATGGAAGTGTGGTCTAGTAAAAGCCTTCAATTAGACATCTTCATGTTTTTGGTTGTGAATCTTATGCACATGTTCCAAAGGAGAAAAGATCTAAGTTGGAAAACAAAGCTGTCAAATGTATTTTCATTGGATATAGTGTTAGTGTGAAAGGATACAAGCTTTAGAGAGCTCTAGTAAGATGTTGTATAAAAGAAATGTTATTTTTAGAGAGCTAACATATTCTCCTATTGTGCTAGAACTAGATGAAAAAGAAAATAAGGAAGATATTGCTCAATTGCCTCCTATCCCTAAGAAGACTGAATAAAAAGACCATGTTGGCTCTAATGATGGGGAGAGCTCTAGTAGCTCTGGTAGTTCTAAAGAAGAGGAAGAACAACCTCAACCTAAGCCTTTGAGGAGATCCACGAGAGTAAGAAAGTAGCCATAATAGTTTGGTTATTGTATGTTAGATTATGGTTGTGCTTTTTTTTTTATTACTAACACTTATGAGCCTAGATCTGTGAAAGAGGCTTTGGATATGGAAGATTCAAGTTCCTGAATTGAGGTCATGGACGATGAGATGGCTTCATTGGATAAAAAAAAAACTTGGGACCTTGTACCTTTTCCTAAAGGATGAAAACTTGTTGGTAGCAAATGGGTTTTCAAGAAGAAATTATGTGTAGATGGCAGTGTTGAAAGGTACAAAGCTAGATTGGTTGCAAAGGAGTACTCACAGGTACAAGGAATAGAATACAGTGAAATATTATCTCCCATTGCAAAGTTGACATTTATTAGATTTCATTTATCTCTTGTTGCATAATATAATTTAGATATAGAATAGATGGATGTGAATACAACTTTCCTTCATGGTGATTTGGAGGAAGAGATTTATATGTCATAGCCTAAGCACTGCATTGTTAAAGGTAAGGAATCTTTGGTTTGCAGATTAAAGAAGTCTCTATATGGTTTGAAACAATCTTCGAGGATGTGGTACCTTAAGTTTGATGCCTTTGTGTTGTCAATTGGATTTGTAAGATTGAAATCAAATCACTGTGTTTATTTTAGAGTTGAAAATGATCACCTTCTTATTGTTGCATTATATGTTGATGGTATGTTGTTGTTTGGGAAGGGTAAGGGTATGATTTCTATTTTTAAATCTCAGTTGTTAGCATAGTTTGAGATGAAAGATCTTGGGGCAGAAAGGTACATCTTGGATATGGAAATCAATAGAGACAGGTCTAACAAAAAACTTTGGTTGAGTTAGAGAAAGTATGTGAAATCTATGTTGGACAGGATTAGCATGGTAGATTGTAGACCATTGTGTGTTCCTATTTCTATGGGAACAACGTTATTTGTAGATGATTGTCCAAAATCTCCTAGTGAGGTGGAGGACATGAGTAGAATACATTATGCTAGTGTAGTTGGAAGTCTTATGTATGCTATGGTCTATACTGGACCTGACATTGCCCAAGCAGTGGCAGTTTTGAGCCAGATTATGGCTAATCTAAGATGGGTACATTGGGATGCAATTAAGCAAGTATTTAGATATTTGAGGGGTACATTAGATTACTCCATTTTTTTATCATGGTAACTCTTCTAGAGCTTCACATTTAGTTTGTTTTCGTGGGTTTGTGGGTTTAGACTGGGTAGGTGATATTAACAACAAGAGATCCACCAATGCTTATGTGTTCACTATGTTTGGTGGTGCCATCAGTTGGATGAGTAAGAAAAAACTTGTGGTTGCTTTGTCCACTATAGAAGCTGAGTACATGGCTACTACTCATGCTTGTAAGGAAGCCATTTGGCTTAGGAGATTGTGTTTTGATATTGGTATAAATGTAGGACATATTACTATTTGGTGCGATAGTTAGAGTGCTATTTTCCTTGCAAATAATCGAACTTTCCATGCCAGAATGAAGCACATTGATGTGTAGTTTTTATTTGTGAGAGATGTGGTGGAAGATGAAACTAGTGGGCATACAGAAGTTAAGACAGTGTTTGGATTCTATGGGCCTTTCGACCGATAGTGGTTAGTTCTTGTTAGTTTCATTTTTCTCTAACAAGGTGTTTGACAAGTGGGAGAATGTTAGGAATAAGGTGTCTCAACCTTGGATAACTTCTATTCTTATTATTTGTTTTGTAAATGTATTTTTTTGCAAATAATGTAATTAAGTGTGAGTGTACATGTCTAATTGGCATATTGATGTGTCACTCCACTTGTATGTGTCGGCATCTTGAATAGTGTGTAAGGAGATCATGATTTAAATTCTTATGACGTATTCCTATGATGCGTAAGAGCTATCTTTGGAAGATATGATGATGGGTGAAAATGTGAAGACATGTGGAAATTGATCATTGAGTACTATACACTCAAGTCTCCATCTAGTGTACGAGATTATTTTTTGGGTTCCTACTTTTTTGGAAAATGGTAAAACCCTAATATGGTTCTTCTTTGGAATTTTCCCTAAAAAATGGAAAGCACATGATATAAGTGACTTTAGGGTTACAGATAGATTAGGGTGAAAAGTGTATTGTTGGTAGTGTTTTGTTGTGACTGGATTTTTTTTCCATGTCCTAAAAGAACTTGCATTGCAAGTGTGTTGTAACCTTTGTGTTGAAGATAATACATCGTGTAGGTTTTGGAGGGGTGTGGTTGTTTTACCAAAAGGTTTTTCCCCACTGGCATATCTTTGTGTTTGTGTTTTCTTTCTCTATCTATTTTCTGTATTCATGGTTGACTGCAATATTATTGTTTACATAATATCAAATCTGAACTTGTAAGGATTTAAATAGAAATTGCACAATCCTTTCCTTAAGGGATTAGTGTAGGAAGTTGTTTTTGCACTTGAGTTTCCTTGCAATGCCAACACACAGGCCTGCTACCTAAGAAAAATGCTGCTCCTGAAGTAGTTTTTCTTTCATCTAGACAACCTACCCAATCTAAGTCAGTATAAGCAACAAATCTAAAATTATTGTGTTTAGGATATCAAATCCCATAATCCAAAGTACCCTGAATATATTTGAAAATTATTTTAACAACCATAACAAAGGATTCTTTAGGTGAAGATTGAAATCTTGCAACAAAACATACAACATGCATGATATCAGGCCTTGAAGCTATGAGATATAGTAAACTACCAATCATGGATCTATAAGTAGTTTTATCAATATTAGGAGAATCATCATTTTTAGTAAGTTTACATCCTATTATCATTGGTGTTCCCATAGGCTTATAATCTTCCATATGAAATTTCTTTAACATTTCTTTTGCATACTTAATTTGGGATAAGAATATACCATTTTTCAATTGAGAAATTTACAACCCAAGAAAATAGGATAGTTCCCCAAGCATGGACATTTCAAATTTAGATTGCATAAGCTTTGAAAAACCTTGACTTAAAGCATCATCATTGGATCCAAATACTATATCATCAACATAAACAAGAACAATGAGAATATCATCACATGTATTGTATATGTACAAATTTCTATCAACATCACCTCTTCTGAAGCCATTTTTGATAAGATAATGATACAACCTAGAATATCAAGCCCTTGAAGCTTGTTTCAAACCATAAAGAGCCTTTTTTAGCTTGTAGACATGATTATGATAGTCTTTGTTTTCAAATCCTTTAGGTTGATCCATATAAACCTCTTCATCAAGATAACCATTAAGAAATTCCATTTTAACATCCATTTGGTTCATTATAAAGCCCATGAAAGCTGAAAATGCAAGAAAGATTCTAATTGCTTCAATTCTACCCACTGGTGCAAAAGTTTCATCAAAGTCCACACCTTATATTTGTGCATAAACCTTACAAACC
Source organism: Cupressus sempervirens (assembly GCA_028749045.1). Taxonomy (NCBI): domain Eukaryota; kingdom Viridiplantae; phylum Streptophyta; class Pinopsida; order Cupressales; family Cupressaceae; genus Cupressus; species Cupressus sempervirens. The sequence goes on along the minus strand of CM053786.1, from coordinate 911,880,210 downwards.
AATCTAGCCTTGTTCCTTGATATCCTTCCATTTTCATCAAGTTTATTTCTAAAGATCCATTTAGCACCTATTACATTTTAATCTTTAAGTGTAGGAAAATTCCCAAGTTTTATTCTTTTCAATTTGACTTAGTTCCTCTTTCATAGCATTAACCCAAAACTCATCCATACTAGCTTCTTTATATGATTTAGGTTCAATTTGAGATAACAAACAAAGATTAGCACATTCACTAGATGTAGTTCTTGTTCTCATTTGAATACTTGCATATTTATCCCCTATAATTTGTTCTTGAGGATGATACTTCTTCAATGTTGTTCCTATAGCCTTTGTACCTGTGGGTTCTGGTGTTTCTATTTGATCTTTTATCTCTTCTTCACCTTCATCAACTTTATTATCTACTTCTTTCAAATCTTTATCACTATCTTGTAGGAAAGAATTATCCATTCATATTTCCTTTTTATCCTGCATAACTTCATCCACTTTCACATGTACACTTTCAATAAGTTTATTCAACCTTTTATTAAAACATTTGTAAGCTTTACTTTGAGAAGAATATCCTAAAAATATTCCTTCATCACATCTTGAATCAAAGCTTCCTATTTTATCATCAAAATTCTTAATGAAGCATCTACTTCCAAAAATTCTAAAATTCTTAACAGATGTAGGATTTCCATACCGTAACTCATAAGGAGTGTACTTAGTTTTTACCATTAGTTATGCCTTATTTAAAATATATACTACTATTTTAGTTGCTTCTTTCCAATACCTCTTTGGTACTTTAGATTCATCTAACATAGTCCTTGCCATTTCTTTCACTATTCGGTTCTTCTTCTCAACAACTCTAATTTGTTGAGGTGTCCTGGATGCTACATATTGTCTTTTGATGCCATGTTTTCCACAATAATCAAAAAATTCATCTCAAATAAACTCACCACCTTTATCTGATCGTAAGCATTTAATCTTCATGTCTGACTCATTTTCAACCATTTTCCTAAAAATCTTAAACTTTTTAAATGCCTCTGATTTATGCTTTAAGAATGTTACCCATGTCATTCTTGTATAGTCATCTATAAAAAGCATGAAATGCTTTTCACCATTTAATGGTATTGTCCTTGTAGGACCACATAAATCAATATGTACTAATTGCAATGGTTTAAAAGCAAAATATTCTTTTGAAGAAAAAGATGCCTTTGTTTGTTTACCATATTTACACCCTTCACAAATAACATTCTTTGGCTTACTTATACATGGCATACCTCTTACTTTCTAATGCTTACTAATTTTTACCAAGTTGTCAAAATTCAAATGCCCAAGCCTTTTGTGCCATAACCAACTTTCATTCACCTATCCCATAAGACAAACATCTTCATGATTGTTAGTATTTGTGATATCTTTTAAATTGTATAGAATGCCTTTAGATCTTTTACCTGATGCAACCAACTATCTAGATTTTAATTTGATTTGGCAACCAGGGTCATCAAAAACAACTTCATATCTATGATCACAAATTTGACTAACACTTAGAAGATTGTACTTTAATCCATCAACATAATACACATCATGAATGGAAATTTTGTTACTAAGCATCAAAGAACCCAAACCTTTAATTTTCCTTGAAGAATCATCACCAAAACTAGCATTGCCATTTTTTTAGTTAATCAATTTGTCAAACTTTGATCTATCTCTTGTCATGTGTTTAGAATAACCACTATCAATTATCCAAAAATTATTTTCTTTAGAATGTAGAGCCATTTGGACAAACATAGACTTGTTAATCTTAGGCCTCCTTATCTTATTCACTTTAGTATCAAATTCTTTATCAACTTGTAGACTAGCATAAGATTGATCATTCTAAATTGACTTCATAAGATTAATCATTCTGAATTGACTTAGTTTTGCAATTACTCATAACATGACCAAAGAGATTGCATTTTTAACATATTAGACCAATAATTTAAGGAATAGAATAGCCAAAATGAAACTTTGAATACCTACTTGACATGTATATGCAATTACTTATTCTATGTCCATATTGATGACACATGAAGCAATACCCATCAAAGAAAGAAGTAAACCTATTTGAGTATCTTTTACCCATGAATGAAGTGCTTGATATAACCTGATTTTTATCATTATAAATCTAATTAAAATCTGCATTTTTACCTTCGTTTGAACTGGTAGCATTCAGATTTGTATCCTTACTTTTAGATTTAAATATCTTGAATAAAGATTTATCATTCTTGTCACCAGTGCATTGTCCAAGTTCAAAACCAATTCCTATTAAATCATCAGTTCTTCTTGGTTTCTTTGACATATCATCCAAAGTAGTGTTCTCATATTTTTATAACTTTCTTCTATATGTTACTACTTCATTCATTAACCTTTTACATTCCCGATCTTTAGAACTTAATTCTTTCTTATGGACAAAGACAATTCTCTTTTGTTCCTCAACTTTTAATTTCAATTCTATAATTTTTTGATTTTTTCCTTAGTTTATTTTTCAAAGTTCTCTTTTTCTTTTAAGAATTTATTTTCTTGAACACTTAAATTCCTTTTTAATTCCTTGATCTTTTTAAGTGCATAAAGAAATTCACATTCTAAATCAGCCTTAGCAAGTTCAACATCATCATCACTATCTGATTATTGACAAGTAGTTTCTATAGCATGAATGATACTTCATTTTCATCACATTAAAAACTACTAGATTCACTATTTGATACATCAGCAATCAAACTCTTCTTCTTCTTAAAGAACTTCTTTTTGTTATAGAATTTTTTTTACTTGATTTCTCTTTCTCGTCATCTACTTCATCATGACTATTATAAGGACATTTAGATGCAAAGTGTCCTATTTTACCATAGTTAAAGCATTTGAAAGGAATTTTACCTTTGTATTGACCTGCTCCTTTATTTAATTTCCTTGATAAATGTGTTTCAAGAACATCAAGATCTTCTGATTCTGAAGAGACTTGCTTCACTTTCTTTTCCACCTTGAATGTTGCTTCTTTGTGGATTCTTGCTTGCCAAACTTTCTCATTTCATAAGCTACAAGTGCTCCATGAATATCTTCCATTGTATACTTGTTAATATCTCTAGTTTCTTTTATAGAACATATCTTACAATCAAATTTATCAGGAAGAGATCTCAAAACTTTCTTTACAACATCAATTTTTTCACCAAGTCCTCTTATGGAATTTACAGTTTCATGTATCTTAAGGAGATAGTCTTCTACCTTTTCATCATTACCCATCTTAAGGTCTTCAAATATTGATTTCAAATGTTGTATCTTGGCTTCTTTAACTCTATCATTATCATGATATGTGTTTTTCAATTTCTCCCATACTTCTTTAGAAGAACTGCAACGCATTACCTTAACAAAAGCATTTTTAGATAAACTATTAAGTATAGCAAATTTAGCTTTCATATTAGTTTGATACTTCCTCTTTTCTTTAGGATCTATAGGTAAAGTATTAGGAACTTTATAACCATTAACAACTGAAGCCCAAACATCAATGTTAATAGATAACAAATATGTTTGCATCATTACTTCCCAAAAAGCATAATCCAAATAAAAAATATGAACCTTTGAAGAACTATCTTGAGCCATAAAAGATAAGTATCCCACTCAACCAAAATCTACTCAAAGTTGTTAAACTTGATGTAGGGAACCCTTCTCTAATACCACTTATTGGAATACAAACACTAGTTGGGGGGGTGGTGAATCAGTGGTTCAAAATACTTTTCAAAACTTGAAACAAATATAAGTTATAAAAAATTAACACATGAGCAAGATAGTTAATGAATAAAAAAGTGACACCGTATTTTAATGTGGAAAACCCCTTATGGTAAAAAACCACTTTGAATCTGAAACTTTATTGGCCTCTTGGGAAAATCTTTTAGAGCTATAACTCTGGGAAGCACCAACACCTTGTTTTAGATTATTAACATCAATGACAACAATCAAAGACCAAATACCAAGGGTTCAACAAAAGGTTGCTTCATAACTTCCATAATGAGGCCTATGGTGGTAATTTCTCATCAATAATTATAGAATATAAAATTTTGAGGCAATGCTACTACTGGCCTATCATGTTCAAGGATGCTTACAAGTGGGTGGCCAAGTGTGACAAGTGTAGGATGTTCTCTAGTAAGCCTCAATTAGCTGCATTTCCCCTAAAGTCAGTTGTAATTGAAGAACTCTTTTAGAAATGGGGAATTGATTTCATTGGACCAATCAATCCACCTTAATTTGTTGGTCATTATATGTCATCACTTCTACAAAATACTTCACTAAATGGGTGGAGGCCAAGCCAACTAAGAAGACCACATTTGAAGTCATTTGTGAGTTCATCAAAGAGAACATCTTGATAAGGAGTGGAGTGCTAAAGAAGCTTGTCATGGATAATGCTTCATACTTTTCTTCTATGGAGATTAGAGAATTCTACTATGATAATAGCATACATCCCAGTCATTTAGTTGACTATTTTCATCAAGGAAATGGTCAAGAAGAATGAAGTAATGAAAACTTGATTAGTATCATGAAGAAATTGGTCTTTGAGAATTAGAAGAGTTGGAACAAGAAATTGTATGATGTGCTTTGGGTAGATAGAGTTACACCTAAGGAGGGAATTGAGATTTCCTCATTTGAGCTAGTATACAGAGTTGAAGTGAGTCTTCCTCTTCCACTAGACCTACCCATTTGCAAACTTTAGCAAGTGATCAAGGATCCAAAATTCCAAGATGGATTGGAGAAGGGCATTATGTATCTAACTAAGCTAGAAGAAGAAGGTGAAAGAATGGTTGATCATATCACAGAACATCAGAAGTGTGTTAAGACATTCTTTGATAAGAAGTCTAGACCAAGGAATTTCATGGAGGGAAACCTAGTCCTAGTATGGGATAGAAGGCATGATCCCAAAGGAATGCATCACAAGTTTAACTCCCTTTGGAAGGGCCCTTTCAAGATTATGCAAGCAAACTAGAATAATTCCTTTGTTCTGGCATATAACTCTAGAGAGGTTCTACCATTTCCTACAATACATAGGATCTAAAGTTCTATCAAGTTCATAATTAAAAGAAGGTAACCCCTATAGTTAGTTTTAGTCTAGGTAGGTTTACGTTGCATCTTTCTTTGTTTGGTTTTACTTCTTTCCTAGATTAGATTTCCTTTCTGTTTGTGTGCTTAGTTTAGTTTCCTACTATAGTTTGTCATTCCATCTAGGCAAAACTAGAGATTTTGGATCCCTTCTCAGACATTTTGCAATGCCTAAGTCCCTAGTCAAAACTAGTTGTTGCCAAGTTTTAGTCTTCCCCTTTTAAATCTTGAGGTCATTGGTTAGAGTGAGTGTCTTCCAAAGAGAGAAGTGTCTAAGTATTTTTTAGGTGACTTACATCTCATCTTTCTCGAAGTACTCTGCTTCCTTTATTTTTTGGGTTTTCCTTTACATAACCTCTACCTAGTATTTCCAAGCGAGTTTCCTATTTTTTTGATGTGCATGAGGTTTAGTTGATTTAGGTATGGTTGGGGTGTGTTTTGGTGTCCTCTTGATGAGAAGTAAGTGTTTTTTATTTCATTCTCTTCCATCTTGCCCTAATTTTCTAGATCTCATGGATTCTAAAGTTTCAAGATAATTTTTCCCCTTGATCGAACTAAATGTGTGAGAAAATGTTGAAGAGAACCATTTAAAGCTCAAAAAAAATAAGGCATGCTCAAGATCTAACATCAAAGCCATTAGATTGAAGTAAAAGGTTGAACATTGTTTGTTGTGCCTCAGTCTGAGAAATGTTACTGAGAAAGGAGTTTTCCACCCCAAGGCAATGAAAAATGTCACTTCTCTAGATGATTCAAGAAAAGAAAATCAAACCACTCACACGAATATCCATTAGAAATTCTTAGAAGATACTTGTGGAGAAGTTAGTGATGCAAAAGTGAACCCGATATAAAGGAAAATAATTATGAAAAGCCTTAGGCAGAAAGTGGAAGAGCAGAGTACACAAGCTAGCCAAAGGATTACTCCCCATGTTGCATTTCCAAATAAAAGGAAAATGGGTTTGCAAAAAAGCTAAGTGTCTCTCTCTCTCCCACATGTGTTAATATTATTCAATATATCTTCTTTCTAAATTTTGATGTGAAGTAAGGCACTTCTAGTAAAGCTAAAGTATTTATACTATTAAGTGATTCTTAGTCATATCATTTTACTTTAAGTAAAGTAAGAGTGTTTTTAGGAACTTAGTATTTTACATACAAATGAATGTAAAGTTTAAATAGTCATTATTCATGGAATTAAATGCAGATATATTCATTATAATCATTGGTTGAACTTAATTTCATTCATGCGGTGCTAACGTTCTAATTCCTAAAACTATTTCATTGGAATTGCATGCAATTAGTTTTTTCAAGTACAATTTAATGACTATTTATCAAACAATGCATACTATGAAATCATAATGAATGAAAATCAAAGTTATTGGTTACAATAGATCAATTATCTTGGAGAGTGAGTTAAAATATTTTATAGATACATCCTTCAAGTTCTATGTTTTGGGTGATCTTCATAGGAGGCTTAATTCCCAACCCATTCACCCAATCACTCAAAAACTTAAAGAGAGTGGATTGGTAGAAGCAGTCAATTTTCCAATGGCAACTCATGCACTTGAGTTAGTGAAGGAGTGCATAGAGAGATATAACCTAGAAACAAAGAAAATTGTATTTCCTAACTATAAGGAAACTCAGGTGCGGAAATAGCTTCCTACACTTATCTCTTAAGAGAAGTATGATGCAAATCCTATTAAAATCTTTTACACTTACAAATTCAATATCATGTAAACAACAATATTACAGCTAACCAAGCATAAAAAAAATAGATATAGAAAGAAACACATAACACAAAGATTTTTTGGTGGGGAAAAACCTTTCGGTAAAACAACCCCACCCTTCCAGAACCTGAACAATGTATTATCTTCAACACAAGGTTACAATACACTTGCAATGCAAGTTCAACAACAACAACAGAAGACTCCAGTAGCAACTCACAATACCAAAAATACACTTTTTTGCATCCCCCTCTTCGCAACCCTAAAAAATGCTTATAACATGTGCTTAACTTTTTGGGCTACTCCCAAAGGTAATCGTATTAGGGTTTTACCATTCTCTGAGAAATAAGAACCCTAAAAAAAAATTTGGGGCGATGCCCCGAACCCCACTATTGGGGTAGAGTGTACAATACTCAAATTTATCAGTTCCCACATGTCTTCACCTGTCATTGAATCTTCCTAACATAGCTCTTATGTGTCATAGGAATCTGTCATAACTGTTTTAGCTATGATCTCCTTATACACAATTCAAGATGCCGACACATCAACATTATTTGCAAGAAATACATTTTACAAAACAAATAATAAGAATAGGAATTATCCAAGGTTGAGACACCTTATTCCTAACACTAACCAATCCATTCTCATATCAATTAACAAGGCATTGATTCAGTCTGCATTTGGAGTCCTTGTAAAGGAGAAATATTGTGATATTGATTTTAGGTCCTTTGCATCCATGTTCAATGAGAAGAAAACCCTCAGATGAGAGGTCATGTAGAGGACCTAGTTCCAAACTACCCACTCAAAGAAAAGAAATACCAAAGACTCTATTTGGCACAAATATGAAGTGAGAGATTATGGATATCCTCACACTCCTCCTTGGACTGAAAGGAAAAGAAGAGATTTTGGAGTTCATCAAGCACCACTTCTTCCTTGTACAAGAAATTCGTGCTAAGAATATGTAGATCAATTGGACACATATCATCTTTGATGATCTCACCTTGCGGTTGCAGTCAGCTACAAGATTCAAGCAATTCTACATGTCATCTTATTTAATGTATGCTTTGGCAACCCACCACTTATGGCCTGGACTCCCTAGCATTCCAAATTATGATAAGTGCACCAAAGTCTATGAATTCTACCTGCATTTGCAACTATAAAGGAGCTACAAGGAAGACATAGTTGTTAATGATGCTTTTATAATGAGGGTGTGCCAAGAATTGCAAGGATGCCCAAAAAGAATATTCTCACTAGAAGAAATTTTGGCCATAAGCCAGTTTGAATACTCATTCATCTAGTTCTAGAGTTTCTCCTATTTGCGAATAGGATCTCATGATAAATTCCCTAAGAGGTTGCTAAGGTATCCTGAAAACAAGGTGGTCCTAGTTGAACTGTGTTGATAGATACTCGAAGTGAACACCCTATGTTCCATTGTGAAGAATATTGTTAGGATTCCATTCTCTATAGTGTTAGGCTCATATTCATGTACCTCTAGATTCGATGCTCAAAATTTCGTAAAGAGTTTTTAGAGAAAGATTAAATTGTTAGACTATGAGGTGCTCAAGCCTTAACATGATCCAGTTAATTTTTTAAGGGATCATCTGAAGTTGGGACATTCCTATAGGCATGTTCTAGATATTGAAGAATTTTGGTCTGGGTGTCTTAATGAGTACCAAACTCAAGAGACATTTTGGTCAAGACTCACTATTGATGAAATAAAACTATATACCAATTTTGTTGATGTTTTTGATCTTGCAAATGATGGAGCCTACATGTACCCCACTTCTTATGAGAAGATCAAAGGTACACCAATTTTGTCTGCCCCACTTGTGGATCTAGTCATTGATAGCATGGAGGCTCTCATGTAAGGTATAATCAAAAGAACAAAAAAATGGGTGGACTAGACCCAAGCAAGGAAGAAAAGGATTGAAGCACTACGTCTATGAGTGGAGTATCAACTAGAGTCACCTAGTTGATTGCAACTACAACTACTATAGCAACTACATCAACATCTATGGGGCCATTACAATCTATTGGCCAAGATGAAGATTAGCCTCTAAAAAATAATGTACCACTCATCTACTTGCAAAGTTAGCCCTCTTATAAATATCAAGAAGATTGGAGAGAAGGAAGATGACAAGGATAAGGGGAAGGAACAAGAAAAATCAATGGCTAAGCCATCTTCCCCTATTGAAGTCATCAATTTGGATGGTGATACTAACACCATGGATGGCTAGGAACAAGAAACATCTCACCAAGGGGATACTCTAGCCCTTTCGGTAACCAAGGTGGTTTGCCTTCCCTATTGCCTCCTAGAGAAAGCCAACTCCATTGATCGTAAGGAAGTTGTTTGACCCCACAACACTTCAATTTTCTATTGATGTACTCTCTACAGAGTCTTGGCTCAAGGAGACCATTGATAGGAAGAAGAGGAGATATGAGAATGAAGCCCCATCAAAGGACTTGATCACACAAGTCACCTCCTCTCAGCTATCCAAGAAGACAAAGAAGCAGAAGATAATTGTAGCATTGGCGACAAATTCAAAAACTAGCCACATGCTAGTTGAGATTGTTGAGCCATAGAAAAAGGGCAGATTTCATGAGCTCTCAAAGGAGGATTTCTAGATTAGGATAGTTGATCTTGGAATCCCAGTTCACAACTCTAGTAAACATGTGGAAGTCAACTAATGAAAAGATCAAGGATAAGCTAGAAGAGATTAGGGTGTAAAAGGAGATATTGAAGGCCTCAAACAAAGAACTAGTGGATTACATAATGTTTGCACTTAGAAGAACTTCTTCGAGATAATTTGACCTAAATGTAGAGGAGAACAAGAACTTAATCCTAAATCTACAACAAGAAAAATAATTTGGGCAAGTAGGCCAAGCTTGGGTGGATCAGATAAAGGTTTAAGGTACCCCATTGGTTGAGAATTTGGGATGCCTAGCATTAGATACTCACAATCTCAAGGAAGTGGCTTCAAATCATCAAAGAACTATAAAAAAGACAACAAACAAGCTGATAGAGAATTTGGCCCTTTTGCAATAAGGTATAGACATGAAAACCAATGTGGTCATTGCTCATGGGATTCTGAAGACTGGAAAAGAGTCACTATTCCATTGGAAGCAATCCTTGGAGTTTGTCATAGAAAGATCCATGAGATTTGCAAATGAACTCAAGGGTGTTCATGACCTGGTGCAAAAGATCATTGATAACTTATTTCAATATTTGAAGATCTTGCACACAAAGTCCTTCATGTCTACTAATGGAAACCTGGTAGACATTTAATGAATAAAATCCAAGTTCTTGGCATTTTTTGACAAAGTTATTGACCCACTCAACTTCCAAGTATCCAAGATCTAGGAATCGTCAGTAGTAGATGAAATCATAAAGAGGGAAGCGAAGAAATTCTAGTCAAGTGTGGCCAAAATTGATGAGTTGATAGAAATGTATGACTACTTGATGATCTAAGCCGATAATATCCTCATTCCAAGTGTCAAAGAGTTGGATAAAGTAATCGAAGTTATAAAAGCTTATAGAGCTAAATCAATTACTTCTAAGAAGACATGATGTTTTGATGCTTTTCTAGACATTTGTCATTCTTCCCCTCCTCTTTCTTTTGTCACCATTCATGGCATGTTGTTAGTCTCTATAATGGAAAATGATTCATGGTTGTCCTATTTTTATATTATTCCTTCTAGAGATGCTCTGCAAAGGTAATAAACCAAGGTATATTTTAGTGGCTAATATTCACAAATTGGCTAATTTTAGAATTTTTTGACTAGTAATTTGGCTAATAACTTAAGATTTGATACAACCTAAATCACCATGGTTTTATAAAATTTAGTTCTAGAAGATTTTAAATCCCTCAATAATTTATTTTATTGAAAATTTTTAATTCAAATATTTGCCACAATATTCGTTACATGATTAGATTTGGGTCACCTAAATATAATATATTATTGGAGAAATTAAATTGAACTGGCCAATAATTATCATAATTATTAGTTACTTTATGGATATATCAATAATATTTAGTTTTCACTATTGATTTAAAGTATATGTAACAATCCTCATAATATTCCATGAGGTTAAAAAATGCTCAATTTTGATTTGTAATATTCCATGGTGATTAATAAACTTCCTATTATTATTGAGATTCATCAATATTTTAAACAAAAAAAATATCATTCAAAAATAATCGCCAATATTAATCATATTTAGAATAATAATTTGAGAAATTCGTCAATAGAAATAATTATGTTTTTTCAAAATAATAAAAGGTTTGCCAATATTTTATATCCTTTTTTGGAGGCGACTTTGTTAAAGTTTACCCTACAATAATCCAATGTAACTGACCATTTTGAGAAGTCCTATAAATGTAATCTTTGATGAAGATAATAAGATGGACAAAATTTTCTTTGGGAAAACTCCTGTTGCTAGGACTACTATGTGTGCTTCTGAGTTTATTTTAAGTTTTGTTGTTCATTTAGTTTAGAATGGAGAATATGGAATGAATGTGTTAATATTTGAAGTTGAATGAATGTGAATGAACTTAGCTTTACTTCCTTTGTTCAATAGATTGTATGTTTTACTCTCTTCAACATAAGCATGTCTGTTGTTCTCTCTATTGTTTGTGGTACCCCATGTGTTTAATTTAGTTCATTGCATAAGGAAGTCGTAAAGTAATGTGTGGAGTAGCTTCAGGATAAACAATTTGGGTAGTGTTAAAACATTAGCTAACTGTGTAATTTGGGAATTACTTATTTCACTATCTCTTCCTTCCTTCCTACTATTGTAGTTACTTTTGCATGTTTCCTTTCTTGCATCTAGGTTGTAATAGATTATACTTCATGAGTTATTTCTCCCTCTTTTATAGGTTGTTCAAAGTGTTTAGCAACTTGGTTTTTTTTGCCTCTTCTACTCTCTAATTAAGTGCATACCCCCAAAATTTGAAAGAAAAATTCATTGCATATCTTGCACTCACAAGGGAGCTCTATGTTTCAATTTAGGTGTCTTTGATAGATTACTACTTTGACCCATTCTTTTGTTAACTCCTTTGTTTTCCATAAGCCATTGGGCAATCATAGAGTCAAGGTATAAACCAAAATATCAAGGAAGAAAAACTATTAACTAACAAACCCCAAATGTATGAAGGGAGATCTTGAATCTTGAGCTTCTATAAACTCTTTTAATTGCTTTAATCCTTGATTTTCAATGGATAACATGATTGAACACTTAGAATACTTGAAGAATGCATGAATGTTATAGTGCTTGTGCATGCAAATGATGGATGTTATATTGTATATGTATCTTGGATGTAGATATATGTGGATATTCAAAATGGAGGAAATGGATGGGTTTATAAAGGCCTCAAAATAAAATTTCTCTTGTTGTTTGACTGGACACGAAATTAACACCTCAAATCATGCCTGACACAGATGCACTACATCATCAAGGATAACCACATTATAATTCCTAAGTCTAGAATATAAAATAAAATAAAAAGCCTTTCCTCCTACCCACATTTGTGAATGGAATAATCTCTCTTCATCACCTCAAGAAAATACCATTGCAATGGCTATCATTCCATATGGGTCATCCTTAATGATTTTTTCATCTTCCTTCTATTTTCTAGAATCACCTTGGTTTCATTCGATTCTTTACAAGTTTCCATCATTAAATTATTTATATTTCTATAATCCTTTGTGTTATAAGAGGGATTTTTATGAACTTCACACCCCATACCTAATTCTTGCTCTATTTTCTTTAGACCTCATTTCTTCTTTATTGGGAATTTGGAAATGGATCATTCATTGTTTGTTTTCCTGCAAGCTTACTACCTTCACCTTTCCATTTATTTTGCATGGAACTATCCCTCCTCCCTTTTTGTTTGAATCTATCCTCAAATTTTCATGCATATTTGAATGCATTATACAAGGTATCTATATTCAAGAATTCCATTATGATCTGAGTGTATCTATGATGACCAATCTTATACTTCAAAACTCTATGTTTTTTGGAGTATTGTATACCAATCTTAACAAAAAGAGAATGAAATATGTTAGTGTACCCTTGAACTGATTAGTCTTTCTTCTATTAAAGTAATTCCCATTGCATATATCTCTATTCATAGGTATTTTTAGGGTAATATTATTATTTTATATGCTCTACAAATTCTTCCCATTTTGGTATACTATACAATAAAACAAAAAAATCCATGTTCATCTAGGACTACTTGGGTCTCTTTAGTTTTTGCATAAACTTCCCATGCCAACTTCACACGATTCTTAGCTTTGAGGAGGGTGTGGGCAATTTTTTCAGTATTTGAGAAATTAACAAGTAGGGGATATTTTCTAGAACAAGTCAAATTGTGATATTGCTATCCAAATTTAACCATGTAATTTTTGAGTCAACCTCATTGACTCATATATCATGAGTAATGACTCACACATGAATCCATCTCTCTTGAGAATAAATGGAACACTTAGCACTCATTGGATCTAGGCAATGCTCAAAGAGGTGAAGTAGTGAGACTTCCTAGGAAGTTGGTCACCCATCCTAGTACTACTCCATTTCAAGCATGCTTAACTATGGAGTTACCTCCATGGTTAAACCCACTCTTCTTTTAACCCCATTTGCAAAACCTCCACCAAGTGTTGAGCCTTATGAACCATTCATTATAAAGCTACTTAAGCTCATCAATTGAAAAGTAGGGGATGTTTTCCACAACAAGTTAATTTATGATATTGCTATTAGGATTTAACTCATTGACACATTTATCATGAGTAGTGATTCACAAATGAGTCCATCTCTCATGAGAATAAATGGAACACTTAGCACTCATTGGACTAAGTGATGCTCACAAAGGTGATGATCTTATAGGAGACATTCAACAAAGGGATAGGCTTCCAATTGTAGATATCTTCAGGATCACCAACCTTAGGTATGAATTTGATATTGCCTTTGTCTATAAGGTTACATAAGGATTTAGAGTGAAAATATTCCTTGTAAACCTTGTGAACGTTTGTCCCAATGGAGTCTCAAAAATATTTGTAGAATTCACAGGGGAAACCATCGTGCCTAGGAGCCTTGTCATCTGCCATGAAAAAGATAGCCTCCTTAAGGTCACTAAGAGTAAACAATTTCTCACAGAAAGCATGTTACTTAACTAGAAGGTAGCTAGGAGTCATAGTGGTGGATTCCTTCAAAGCCTACAGATGCTCATGTTGGCACTCAAAATTGAAGGCCTGATTTTGAGCACCATTGAGAAATTCAAGCCCTATAAGTGCTTTTAAATGCATTCATACCCCCCTGTCCTTTGAGCCCCAAGTGGTGTTTTATGTTTTTAACACCCTTCATCCATCCTATCCATATGTTCTATAATGATAAACTAACATTTTGAACCATTATGCAAAGTCCTATTTTGAGCGCATTTCAAACCTGCATTTTCACCAAGTGTCAAATAGCAATAGGAAGCTATGTTTGTCATTAAATATCTCGCACCTAGAAATGTTTCATGATTTTATACTTTGGTAGTGTCTATTCTCTATACCCGAGAACCTATGTTTCAGATTTCAAGTTATTTCGAGTCTGTTTGACTAGGTTTTGAATCCCTCAAAGTTGGTAGTTTACTGTTTTCATGCATTTGCAAATTGTGCATAATTTTAGAAGGTCATGTTTGATGTGTTATAACTTTTGACCAGTTGACCAAAATATTAAATCTCCTTTTGTGTTGCATTATAGATGTTAGAGACTTGTTATGTTTCAAGTTTCAAGTAATGACGAATCTGTTTGATCAGTTTTCAAATGTGATTCCAAATGGGATTTCTATCTTTTTGCTGGTGTCGTCATTTGTAGATTTGTTGGAACCCATGTTCATGATGTTATAACTCATAATCTGCGATAGGTGAGATTGAATGGATTATACCACTGTGTTGTACTCCAAAAATATTTTAAGTGTGCCAAGTTTCAAGTCTTGATGAATCCATTTGCACACTTCTCTAGGTCAATTCCATTTGCAAAAATCGCTTTTCTGCCATTATTTCAATTTGCGAATTTCGAGTAGCCTACTTTGACCGCTTCCATTTGCATCTCGTGATTCGTCATGATCCCAAATCATAGATTCATAGTCTCCTCATGATAAAGAATCAACACCCCATTTTTCATGCCCTCAAGTGTCAGTTTACCCAATTTTTGAAGCCAATTTTGAACCCAATTTATTTTTTTTTGACATGTTTTCTTGCAAGTGGTTCTGAGAGGTCAACTTTGATGGTTAATATCTTTTGACTGGGAATTCATCATGAGACAAAATTCGATGGGGTGAAAGTATGCAAAACAGAAAATCAATGTGTTTGATTTCAGAGCATGGTCAGTTGTTCGGATCAAGTTTTAAGGCCAGTCAAAGGACCTCTTGACACAAAATTAATAGTTTACAAAATAGAGTTAAAATGAGTTTTAATTGATGGTTTAGTGATTGAATTGGATTCCAATTAGTCCGAGGGAACAGTTTGCATATCAGTTGTTTGGAAATGAAATTTTTTTTAGCTGGACCCACTTTCGGGCCCGACTAATCCTGTCAAACTGATATGATATTTGGAAAACATGGTCTTCCTGTTCATTTCAACACTGGAAGTATCTAAAACTCAAATCTCATTCTTTAAGAAGATATCTGAAGAGATGCAAAATACTTTTAAAAAATCATGGCTTTGAAGTTGAAATTGTTTGGGTTCCAATTATAACGGCTTACAAAGATAGGCAACATTTCTTTAGTGTGGACTCAATTACAAGTGAGTTTGTGGGTAGGTTTGAAAGAATGAATTATTAGTATTTTCCTATATCTCTTTTTTTTTTCTCCTCAAGAGGCTAGATTTGATGGTTTGCCTTATACCAATCAAACATGGTGGGATACATTAACATGAGGGAGTACACATGGATGGTGGTATAATTGATACATCTTTCCATATGGCTATCTTTGGAGAAGCTATTTATATACTTGATTGGTGTGATAGCATGACTAATGTAGCATTGACAAGTTTGATAATTTGCACTAGTGGGATCATGATGAGTTGCTCCATAATTTCGAGCATGGCACTGTTTATATCAGAGCAATTAGTGTATGGGACATGGAACCAAGCAATAGGTTATAAAAGGACGCCATGCTTGGACCAGCATTAGAAAAGAAGAAAGCTACAGTCCATGCATAAAATAAGCCCATGATTTTTAAAGAAAAAGCCCATATGAAGGGGATCCAGGTTTTAAGAGGGAGTCAGCCACTTTTTTGCAGTGGCCCACGGCTTGGAGACCATATCACAATGTAGCAATCAGCGTGTGAGCAAAGGAAACCCACCTTTTAAATGGTGTCAAAATAAATAAATTCAGAATCAATTTTAAAATATGCTATAACAAACCAAGCCACTGGCCAGCAAAAATGAGAAGCAACCCACGTTGGACTAGGAGATCAACGCCATGAGCAAACCCCAGGCAATAGTAAAAGGAAAAAGTCCACATTTCAACATGGAGAGCAGGAGTCAATGCATTGAAGACACAAGAAGGAGCTCCCACGACATTAGAAAAGGCAAGAATCTGTAGTTAAAGTAGCAGTCCGCACTCAAGGGAAGTAAAGAACTCACGCCATAAGAGAATGGAGCTCGTTACAAGAGAAAGACCACGCAGGTAGTAAAAAGCAACCCAGGGTTTTTTAAGAAGACATCACACATTTGAAAAGTAGCCCACGCATCCAAAACTGCAGGAAAAAATTCACTCCACATGCAAGCAGTAGACAGAGTTTCCAAGTAAGAAAGACACCCACGCGTGAATAAGAAATCTCTCTTACTTTGATCTTGTGAACAAGAGAAAAACCACATAGATAAAAGGAAGAAAGCACCAAGGAAAAGACAGATTTCTTGTTTTGGTGGATGCACTTAAAAGTGAATCAGTACATAATAAAGAAGAGTCTCGCATGGAAGCTTAAGCAGGTGATAGCCCACGTGAGCAGGGCAAAAGGGAGTCCATGGCTTTAATAAGAAGTTGCATGTGAATGAAAATGCTTTGTAAGCAGTTAAACAACAGAGCTATGGCATAAAAAGAGGAGCGCGCATTCAAGGAATGAAGATCAAAGGCAAGGAAGCCACTCAATGGAACAGTCCACACATTAAAGGCTACCCCACGCAGGAAAGGCACCATAATGCATGAAGGTTTGAATAGAGGTAGCTGCCTATAAAAGATAAGACAACTCCACAAAAAGACAAGCCACAACAGATAAAAGAAGTAGAGCATGGGAAAACTATTAAGAACATTGATCCCACATTGAGCAGGCGACAAGAAGTTAGTAGTTTAAATACAAATCAACACTACAAACAATGTCTTAAAGACATCACTCTTTGTGGACGTGAAAGCATATGTGTGGGCCCTGAAGTTGATTGGGAGTAAAAGACAATTAGGTGCAAATAAATTTTGACATCCCGAATAACTTGAGATTGAGGTCACCAGAAAGTCCAAAATCTGGCCATTCACCAAGTCGCTAGCTAGAAAATCCAAAGTTTTCTAGCTAGCGACATAGCAAATCATCGAAAAACCTAAAAATTTGGCAAGACAGCGATCGGTCCCAAGCGTGATGATGTGGCGAGATCATAAAATGATGAACAAGATGTTGACATGTGTAAGATTCGACGATCATCTCACCATAGGGGAAGATGCATAAGGATTACCATAGTGACATAGCGAGCATTGAGGTGGTGACGACATATGACAATAAAGGATGAGGTCATCGGCCAATCTCAGTGTGACATGTGGCACTATTGTATAGACCAGAGCTAATAAAAGATTGACAAGTGGCACTTACCCAAAGGATAGGCCAGTAATATGATGACACATGGCACTTTTTCATAAGATGAGGGGATATAAGGGTTAAAAAATATTTTATAATGATATCCTTTGTCTCTGTCACGTTCAGTTAAAAGATTGAAAATATTTTTGTTTCAAAAATCAATAAATATATAGTTCAGACTATAATATTTTTAAAAGTTTTCAATCTTTTGGCATTTTAATGTGGAGCCATGAATAGAGGTCTAATATTTAGAAGGCCATAACTGGAGTATTTTTTTTATCAAAAATGGGTGCTCCAATATACCACTAGAACTGGGAAGAGATGAACTTTCTAAATATCAGATCAGATTGTGCACAAGTATTCACTAGTTCATGCTATAGGTCAATTTGTAAAATCCAAGGCATTGGCAGTAGAATAGGCAGATTTGATCATTAAGCATCAGAATTTGTTAGAGGGCAGATCTAAAGGCTAGTTGGGATCTGAATGTGGAGAAATTCAACTTTAAATAGTTTTCTTGCATTCTGGAGGTTATATTGAATTGATTTTCACTTTTTACCGTGAATTCACTTTGGCATCAAAAATCAGTTATGATGGTGAATCAAATTTTTGAGATATTTGATACCTTTGAGAGGTAAAATGCAAGGATTTGATTTGCAGTTATAGAGAGAAGGTAGAGAGATGTTTTTCAACTTGTTGAGGAGGTTTTCCAAGTGGACACATGTCAATTATAGAGCAAATCCAAGAATTCATCTCCTCCTAAATGATTCTCTTTCTTTCTCATCGTAAGGGTTCCAATTTTTCACTGTGAGACCATTGGTTCCAGTTCTTTGGAAAAAATTTGCACATTACTATGATACGAGGTTTTGGTTCCAGTCTCGATGTATTTCCAATACTGTGACACCATTCTTCAGCATAATTCTCTCATGTGAACAACAACTGTAGAGATAATACAGATAGTTCAGATCTGTTAGGTTGTTTCATGTTTTAATTGCATGCCTTTGATTGTATTGTTTCAAGGAAATTAATACATATGAGCAATAATTTCACTAGTTTCATTGTGATTCTTGTCTCCTATCTTAGCAATCTATAAGTCTTATGTGGTCTTGAAACAAAGATCTGAGATCCATTTGCATCTGCTTCAGGTTGTATGTTTGATATATTTTGTTGTTGGATCAAAGGGCCAAGTAAATGCTTGATATGTTTAACAAGATTATTGGTTACTTGAGAAGGATATTTTGTGAGAATGAGATTTGAATGAATATTGATGTCTGAATCACAAGGTTATTAGATAGATCTAATGTCTGGGTATACGAAATGTCCTGATGTCACAGATGTATGTTTTGAATTCATGGAATTGCCCAATGGATTAGGCACTTATCAGTTATAGGATCACTTGTTATAATGTTGCATATTTGAGGTTGTGTTGAATCAACATCATTAATCAAACATTTCCCCTTTCATGTTGAAAGTTATTCAAAGTTTCACCCGCACTTAGCTTACCAATTTCGTGAGTCATGTTCTTAGCTATCTCATGCTTGTGATTTCATGGTTAAGTATAGAAGATTTAGGGTTTTCATCTGTTATCCTAGATCCTGATTATGCTCACTACACTGGTCACATGATCAGATCTTAAGAGGTTTACCTGCCTAGGTTTTATAGAGCCTGAAGTGCATAAGGAGTGTAGCCTTATAGTTGGCCCAGGTTCTTGGTGAATTGCATCCGTTATTGGAGATAGTTACCCATAGATGCATTCTTTCCTTACATACTTGGTTGTTAAAACACTGTTAATTTAGGAGCCAATAGTTCCAACAATTGATCCTTGGTAGTGAAAACATTTTCATAATGAGAAACAAAGGCTTGAAGAATGTTAAGAAGGGGAAAAAAGTTGTTCTCCTTAATTTTTTTAATCCTAGTTGAAGTATGCCAGGCTCTAAGATCTTGAAAGAATTCCTTCGAGGCTTCGTCACCAACCTCAAGCTAGTGGAGATGAACTTTGATTTGGGCCCCCCTAGAGACATACTTATCAGCAGACTACTTTTGGTGGCGTAGATTAGAAAGATGAAGTTGCATGTCTGAATCAAAAGGATTAAGGCCAGGGCCTCCGAAGCTACACACAAAGATTTGGCGGTAGACTCATAGGACCATCTATGATACGTGGCAAGTTTCCTAACATAGATCCCAAGAAATATTCTTGTACAAGTGATAGCCTCATTACACTATTGAATCCATCTAAAATGGGCATGGGTTGAGACTCTAAATTCCAAGCACCCAAAATGTGAGCCCTAGTGGGACCATGACTCAACAATGACATGTTGAGGGAAAATTGAGTTTTGGAAGGATGCCTCTAAGCTATTTTCCAAGTAATAGTAAAAAGAATGGGGAAATGATCTGAAAAGATCACATCCAGTAGAGGAATGATTGGTATCTCTCTTTCTTTAGAAAAAGAGAAAAAAATTGTGTAGATATCATCACATGATCAAGTCTTTTAAAGACCCTGTTAAAGTCAACTCTGAAATTACGCCATGTATGCCAATGCCTACCAGAATGAGATCAATGGCATTGGCATAAAAAAGGCCTAATGTATTGCACATGTAGTCTCTTTCTCTAGTTATGCACCATAATGGAAGAATACGATGTTTACTAGAGACCAACTCAATCATATTGAAATCCCCATAAATAACCTAGGCAGCAGGTGGCAAAGAAATTGCTAAGCAATGCCATAGTTAGGATTGTTCCACACATCATTGGGAGCATAAATATTAACTATCCAAAAAGAATAATTATGGAATGAGGAGACCCAAAAAATTCTAGCAAGGAACAAGGAGACCCAAAAAACTTAACCTAGACAAGGACTTTTAACTTATTGTCATCTAAGACAAAGAGATCTTGAGACCATTGCTGCAAAACCAATAGTGAAGACCTAACTAACTAGGGCTCATGGATGAAGACTGCATCAGATTGAGAGGGGTTAGCAAATCAAAAAACCAAAAAAAAAATCCTTTAGTAAGGCTTTGGATGCCTTCGAGTTGGACTCCATGAGGAGTCTACATCTTGGCAACCCATTCTTTGAGCATGCTTTTAGAAGGAGACCAACACATAAAGTAACCTATTAAGGTATGTTTTTCTAACCAATTGCATGCATCATCAAACTCATGGATGTTAAGAAAAATACCAAGGGAGAGCTTACCTCATGAAACACTTTCAAAATAAACTTTTGTGGTCTTTTGTTAAGAGGATGCACCATTAGCTTCTACTATAGTGACTCCAACACTAGTATCATTTTCTAAGCTAAAGTTGGTCGGAGCCATAATTAAAAAAGCCCTAGTGTTCCCACAATAAATGTAGTATGATAGGTGCAAAACCATATATGATTATAGAAAATAAAATAAAATGTACTAGCATGCAAAATCCTAGCAGAGCGATTTCACATTCCTCCTTAGTATTATGATAGGATTAATTTGAGAAAATCTTGTTAAAATAAGCATCAAAATTCAGTTAAATAAATTGTATTGTTATCATTTTATACATTGTCTTTCCCAAACTTGTCTTATCAAGATGTAAATAAGGCCAATACTTGAACTTCATATTTAAGTGGCCCTCACATCAAAAGAAGGTGCAAGGGCTACATCAATTGGTTGTATCTCTAAAAGGAACTAATATAAGAAAATTTGTCATTGTATAAAGAAGTCTTGTAGTTTTTAACATCTACTTTGGATGGTTTGAAACTATGCAAGTTGTACATTTTGAAGGTATAAGCCAATAAAAGGGCATCATTTAAATAAACGTGAACACACTAACAAATATTATATTTTTGAATACAAGGAGAAAATGCATAAACAAATTCACACCACAAAATCAAGGTTGTTTTCTGAACTCTAATAAATGGAAATAAATATGAAATATCCATAAAGAAAGTATAGTTGTTTAAATGTATTTGTTTTGAAATATGTACATTATGCATGCATTTTTATTTTACATATTACATGACTAGAGCCCAGGAAGGACAAAGTAAAGCCATAGATAGAAGAAAGATTAAATGTAGTAAACCATAGGAGGGAATAAACTTTTCCTTATAAAAGACTTATTAATACTATAGAAAAATAGAAAAGTCTGAAGATATTTCAATTTATAAACTGAAGAAGCTGACAAAACATAATATTTAGGTCAAGCTACAATTAGATCAATATTGACAACTTCCATAGTTGCAACTTGGTATTTGAAGGAGAGGAGATATGGTTGCAAACAAAGCATATACTTTTACATTTGAAGAGTAAAGTGCCTCTCATGGACTTTAAAACCTACACAATTTACAACACTACATCATATATTTAACTTTTGTATAGTAGTAATTTGTTAAAGAGTCTAGATTTTTTAAAAAGGCATTTGTTGTTTTGAGACCTTAATCCTAGATGATTCTCTTTTCACATTCTTAGTAGTAAACGTTTCTAGAGTATAAAGTCAAAGATTATTGGTTGATAGAGATTTTTAAATTTCAAGCTATCTAATTTTAAAACATAATTATTTAAGATCAATATTTGCTTCACATTGTTTGAAAATCAATGATAATTATTAAAAAAATTAACATGCCTTAAACTCACATGCTCAAGCTCAAAACCTTTTGACATCTTCCATATAGAGACTTGTGATCTTAAAACTAAATGCTAAAGCTAAGATTATTGTATTTATTGTCTCTTTTCTAAAACTTCATTCCAATGTAGTGTATTACTCTTCAAATAAAAGAAAAAAGACATTTGTTGGTTTGAAAGTTCAATCGTAACCAATTACACTGATGTAGAAATTTTGAAAGTTTTGATAAAAGACTAATACACTTTTCATTTGACCACCATGTACAAAATACATTACTTTGTTGTGGTGAATTTGGTAAACTTAAAGGTTTGAACAATAAGCTAATATTAATGGAATTAAATACTACTTGCAATTCCCAAAGGAGAGATTTGTTTACACTATTTTGTAGCACCATTGTTGGATGAAGATCCATATTCTTTTCTTTCTTATTTGTTTCACTCCTCTTAGGATTGATTTTTGTATCTTTCTTCTTTTGTTTTGTTGGAATTGTTCTTTAAATGGTTATCTCCTTTGCATAGTGAAAACTATTAGTTTCTTTATAATCATTTTAAATCTATGATTTTAACAAGAATTCAACCAAATCAATTTTGTATTTTTGTTCATTATATGCAAGCACATTTTAGGTTGAGCATTTCAAATATAAGAATTCCATTTTTCAATGAAATTTTATTTCATTTCTAAATGGTTGACATAAATTTGTCAAGTCTTTTTTGAATTTTAAATCCTACACCAAACAAAGTATAAAGTTATAGAATCATAAAGAGATACGAAGAATCATGGTATCCTTTTTGGCAAAAGAATTTGTATTATGTCATCAATACATATTATCTCCTTGGCAATAGCCTTCGTAGCTTTTGTATCTCTACAAATTTTACTCAATGTTCACATTGTCTTCTATATATTTAATAGCTCATGATTTCCACATATGAAAATAATGGTGTCCCTTCCTTTTGTAGTGGGGGTAAAAGCATCAATGATTATGGTGACAGAAAAGGCATTGTTCCATCTCACATCCACTAGGTCTAGGAGATTAGGAGGATGTTGCACTAGTAGTGATAGATATAGTGGCCTTGGTATTGTTGGATGTTGTGGCCCTAGCTACAATTTTTGATTTATTTCCCCCATATGAGATTGCATTTGATAATCATTTAGTTCAATGACAACCCTAGATTTTAACAAGTAGTAAAACCAAGATAGATACCTTCATTAATTCTAGGTTCATATTTCCCTATTTCATTACCAATCTTGAAATAACATTTTCTTCCAAATATTCTAAAGTACTTTACTATAGTTGTATGACCAAACTAACATTCATAAGATGTTTTACCTATTCCTTGCCTTATCTAAACTCTTTTCATGGTGTATACTACATTATATATTGCTTCTTTCCAATGTACATGTGCTATATTACCTTAAAGTAATATTACTCTAACAACATCATAAATAATTTAGTTTCTTCTTTCTATACTCCATTTTATTGTAGTGCTCTAGGAGTTGAAGTATGTCTGCAAATTCAAAAATCCTCACAATATGCATTAAATTTAGATGTAAATTTCCCCCTTATATCAAACCTAAAACATTTTATCTTGAATCAAGATTAATATTAAACTTTTTCATTAAATATTTTAAACTTATAAAATTCCTTAGATTTATTTTTTAGAAGAGTAATCCATATCATTCTAGTGTAATCATCAACAAAAAGAATAAAATAATTCTGACCATATAATATTTTAGTCTTCAAAGGACCACATAAGTTTGTGTACATTACTTCTAAATTTTCTATAGTAGTGAATTTTCAGTTTTCAAATGTATTCCTTGTTCCATTGTGCACTCCTTATACATCATGTTAGTAGGCTTCATAAGCTTAGGTAAAGTTCTAACTATTATAGAATTTCTCACCTTCACTATGTTATCAAAGTTTATATGACAAAGGATTCTATGTCATAACCAACTGTAATCAACATTTTTAACAAAAATAACTTACTTCAAAATAATTTAACTGATATACATAAACTTTGAGCTTAGCACCAATTTCAATTTTATTCCCTTCTTTGTCTCTAATTGAATATTTACCATATTTGAATTGTAAATGATAACCATTGTCTAAATGTTACCCAACACTTAGAAAATTATTTTTTAAGTCATCAAACAATAAGATATAATTTGTGTTAGTCTTACCATTAAGTGTTATAGAACTTTTCCCTTATCAAGCAATGCGTGTTGTCACCAAATCTGACACTACCAACATCATACCATTTTAGCTCAACAAATTTATCTTTGTCACCTATCATGTGATGTAAACATCCACTATCTATAATCCATTATAATTTATTATTTTCAACATGGGGAACTAATATTTTTTCTTATTTAACATGAATTTCATCTTTAATGATAATAAATACTATCTCTTCTTCATTATCACAATCTTTAAAGTTCATTTCCTTAACTTCAATCTCAAAATCAATAACATAAATGTATTCCTTAGGAAAATTTGACTTGTAGGGTCTAATTTTGACCACAAACTTTCTTGTAGGACATCTTGATGAAAAATGACCAATTTTCTTACATGGATAACAAAGTAAAGGTATCTCACCTTGAAATATTTCCTTGCATCTTTGTTCTCTTTTGATGATAAAATGTTCAAGTTCATCCATATTTCCTTCTTCTTCTTCTTCTTCTTCTTCTTCTTCTTCTTCTTCTTCTATTCCCACCTAATCCTTAGCATAATATCAAAGCTTTTTGCTACTAGTCCATGTACTCTTTGTTAGTGTTCTTTTATCTCTATGTACAATAGCCATGGATGAAGTTTCAATCTTAGATAAAGAATCTTTTAATTTTTTAATTTTCAAAAGCTTGTAACTTATCAATTAGCATTGTACCTATTGAATCCCCTTATGAAGGAATAACATCCTTACTAGCATTGACTTTGTTCTCATAAGATGATTTCAAATATCTGAAAATTTTGTATACTACCTCATCTTCAAATATAATTGCTCCTATGCTCTTTATTCTTGCTAAAATCTTTGTGATTCTTTTTACATAGGCTTTGATCGTGTCATCTTCCTACACTTTATAATTATCCAATCTAGCTTTCCAATTTTACAAATTTGTTTGTTTTGTACATTCATCTTCTTCATACAACCTTTCTAACTTACTCCAAAAATCATGTGTTAAATTAGGTTCTATTACCTCAGTAAATGCTACTTCAAATAGTGCATTAATCAATGCTTCACTTGCAATCATGTTATACTATAATTTCTTTATTTCCTCATCTTTTCATGAAGCTTGATTTCTTTTATTTTTAGCATAATTCTTCTCTTTCGTGGTTGTCCAATAATCAATTCTTGTGAAGTTTAGATATATTCTTATCTTTTTCTTCCATCTGTCATAATTATCACCATCAAAGTTAGGACTCTCCATAAATTGTGTTATATATCTCCACAATATACTAAGTTTCCTTATGAAGGAGGACCTAATTCTTTAATACCAATTATTAATAAGTAAATCCATACACCACAACTAACAAAGTGGATGAATTAGTTGTGAGAAAATATATGTAATTCTGAGTTTGTAAAAGTGATCACTAATAACTAAAGCAAATAGGCAAAGCAATAAGAAACCATACACCATAAGACTCTCATTTTTTGTTTTTCAGAAAAGACCTATATCAAAGAGGAAAAAACTAGTGGAGATAGCAGCAAGAAAAAATGTACTATTATATAAGTTACTTATGAAAGGATGTAAACTTGTTAAGAGTCAAATATAGTTCATTTAGTACAATGGTCTTTGTGAAAAGATAGATCCATTTTAGGAGACCATGAACCCTTGTGCAAAGGTTTTAACCCTATTAAAGGTTGATAAGAAAAAGTTGACTCACTATCTAAATTCTCTAAAATGGGTGAAAGATAGATGTTTCAAGATAACACATCTAATAAGGATGAATCGGTTGATCTATAGTAATCTTGCCAACATAGTTCCCTTAAAGTCCACTAGGAATGATAGATTCATCTTTTACCATTTTATAAGCATCCAAACACTTTCTTTGTTATGTAATGATAATCCAACATCAAGTCTCACATCATTCCCTATCATGCATATATCCCAATTAAGAAAAATAACTTTCTTTTATACCTATTTCTAGTAATCAAGTCAGTCAACCTATTAAGGCTTTCCAAATGAGTAATTAGTTCCTTAGGACTTTGATAAGGCATATATGCCTTCACAAACATCTAAATAAATATGACATGAAACATCTCACATGCTAAAATTAGAATATAACATTCTCCAATAATATTTCAATTTTTATAATGAACTAGTTAGTTGTTAGAGTTTGGGGGTGAAATGGAGGTCAATGAATTTAATAATATAAAATATGTGAGATGAATTCAATTTTGACCACTTCCATACTAAATTTCAAAATACAAGAGAAAGAGGGGATTCTAAATATAAATCTCAATATAATTCAAATTATATTAGAAAAATCCAAAGGGATAAATAAATTCCAATTCTAACCCAAATAATACCAAGGAAGTATGCAAGAAAGTCCTCTTTCATGAAATGTTACTTGATCAAAGATGTGTAATTGTAAATGTGAAATTGAACTAATTAAATTAATCAAAAGTGTAAGATAGATCTAGTGTTAAGTATACACATTCAAATCAATTAAGATTTGGAGATAGTTCCATGCTAAACAGTTAAATGAATGATAAAGTACTCACCTCAAAATGTACAAGGAAATCTTCCTCTTTACTCCAAAAATGATAGGTTTGAACCTATGAAGAAACCTTTGACTATGAATTTACAATCACAACAAAAAACTCAAAAATGTTATTTTTCTCAAGCCTTCATAAAGATGTCGACCTAGTGGTAAAGTGTTCAAATATTTTATAGGAAGATGGGCATGTTCCTAGTATAAAGTACCAAAATCACCTCAACTTCTTCAAAATGTTTTAGCAATTAGTTGGGTCAGTGCAAGAAGTTGGGTCTCACTTTTGGCCAAAAAGGGGAAGTGTTTTTCCTATTTTTGAAATTTTTTGTCAATTGATGTCAAAATTTGAGGTATTTAGAGATTGAATAGTAAAAAACTCCAGAAATAAAAATTTTAGTGTTCGGAATCTAGTTTTTGAATATGTAATTTTTTTGTGTACCCATATGATAGATTATTTTTTTGGTATGGATCTTTAAAAATGACTTTTTCAAAATGCATGTTTCAAGACCGTACCATGCTCGTGTACATACACCATAATTTGACACAAATAAATGAATTTTCACAAATCCTTTTAAAAGGAGTTACGTAATACACCTAAGATTGATGAAAATATTTTTCCTTAATTTTTTATTGAATAATTTTTTTATTATTAATTATTAATTGGCTATAAAGGTAAATTTCAAAACCTCTCATGTACAGACCACATAATTTGATCAAAATCTCACTTTTTTCAAAAAAAAAAATTTAAACATCAAAATAATTGTATGTAGATTGATGACATATAAATTAATTTAAGAAAAATTATAAAATAAAAAAGTTATTAAAGTTTTAGTGAATGTCACTTTTCAACATTTAAGAGATAGTTTTGATAAATAAATAATGAAAAAATAGAAAATAAACTAATAACACTATAAAATTTATATTTTTGAAATCAGAACACTAAGACCTGTAATGGGTTTTTGTCTCGTCAAAAAACTCAATGGGAATGACTGTAAAAAAATTATGACAATACCAGAAATTGTCGATTAAATGCCTTAGAAAAAAAAGGATCATAAAGGCATGGCTTGGTGGGACCAAGTCTATGTCATGCCTTTCCCCAAGGCAAAACCCCATGCAAAAGTCGGGAGCCATACAAAATTCCCGCTCATGTCTCAAGAATCGGGCACCCGATTTGTAATTCAAAAATCGGGTGCCTGATTGATTTAAATTGTTGTACCTAACTGTTTGAAAATCGGGTACCCGATTCTTTTTAAAATTGGGTACCTGATTCTTTTTAAAATTGGGTACCCAATTTACAAACGAGTACCTGATTTCTAAAGAATCGGGTGCCCATTTTTCAAGCAATCGGGTACCCGTTTCTAATGTACCTGTTGGGCCCCAAAAGTTGCCCCACCAACCCAATTTCAATGATTGAAATGATTGAATAATAGTTTCGATCTGCAACACCGAATTTCATCATGGTTATTTTGTTTTCTTGTCCTCTTATACAATTTGCAAGCTACTGATTCAAATTCAAAATTGGTGCAAACATGAGATCAAAACAACAAAGAAAGAAGAAAGAAAATGTTCTGACAGATGAGGAGATTGCAGCAAATAAATAGAATGAAGCACAACGTCAACGAGAGAGAAGAAAGAGAATTAGAGACTTGAATAATGTTTCAAAGGAGAAAGACATTGAGGATACCACGATGGATGAAGAGGTCAAAGAAGAGAACCCAATACAAGAAAATTTAGGTGCACATTCTAATCATGCATTCAATACAGGTGTGTCTCCAAACTCTCAAATTTTCTCTCATGATGAAATTGGTGATTTTTTAGAAGCAGGTTACGATTTAAACGATTTAGATTTTCTTCATGAGAAGCAATTGTCAAACAATCATGCACAAAACACTCCAATTGAAATACCTACCCTGAAAGAAATACCAAGAAAATTTGAAAATGATATTCAAATCCCAGATAACAGTGAAAATAGTAAAGTGTCTAAAAACAAAAATTGCATGAATGTAGACATAGAAATACCAACTACTAAATAAAAATGTCAGGATGATAGTAAAGTGTCTGAACATAATTTTCATATTCCTAATGATGTGTTAGATAATCTTGAGGGATTGTTTTCATGGAGACAAATTAGGACACATGCTAATAGATTGTATAGGCATTTTTTTTATAATAAGAAATTTGGGTTTCAATGTCAGCTAATGTTGCAACTAATTAAAATGTCTAAAATGCAAAAAGTAATGAAAAGGTTGGGAATGTATGCAAAACCCAAGAATAAAAATGAGTCTTTAAAACAAGTTGTATCCACTGTTGCTAGTGCCTTTGATGTTATCAGAAGGAGAAGTCAGTCTAAAGATAAGAATGCAGCACGACGAGCAATAAGAACAGCTTCAGTTAAAAAATCATTATCTGAAAAAAGATTGATTAGCAACATAAGTGGATATCTTAATGTGAATCGTAAGACTTTAGAAAGAGTTGTAAAGAGAAGGGTTAACTTTGAATGTGATCCAGCAAATATTTATGGACTTCTAGTGGTAGACTCTCGAGATGTGATATGAAACTTAGTAGTGAAATCAAAAGTTTGATTGAAATTTTTTGGCATGATAATACAAGAGTATCACCTAATTCAAGAGATGTTCTTAAATTGATAATTGGGTCAGAAATACATGATCCACATCCTAAACGCCTTTTGGACATGATTCAAACTGAATTGTTTAAAAAATTTGTAGATGGTAAGGTATTAAATATTACCAATAGTCAAAGATCTTTTGAAACATGTAAACCATGGTATGTAAGGATTAACAAGGAAAGAATCACATGTGGTTGTAAAACTCATATTCATTTTCATTACCATTATGATGTATTTCGATCTATATGTGGTACCATGTATGGTAAAGAAATGTTGCAAGAATGTGGTATAAAAATACCACCTCAAACTATAAAAGATTTCATATCAGTTTTGTTTTATAAGCCACCTAATGATCAATACTTTCTTTTAATTGCATGTCTTTCTAGTACATGTGATATGTGCGACAATCTTTCTTTGTTAGATGAATGTTTGCATGAAAATGCTTTGACTACTTTTGGACAACAATTAGTTGAGGCAAAAAGATTCAAAACTATTGAATATCCATTGAAGGATGGGAAGATTGGAAGAAGGTGTGATCTAGTTACAGATAAAGTTAGTTGTCATGCATTTATGGATGAGTTTAAGAGTGTGATCATACCAAAATATGTTAAACACTCTCAATATTCTAGATGGCTTGATGGAAAATTTCACATATGTAAGAATACATTTCCAATTAGTACTATACTTTTAGTTGTTGACTTTGCAGAGAACTACACGCTTGCACTGCAAGAAGAGGTACAACCACAATATTACAATTCAGTGCAAGTAACAATTTATGTTCATATAGTTTATAGGCATGCACCTGATAGTATAGAGGAGGATCAAAAAATATTGAGAGAGTACCATTTTTATTTAAGTGATAATAAACTCCATTCATCTAAGTTTGTCAAATATTGTTTCAAGGTCTTTTATGATAATTT
The DNA here is from genome assembly GCA_028749045.1 of Cupressus sempervirens. Lineage (NCBI taxonomy): Eukaryota > Viridiplantae > Streptophyta > Pinopsida > Cupressales > Cupressaceae > Cupressus > Cupressus sempervirens. Next base: position 911,849,731 of record CM053786.1, on the reverse strand, counting down.
AAAAGAGAGACGAATTCAAATGACACAACATTGGATATGGTCAAATAATTGTACAGGACAATTCAAGAATGCTAGAATGTTCTATTGGTTGAGTAGGACACATAGGCAAACTAACATCCAACATGTGTGAAGTTTTTTTGAGGCTGGACATGGTAAAGGAGAACATGATGGTGCTAGTGCATGTGTGAAGAGAGCCCTTAGTAGAGAGCAATTAAAATTTGAGAAAAAAGCTAAATTCAAAAATGCACATGAGATTGTCGAATGGTGTAACAAATATTTATACACGGGATCAAGTCAGAACTCTACAATCAAATGTTTCTTCTACCTAGTTGAAGAAAATAATATCCCTTCAAGATATGATTGTGATACAATTAGTGGGTCAGCTAAATGGCATTCATTTAGGAGTTCAGATTCTAACACTTGGACTATATGGACTAGGCAGCTTGCTTGTTTTTGTCAATGTTGTCTTGCAGGTGAATGAGAAGAATGTGAGAATACAAAATGGGTTGAAGATTGGCAACAAAGATCATTAGCACCTACTGACACGCATTTTGAAGATGATATAGTAAATGAAGGCCAGAATGTTACTTTTGCATCAGAAGACTATGATCATATTTCAGACCTCATAGAACCTAGTATGCACAATTTAATTAGATTTTTTTGTGATCTCATACTTCAATTTATATAATTTGCATATGTACACAAGTGATTAAAGTGTTTCTATACTTTATCTTATCTTGTAGGACATGTTTATGTTGTTATTGCACCTAGTGATAATGATGAACATACTGAGTATTGGCTAGCTAGATGTGTGGAACCTAAGAAAAAAATGACATGTCATCAAGTAGACGATGATGGTTTTGAGTATCCAATCAGATCTGTTGTTGTAGCTAGCACCTGGCTATGTAGATACCTAACAAGAAGAAATGGTTTGCCAGCATTTGAAGACTACATAATCGAAAAGAAGATTTTACACTATTCTCATTTGGTTGTGGCAAAAAATATCAAATTAGAAAGATACAAAGGGAGACCCACCAATAAGGTATTATGGACAATTTCAATGGACAAGCACGAGACAATCATAGATGCATTGCAAAAGAGAGAGGGTGATGATGGTACAGTGGGATGAATACATTTAAACCAAACACATGTAAGTTTTTTCATTATTGTATTATATGTGTGTGTGTGTGTGTGTGTGTGTGTGTGTGTGTGTGTGTGTGTGTGTGTACTTATATAATTTAATTACATGTATGTTTGTGTTGTCAATACCAATTTAGAGAACTTATATACCTTTTATTCAGGTCTCAATTACAATTTATGAAAATTTAAATGTTAAAGTGGATTGAACATCAACATCTTGTGCAATTTCACATAGTAAGTACATACAAATTACACATATATTTACATAGTTCAAATACCTTGAATATTAATTTATGTGTTTATTAACATGTGTTTTTTTGTTTTACATTTTAATTTTATAGGACCTCATTTGAAGAGATATGTTGAACCAATTTTATGTTTCAAATGAGTTCACTAAACTATAAATATATCATTGACATTGTCTTACATATATTGTGAAATATGTTGTATAAACTAATTCAAAAATGAGAGTTTACTTTATTTGAAAGTCAAAGGTATGCACTTGATAAATTATAAATTAATTGTCAATTTAAGTCATGACCTCCTATTTTGTTCCATTACTTTTACATTCAAGCATGTTTAAATTAATGTTTGTTTGAAGTTTCAAATTACTATTGATTGTAATATTAAAAACAAGTCACTTGCACATGATAATAATTTAAAGATCATTATTCATTGTATTCATTGTATTGATTATATCTTACATTACCAAACAACACATTAAGATCACTTATGATACATTGTTAGGTACGTTATCCATACATGTGTGTCTCAAGGGGACATGGGAGTCCTAGTAGGTCATTATGTATGTTATAGGTTATGATAGGTATTCATATGTTTACTACCACATAATAGGTCTTATTAGGTGATAATGAGTCTTACATTACCAAACAACACATTAAGATCATTTATGATACATTGTTAGGTGCGTTATCAATATATTTTTTAATCTAGTAGGTCAATTTTATTTGTATGAATCTCAATGCATAAATTTGATGTGATATTTATCCAATAATGCTCTATAGATAGTTAAAATTATTGTTCATCTTGCATATATACTTACAAAATGTGTCATATGTTGATGAATAAAATATGTCAAAATATAGAAAATGGTTTGAATATACTTAAAACATGGTGAAACATAATAATATATACTACATACACAAGCATGATAAGAAGTCATAAAAAAATAGTACATGGTCTAACATACATCATAACATGATCTATGAAGTGAAAAAATACATGATCTAACATACAGTTTTAACTATCCTAACACAAAGTGTATACATCATAAATAATAAACATCATAAAAACACAATCTATAGGTGCCAAAAATACCTAATCTATCTGATTGAATGTCCTCTTTACTCCACGTGACGAGGACTCAGATGGATCATCATGTGTAATATGAGTTGTCTCGTCATGTCAGACACCCTGTGAGGTAGATGTATCACCCTGTGTAACATGAGGCACGTCTCATCATGTACAAGCTTAATTGAAATGGGTATCAAAATCTAGCTTGCAAATAAATTAAATATTCACTCCATAATAAAATAAATTATACCACATGAGATGGGTGTCCCTCAGTAATGGGAGGAGGCGCACTATCAAAACTACCAAATGCAGCAGTGTTGAGGTCCTGTAATTTACAATACATACATTTTTTTAATTTGATTTTAGAGCATAATGAACTATACATTATGTACATAAATCACAATACTGACCTCAAATGATGATGTAGGTACCTCCATCTGGCTAAGTCCTATGCTCTCAACAACACTCATGGTGACGTAGTCCTAAAATTATGGATACATAAACATTTAGTCAAAATTAAATATACATGAATAATTACAAAGTACATAATTTTTACACTACATTTTTTATACACTATAAATTTAACATGTATATATAATATATATATCATACCTGAGTGGTAGCCAATGTCACAAATGTGTCTACAAGTATGCTAACATGATAATCATAAGATGGAGTCGAAAATAGACTATACCAAGGCCTGTATGGATGAGTATGATATGGCTCCTATTCATAAAATCAAAACACATAAAATATATATACATGTGAGTCAAAATTGTTAAAATTATAAGTTAATAATAATGTACATACACAAAAATAATACAAATTATTTATCTTCGGTCAAAAGCTCATACCACATGTATTTGAGGCTGTGCCTCAGTGGTATTTGGAGTAGGACTTGTACTAACATCAATCTGTGCAGATGCAGACAATTCCTACAAAATCAAATAAAAAGAACATATGAGCACATGCTATTAAATTTTAATTTGAATGTACATTTTTACAGTATAATTCAAAGTGCATACTGTATAAGGGACGCCAATGTCTGTAGGTCTCAAAAAAAGACTATACTACCTCCTAGGAGGAACAATATCATCCATCCTTTGTTATTTGAAAAGTACAAATTAATATAGTTAATACAATTACACATGTATGTAGAAAGTAAATAATTGTGTGTACTTTATATTTATATTGAAATTAAAATTTTACCTGCTACTCTTGACTCTAGGTTAGTTCAATGTTTCTTTTCTTAAAATAGGAGCCACAAAGCTAATTTTTCTTTCATGTACACTTATTTTGTGACACTAGGGGATTGTATGAACTCATTATGGATTATACATGTTCATCTCAGGATGAAACAAAGTTAAGATTATGACAAGGTTATGGTTTACAATTTTGTTATGTTAACGGTTTTCATGATGGCTAAGCTTAAAATTATTATAATGATTATGGTCCTTTAATGTTAGGGAGCTTACCTAGGATTATGGTTTTAGTTAGAATTATATTTAGGTTTCAGATATTTATTATGGTCCTATTGTTTATAGGATATATAATAGATGGCGTTAAGATGAGAGTTAAGGTTACAATTATATAATGAAAGCTTAGAGATAGAATTATGATTTGATTAAAAAATATTTATGATTGTAGTTTGAATCCTAACTATTATCCACTTTTTAATTCAAACTATAAGTGTGGATCATGTCAGGTAATGAACTAATACATGTGAATCATATCCCTAACCATATAATAATCCTAATTCTAATCATAATCCATAATTCATTACCTTATGAAGCTTTGTCTATCCATTTTATTACTAGAGTAATCCCTTGGCTATCCATAAAATGAGCAGGAAGAAGAGAAACTTACACCCAATATGAGGAGAGAATCTTTTAACATACTTGAATTCTACCAACCAAAGTGAGATAATTAGAGTTCCAGTTGTTGAGTTTTCCAAAGATTTTCTTGTTGATATAAAGACACATTTCATTTATATGTTAGGGTTTACTACAAATGGAATCCCTAGGTACCTAATCACTTAATTATGAAATCTCCATCCAATACCATATTTACTACACAAGTTAGGGGACTCAATATTTAGCCCCAATCTTAATAGATGTAGAGACATAAATCTTACTACTCGATACAAAGAAAAGAGGTCCAATTTGATCATTAAATGACTCGTGTTGCACTCTTCTAGCTTAAAAAGAATACAAATATTATCAACAAAATATGTATGTTATATACTTATTAATTATTTGGAGAGTAGATCCTCTAACTTTTAGAGACAAATGGTTATCTCTAAGGAGATAATGTAATGAGTCAATGTTCAACAATAAAAAATAAAGAGGATGCAAGAGTACACCCTTTCATAATTGATCTAGAGATTCCTAAAAATTATGATCAAACCCCATTAATTTCTTTGCTAAAACCCTAACACCAATCATAAGAGAGGACACCATTTGACATAATATTGGATGGAGGGCTTGCAACATCATCATAGTGAAACTTCATTCCACCCTTTTGTAGACATTTTCATAATAAATTACTTGAGCATGCCTACACTCTATCCTAGAAATGTTTCTCAATCCAAAGTCTTCCAATAGGTTATCAAGTTCTCCAATATGCATAAATATCCTTAACAAAACACTTTTGTGTAGGGTTAATGATCTTGGGTAGGATATCTTCTAGTCTAGAGGCTAAGACCTTGGCAATAATTTTGTATGATATATATTTAGGAGTGTCACGTCTCTAATTTTTAATGAGATTCTTATCTCCCCTTGGGGATCAATTGATTACTTGACCTAGGGATTTTATGAACCCTCCGTTGATCACTTGATCAATTTTATGAGCCCTCCATTGATTATTTGATGTAGGGATTTCTCATACTAATTTTTTGGATGGAGGATTTGATTTATGATAGAAATGGGTTTATCACTTGGAATAATGCATCTTCATTCTAGGAATGATGGTTCTCATTTTATCCCTATCTTCTAAATCATTTTGAACTATCATCATCTTCTAACCAAAAAAATTGATAGTAAAATTAGGAAAAAGATCTTACTATATATATCACTAGGGGTTGGGTATTTCTTTTTATAGAATAAGGAAATATTTTGTTATGTGGCCTTCCATTTTGAAAAGGCAATAAACATTTAGGCTACCCATACAGGAAAATAGGAAACAAATAGGGGAATCTCCAGTCTCCGAAAAAAACTTTTAGGCACTTCCAACCCAAGATAAATAGAAATTAGTCCACCCTAAAATAATTATCTAGTTAGGGATTGGGGTGTTAGAGTGCTTCAATACCCTCCTAATTAGATATTACATGATGAATACTTAGTTAGGATATAAAGGTTTAGGCATCTAGTGGAAAGACAATTTATACACTTCTTTAGATATATTCTTAGGCATCCAAGGGTGCAGTCCGGGCTCCTACTTGCACTGATGTGGACACCTCCACCTCTTGATGGTGAGGGAGGGTTACTTAATTAGATGTCTGATTCATTCAAGTCTCTTCTAATTTTTTATGATGTATCATTTTGAGACCTTGATATCAATGTTTAATTACTTTTAGGATTAGGGTTCAATTTGGTTTGTATTGTTTTATTAGGTTTACATGCTTAGGTTTGAATTAGGACAAGAGTTAATAAATTGAATTAAGTTTTAAAGTGCTAAATTTGGTTTTAGATATAGAATTATAGTTAGAGCTTTTAGATTAAAAACCAACATTAATTCAAAAAAGTTAGGTTTTAATTTTGTTTTGAAGTGTTCAATATATTATTGAGTTCTAGTTTAGGGTGATTTGGTTTAGTCTTAAGGTCAACATTTAACTTGGTTCAATCTTAGGGTAACGGTTCAATTTGGTTAATGGTTGGGGAAAGGATTTAAGGTTAAATTCAATGTTTCTACTGTTAAGTTGAGATATATAATTAGGTTTATGATCATGGTTTAATTCAATTTGGTTTATAAGTATAATATTAATTAGTTAAGAGCCAGGGTTACCTTTCAATCTAGTTTGATATATTCAATTTGGTTTAGGGTTAACCCAGTGGTTAGTTTATTTTAGTGTTAAATATTAAGATATAATGCTTTGATATCACTCATTTTTTGATATTTTGATTATATCACCCCTATACATGTTGATAACTTATATGCGATGAATCTTAGAAATATTATTTGATCTCATTACATGTGTCATGGTAATTTTTTTTAGTTTATGTACATGAGATGCTCCTATATATGGTGTTTTTTTTTTCTTATAATATATAGTGTTAAATTTTTTTTTTTTACCTAAGTACCCTTCTTGATTATCTATGATGGACATGTCGTAAATGACATATCTCTATATGATTCTTTTGATATGATATGCATGGATAATATATATAATGAAAATTTTAAATCCTTCCTATGCAATAAATGATGTAATTAGATATGTGTACAATTTTTTTAAGATTCACATGTACATGACATGTAGATGTAGATATGATGCTCCTCTAGGATAATTTAGTTTAAATCATAAATAAGGTTACAATTTTAGGGTTTGACATTTATAAAATTAGTACTCAAGGTAAGATAGGAAAGTTATTTAATTATTTATATATTACCTGGTGTAGGTTTTAGCAAATTAAGATTAAGGTTAAGATGATAGTAAGGATTATGATTAGAGTTAAATTCAATACAAATTGACATTATAGTTAATCCTAAATGATGCCTAGCCAAGGGATCCAAAGAACTAATCAAAAGTTTTACTAAGAAAGCAATAACATACATACAATAATTTACATTTATGGAAAACATAAGAGATTGCATTACTTAATGAGCACATTTACATTTCATTTTAAAATAATTATAAGTACTAAAAGTAAAATAAATAACACATCCACATGAAAGAATATTAACTACTTTAGTTCAATCCATGTAAATAATTTATATACATTTGTTCCGAATGCCACTTGGCAAATTAATTCAGAATGCACAATCATCCACTGTACATGTCACAGGGTATGAAAGGATGAAAGAATATACATTTATAAAATAGTTTACATCATCCATTTTTTATCCATGAAACAAAGTACAATACAATTTAAGTAAAATCATTTTAAATACTAGAAGTTTTTTGTTTGGATCCCTTGGCGGGCTGTTATGTGATTAAGTACTTAGTTATATATGTTTATGGCTTTATAGGTCGAGATTATAGTTTAAACAATGAATTTAGGTCGAGGTTATAGTTAAAATAAGGTCAAGGTTATATGGTTCTAGGTTGAGGTTATATTTATTTATAAAATTACATGTTTAAACAATGAATTTACATCTAATCTAATCATTCCACATTGTAATAAATACATAAATTAAATATATTTCAAAACATCTAAAATAATCATTTTTTAAATAAACATTTATGAAACTATATTTTAATTAAAAAATACGAAAATTTAGACATCTACTCATTAACAATGTAAATTTACAATTTGACGTATATTAAAAATGAAAAAAAACAATAAATTAACATACATATTAAATTAAAAATTGAAAAAAAAAAAAAGTAAAATAGTATAAAACATATTAAAATACCCAGTGTATCGAAAACTAGCAGCAAGGGGGTGGTCGGGAGGGCTAAAAATCGGGCTCCTGTATGCGTCTCTAATTGGGCTCCCATTTTTGAGGTCATGAAAATGACCTCAAAAATGCCAAAAAAGAGGTTCAATAAAGTTTTACAAATTAGGTACCCGATTTGTAAGTAATCGGGTACCCGATTTATAAGAAATCAGGTACCTGATTTTTAAAAAGTCGGGCGCCCAATATTTGAGTGCCTCGGGCACTCAATCCACTTTTAAATATTGGGTACCCAATTTTTGAAATTCGGCTCGGGTGCTCGAAGCTTAATTTTAGAAACGGGTATCCAATTTTTTAAAAATCGGGTACCCGTTTCTAAGAAGTACAATTCTGCAGATCTAACTTCCACGAAATTGCAACCCAACTTCTTGCGGTCACCCAATTTTCAAATCTATGCTTACAATTTGAATATCCTACTCTTGCACACTATAAAACATTTTTGTTTTTGTTTTTGTTTGATGAGGGATTGCCTTAGTTAATCCCTAGATTAAGAAATGAACCTTGAAATTGAAAGGCAAACCTTGAAATAAAAGAAATACAAATATGAGTATTGACCTTGCTTGAAAAAATCCTTGTCAATAAGGATTTTTCAATGCTTTCATGTTGTCAATATTGAATTTGAAATGAAGGATGTAGGAAATACCCAAAAATGCCATGGATCTACCAAAACCACATCATGGAGATATGGATATAAATGTGAATCAATGAAAAAGATGATGAGTACCTTGATATATATCTCGACCTTGATGGTTGACAATATACTAGATCTTGAACAGGAAATGGTCACAAAGGACCCTTGAATCTTGATTATATTATATTGTTGATAAAACTCTTCTTACATGAATGCTTATGTCGGTTCCTTATTTGACAAGATTTAAACATGACAAGATGATACCAAGCAACCTATCTAAACATAAGTCCTCTTTTACTTGGGCCAACTGATAAGGATCTTGCCATAAGTCCTCTTTTACTTTTTCTTGTGAAAAACCAATGTAGGTATACCTATGACCTCAATTGAATTTCATATAATTTTACTATCCAAGGTAAAAATGGCATCGATGAATCTAATAATGCAAACTAGGTAGAACAATTTCAACACTTGCTCCCTAAGTAATTTAATACAAGGAAAAAGGGGCCTTCCATGTATAACTCTCAATATGACCTAGGTTAGATTAGTAAAACTCAAGTATAATAAGTGACTAAGAAAGTAAGTAAATGCTTAGTGAATTAGAATTTTATTGATTCATCAATATGTCCCTTAGATTATTAAAGCCACACCTATCAAAATAAATAGATGCATTGGTAATAAGAATTATACTAAACAAGAAGTAAGACTAATTAGGATACTATAGAGTCATAAAGAAAAAGATATAATGTCTTGTTGTGAGGTTTTCACACATCACCCCAAAATCTTAGGGACCCCCTTTTTAATCGCCTTTAGGGCCAGTGGAGAAGGTTAGATGTATTTTTCACCCGGTTTCAACTTGATTTTCCAGAGCTATCAGTTCTATCCTTAGGCCGAATAAGTTCAAAATTGATTTCAACTTGGCAGGATAAGATTGTGAATTTTGTACTTAGACGATTTCTTTTGAAAATTTGGATTTAATTGTAAATTTGAATGATTTTCAAATAAGGAAATTTTTCGTTAGACTTAGGTTCATAAGTGAAAATTTAGAGTTGCAACTTAGAACAGTTCAAAACCAAAGGCAATTCTACATGGGATCCTATCTATTTTACTTAATTGCTAGATTTAATGAGAGTCCGGGACTTAGGGCCTTAGGAGAGATTGGTAATGGGTCGGGGCAATATTTGGTGCATGAATGCTATCCACAGCTTCATTTGCACAATAACAAGGATTACAAGATGTTTTGCGATGCATTCGCCATGAAGACAGTAAGGGTATTACAAGGGGCGCCTGCTAAGAGACTTTCATCGGAAGCAGAAGCAAAGATTAAGAAGTTTGGGAGTTGGTTCATCCAATTCCTGCAATTCACATACATTAGAGTGGCAGGAAGTACAGTTTGTCCCAAGAGGCTTCCAAGATACCCGCCCGACAAGGTAGTTTTGATGGAATTGGCTAGGCAGCTTGAGCACTATGATAGAGTAATGAGGAATGAGGGGAAAATAGGCGTTTCCTTCTCAATTATAATTGGCAATGATAGTTGCCCAAATCAGGCCACCTTTGAGGCTGCGGAAAAGGAATTGGAGTGGTATCATCTAGGATGGTACAGAGCAAGGCAAGGATTCGACCCTGTTGGTCTTATCAAGGCATCTCATGGAAGCGAATTTAAGCATGCTCCCACTATAGAGGACTTTTGGGCCAATGCAAAGGATGATTTTCACATGAGAAAGCTAGCTTTCTCGAGATTGTCGGTGAACATGATGAGAGATATCAGATGGAGAGGCCTTGATATTCCCAATCAATTGGAGGATGATCGTAGTGTGTTGAGAGAAGACTATGAGACAGTAGTTGGAACAGAGTTGAATCCAGTGGATTGGGACGATCATCAGGATCCTTCCTTGGAGGCAGTCACAAGGACAGTAGATTTGCATATCGAGTCGTAGTATAATGCCAAGATGACAAAACTACAAAGACAAAAGGTTCTCCTTACTTATGAGATGATGAAACCGAAGGAAGGTCTAGTAGAATCAATCGGACAGAAGGGTGAAGGAAGTGGCCGGCAATCAGAGACAGTTAGAAATAGCAAGAAGAGGGCTTTGGAGGTAGAGAAAAGCCAAGAACATTCGAAACCTCCAGCCGAGAGACAGCGGGCAGCGCCGTCAAGGGAGAGTATAACTAAGGCTAGAAGCCAAGAGGTCAATTCGAGTGATAAAGGGGCCGCAGTGGAGGTGAGCTCTGATTCAGAATCAAGTGACTACAGTGAAAGTACGAAGTACTCCCCTATCTTAGAGAACCAGCAAGGAAATATGGCAGAAACTAGTAGAGAAGAAGATGGGCCGATTGATATTGAAGAGATAAGTCAGGCGTCTAAGGCCGTTGGTGATGCTTTGTTGGTCAAACCAAATTCGGATTTGGGGAGATGCACTGCACCACTATGGTTAAGGCAAATGCTTATGCCGAGAGGTGAGGTGGTAATGGCTCACGCAGTTGATGATATCCAAGGACTAATAGGAAAGGATGATAGCGAGAACCAAAAACAGATGGCAAATACGGTGGCAAGGGTAATCAGAAGCGACAGTGATGGTCACCGAAGGGTTCAGATTGCTATACCAACAGTCAATAAGGCAGCGGATGAGATTGCAGCCCAGGAGTACGAAATAGTAGAACATAATTTGGGAAGAAATACAGATGATATGGAATGTGAGGAGGTTCAGGAAGGCATAGCATCAATCAGAGAGAGATTGAGGAAGGCAAACGAAAAGATAGTAAAGTTGGAGGCCGAAAAAAAATATTGGAGAGATTGCCAACCAATCCAACAGTTGCATCAGGCAGCCCTTCCTCAAGACAGCGGGAGAAATTCAGAAGAGGTATCAGCTCAGTTACATGAAGTAAGGGGTTGGATCTATGATACAATCCAAGATGGGCAAAATTTCTTGCCCTCCTTCATCTCAACATTCCAGTCATTGGTGACTGTTAGAAACAAATTCAGATTATTTGAAGAGGAATGGAAGAATTTTCTTCCCATCAAGGATTTGGTTATTCCTAGGCTGCAGGCGTTCATTAGGCTACCGGAGGCATATTTGGAAAGAGCCTGGTTGGTTGATGAGAGAGGATTGAGCATAGTTGAATCTTGGTATGTCGCATTGACTACCAGATTCAGAACACTTGAAGAAATTCATGATGAGATTGCACAACACGGCCCAAGCGTCGACACTTCCATTTCGACCATGATGAGCGACGTTGGGGTGGCGCTTGATTTTGAGGGTATTAGAGAGGAGGATGTCAGTGAGACAGGATTTGGATCGAGATTGGATGAGTTAAGAAAGGCTGCCGTCAAAAGGAAACATCTGAACACCCTTTCCTCACTCAATGCTTTTATTGGGTTTGCAAAGGAATATGAGAAGGATCACGAAAGGATAATACAAGCAGCAAACAATGTGGCAAAGTCAGCAGAACTCCGAGCGAAGCACACACCTTGTCCTCCTATGGAAGAAGTTAACGAAAGGCTAGCTAAGTTCATTGCCTTAGCTAAAAGAACAAAAGAAAAAGGAAGAATTATATTAGAAGATCATCTTATGTAAGCCCAAGTGGCAACTTTCTCTTTCTTCTAGAATAGGACAAGTGTTTGTTTCTGATTGGCCACCATTTTGGTGCCTTCTCATTGGTTGCCACTTTTGCACTTTTTTCATTGGTCCATTGATGAGGTGGCATCTTCTCATTGGCCGATGGGGTGGCAACCCTAATTAGGGTTTTGGATCCAATCTGGATCGTCGATCTTTTTTTGATCTCTACCGTCCATTGTATTTTGGACCTCTATATAAGGCCATTGGCTCTCATTTGTAAAGGAGGGGGTTGGAGAAATTGTTGCGAAAATAATACCAAAGTGCTCTCTTTTTCATTGCATGTTGACTAAGAACATTGGGTGTTATTGCATGTTTTCTACTTCCACATAGTTAAATTTTCTTTTCAAGTTGAAGCAATTTCATTTCAAGTTGTTAGAGTAAGAGTAAAATAAAATGGATTGTTGCATGGTAGCTTTGGTAGATGTTTGATAGGGGTCAACACTAGGCCACTAGCATCCTGGCGGCTGGTTGGGAGGCTTTGTGTGGTGATCTAGTTTACTTTCCTTTGAAGCGTTGCATCTATGGAGGTAGGGCCGCTGGTTAGCCTTCATTAGATTCGATCCCCGTCCATCTGCTAACCTTCCATTCTTAGGAGTAGGAGTAGTTGAGCAGCCAAATTTTATGCTTAGAAGAGGTTAGTTAGAGAAGTAAACCAAAACATCGGCATTCTCACCTTCCATCGCCATTCACCCTACATTGCCATCATCGCGCCATCAACATCATCTAGCATTCACACCGAACCACCATCTCCATCTTCTCACCAAGATCCAAATTTTTCTCAAACAAGAAAACGTAAGGCCGCCTATGTGATTACCAGCAAATCACATTGATAAAACTGAGTGAGTATCCAACGGTGTAAGGAACATTGGAGTTATACTCATGTCCCATGAGAGATAACTTTTCAAGAGAGGAATTGTGTATTTGATATTCTGTATCAAGCATCCAATTACTAATATGTTATGTAGTGACACAAAACTCGCATCAACATGTCTATAATTGATTGGATAATGAAAGAGGTGAGCTATCATAATGAAGAATATTATCAATAACTGAGTTCATATCAATAAAAAAAACTCTTGTCGGCTAACAACATTTAATATTTGGTACAAATAGTTGTTGAAAACTTGTTCTAATGTATATGAGGATATCTATCACATTATTACCATATTACTTCAAGAGATATTTTTCAAACAAAGATCATGTGTGCTTTATGGTCTAGTTAGATATTCATCAAGCATTAAGGAATTTGAAACTATCAAACTGATTTAGCTGCAAGACTAGTTGTACAAAACTTTTTTGAGAAAATTTAAGAAGTTTGGAATGCTTGTATACAAAAATTAAGAAATTATCATGGTTGCAAGCACAAACACCCTAGTGATGATTGAGAAGATACAAGAATGTGAACCTAAATACTAGCTACATCCACTAAAAGCTATAAATTCTATATGAGCATATTCTTGACTCTAAGCTCTACAAATTGGTATTTTTATATAATTAAAAAATTACCATTAAAAAGGGAAAGAATTTTTGGCATGTCATATTTTGGAATAATTTAATTTTTTTAGTAATTAGACACAAATTGATGGAGGAGCATCTTGGGATAGTTGGCAACCCTATATGTTGGAGTGTTTTTGATCTTGGAGTTTGATGGAAGTAGAATTTGTGCTTGCTTCCAATTGGTCCAATGACCTCTCTACGGGAATGTTTAACCCTTCTAAAGGTTGGAGTTTGTAGAACCTTCCAAAGCCTTCCAAGAATGAGTTCCTAACCTTCCAGGTCTAAGGCAATTCACCCAACCAAGAACTCTTCATATTCCCTTGTAGTTTCTCCAAAGGACTTTATCCTCCCAAGTACCCTTATTCCCACTACTACATGATCTTCACTAAATTAGATAACCAACTTCTCAATCAGACTTATACCTTGTTTCAACATCCCTTTCAATGGGTTTCAACCATGAGTGGCTCCTTAACCCTTGTTTGGTTGAACTATGCAACCAGTTAATAGTTTAGATAAGCAAAAACTTGTTTTTTTTTCTCTTTTCTCAAAATCTACCTTAACAAGATACCAATATTTTTACATTATTGAGTACCTATTTGGATTTTTTATATAATATCTCATTTTGGCATTTGGGTTTTACTGATTTCATATCTAACTCTAAAACCATCTTAAAAACATTATTTTTCTTGCTATTTGTGACTTTGTTGATTTGATTCACGTGTCAATTTTTAAATGGGGATTTAAAATGGATAAATACAACCAATTACCATTCCTTATAACTTTCCACATGTTCACACCCTATATAGGAAAACACAGGGACATGAATCTCTATTTAAACTATTATTTTCATGCTTTGTTTCAATGGCTCACCAACCATGATCAACCATGATTTTAAAACAAAAGCTTCCAAGCTTAGTTTTGGTGCTCCAAATAGTTAGTAAAGTCACTAATATACAATAATTTCTCTATCTAATAGGCCATGGAAGGTTGTGACCTTGCATAAGGAAGACTAATCCATGAATGGATTCAAAACCCTTTCCAAGCAAAAGAAAACCAAAACTATGAAAAGTATGGACAAACACTATTTGTTGTTGTTATACAATGACAAGAAGAAAGGAAACAACATTTATAATGTGAGAATTAAGGAAAATAATCCATATATAAAATCTATGATCATAAATACTAAAGAAACTTGTTCAACACACTAAAAAATATGGCAAAGCTGCCAAAAAATTGCTCAATTTTGTCGTGCCAAAAATTTGGGGCAAAATCTCACCACAAATTATTATTTTTAAAAGGTTAAATTCAACTAGGTTGACGTATGAAGAATGTAATCCATCACTGAGTACAATGAAGAAGTTTGATAACATGGTATAGTTAATTTTTGAGTTACAAGATCTAGGGACTTGGTTGAATTTCATTTTCATTGCATGGGGATGCATAGTTAGTATCCGATCATAATACACTAACTTGAAACCCATAAATCAAGTGCTACAAGAGCCCCTAGTTCAGGTTACATAATTCAATTTGACTAAAACATAGTTAAGAAGTGACATCATGTTTGAGAAGCATTTAGGGTTTCCAATATCTTGAGTTGAAATCAATTTGGATAGGTTTAGTTTTCAGTGGAGTTAAAATCACAAGTTTCACCTTCTATCATGAGGGTGGGAACATACTTTAACATTGTCACATTCGAGGTTTCATCCCTATTTCATGATTTGATAAACCTTACTTAACTCTAATGCATTCCACATCATGTGATTCACCCTATAACATAAGTTATATAAATTTAATCCAATACTAAACACTTATTACATTTTACTAGGCCAAATCCCTAGTAGGACTTATTTTGCACTTAAAGTAAAATCTGCTATCATATTAATACTTGATTTTAGTTATACACATAACCTATTGGAAACTAATCCAAACATTAAACATTCACACTAAACTTTGTTACAACATATTATTTAACCTCTAACATGATGATAAATCAAAATGAATATAACAATGAGTCGGATTTTTCTTTCCCACCTTTGGAGGATACTGGTCTAGTTCAAGGAACAGGTGGGAATCAAACATTTCAACAACCGGCTAGCAACGCAAGATTTTATCAGAGAAACAATAGGAGGAATGATGGACCCTTCACATCCTCCATTCCCCCGAATAATTTCAATACACCTCCACACCCCAATGCGAGCAATGTACCAAATGCTTCAAGGGATGCCCCTGAATACAGACAGAGTAACCATAGCAGTGGGAATGGACAACAGAATTTTCAACAGGGTACACAAAAGAACAATCAAGATGTTCAAAGATCACAGAATGTCGAGTCGACACAAGAAACAAATAGAGGAAGAACGGGAAACAACACTGTCAATAATGAAGAATTGAAGAAGGTGGGACAAAGTGTGACAGAGGAGATGAGGAAGATCAAGATCAGTCTCCCTTTGTTCGAATTACTGAAGATAGCAGAGGTTAGGGATACGTTCCTTAACAATTTGAAGGATAACAAACCACAAGGATCTCAAACTCAAAGTACAGTAACACATACTCAAGGGAGGTCTCCTTCTAATTCAGTGCATGTAATCCAAGACGCTCTAGGAGCGAATATGACAAATTCATCTCAAGAAATTTCATATGGTGAGGGGGAAAACCCTACACAAGAGGTTGCATATGGCGACATTAGCAGTTTCAATGGCCAGTTAGGGCCTCAACCAATTTATGTGGCTCAAGGATCGACGCCTATAGAACAACAAACTCAAAAGAGTCAAAATCCGGTGAACAATAAAGAAAAGGTGAAGAAGGAAGAGATTACTCAAACAATAGATTTTAGAGTGAAGCCAAAGCAAGCACATAAGACACCTGTGGTATATTATCAAGGGAAAGAGGAACCAGCCCCATTCTTGTTGTCAGTAAGGATGTTCGGGAAGTTGCTTCACAATTGTTTGATAGATTCAGGAGCATCAAGCAACGTCATGCCTTTGAACATTTGTAGAAGGTTAGGAATCATGCCTTTGGACTCCAATAGAAGAGTTACTCAATTAGATAAAACGGAAGTGCTAGTGGTAGGAGAATTACACAATATACATATGCAGTTGGCATCTGATCCAAGGATGGAACACATGGTAGACATTTCAGTAGTGGATGTAGCCGATACCTACGGATTGATCCTAGGGAGAGATTGGGCTAGAAAATTGAATGGATATATGGCTACTGACTTCTCCCACATGTGGCTCCCATGGAAAGGTTTGGCGAATCAAATTAGAATTGATAGCACCCCAAGGTTGAGATTGACAGTGACCGAAAATGGGGAGTCAAACGAAATATTGTTTGTGGAGACAAATATGAGCACCTACAGACCAAAGAAAGTAGAAGTATTGACAATGAATATCATAAGCAAAGGAAGGGATTCCACTGAGATCCTGATTGAGTCAGATCTAGATGCTTCGTCCGATGAGGGTGAAGGCATGTTTGAAAATTTCAAGAATTTCGTGACTAGGACCGTGCAACAAGGAATGGAGTTGGGTAACCGAACACCAGTAAGAGACTTATTATTACCCAATTGGTGCAAAATTCACAATGCATTCCACTCGGAGTTATCTTGCTCTTTGTGTACAGTAGCCATAGAACAAGTGGAAAAGAGAATACCAGGGGCTCTAAAATGAGAAGATCAACATGGTAAATAGAAGGTTGAGATTCAACAAGTTGAGAAGGTTGAGATTCAACAAGTTGAGAAGGTTGAGATTCAACAAGTTGATGAAGCAGAAAGCAACATGATGGGTGAAACAAAGAACCAAATTACACCACCCAGTGCGGAAATAAAAGAAGATGATGAAATAGACGAGTCGGAGAGTCTCCAAAAGGAGAAGCATCTAGAAAGAAATGGAGTATGGACTCTAAGATTCGATGGTTCCATAACCAAACAAGGAGCTGGAGCCGGATTTGAGTTAGTCAGCCCAACAGGGACAACATATTTAGAGGCACATAGATTGCAATTCTCATGCACTAACAATGTGGCAGAATATGAAGCTTTGATTTTAGGATTGTTATGCGCTATCAAGAAAGGTGCCAAAATACTACATGTTCTTGGGGACTCATATTTGATAATTGAGCAGATAAAACAGAAGTTTGCCTGCTATGACAAGAGATTGAAGAGATATAGAAACAGGGTTTGGGATTTGATAGAGGACTTCGATGCCTTCAATATCAAGTTTAGCTATAGAGCGAACAATCAGGTGGCAAATGCCCTCGCACAGACTGCAAGCTCGCTGGCACCAATTAAGTTGGATGGTTTGAAGAAATTCAGAGTTGAGTTGGCATCGGTTCCATCAGTACCAGACAATGTCAAGAATTTCCAAGTGTTTGAAGATGATAGACATATCCTCAAATTCTTGACCAATTCAGATGTTTTCACAGCGCAAATCATAGATGGTGAAGTGGATGAAGAAGCAGAGATTGATGCAGAAGGACTTATGAGCTTAAAAGAAAATACTATTCCAAAGGGGATTATTGAGTTAGAAAGGATATTTGACATGGACCAGTTCCACAAAATGCAGTATCAACCCACAGGGGGCGATGTGTGTGAAAAGGTTAATTTGGGGACAGAAGATTGTCCCAAAATAGTTCACATTGGGAAAGTTTGCACACCTAAGGAGAAGGCAGATATATTGAGTTTGATGAAGGAATTCCCAGATGTAATTGCTTGGGGATATGGAGATTTGAAAACATATGATCCTTCTATCATCACACATACAATTCCACTGAAGGAAGGGAGCAAGCCATTCAGGCAGCGGCAGAGGCCAGTCAATCCTTTGTTAGAACCATTGATATATCAAGAAGTAAAGAAGTTGCTAGATGCGCGGATCATTTTCCTAGTGAGACATTCAACGTGGGTCGCCAATCTTGTCCCAGTAAGGAAGAAGAACGGAGAGATAAGACTATGTGTAGATTTCAGAAATTTGAACAGAGCCTCAGAAAAAGACAATTATCCATTGCCATCAATAGACAAGGTTTTGCAAATTGTAAATGGAGCCCAAATGATGTCATTTATGGATGGATACTCGGGATACAATCAAGTGATAGTCGAAGAAGAAGATATGTTAAAAACGGCTTTCACCACGAAGTGGGGAACATTTGCATACAGAAGGATGCCTTTTGGCTTGACCAATGCAGGTGCAACATTTCAAAGAGCCATGGATTATGCTTTAAAGGATTTAAAAGACAAGTGCATTATAATCTACATGGATGACATAACCGTATTTTCAAAGAACAAAGAAGATCACATTCTGGATTTGAGGAAAGTTTTCACGAAATGTAGTAGGTATGGAATTTCTCTGAACCCGAAGAAATGTATGTTTGGAGTCACCGAGGGTAAATTGCTAGGACATATAATTTCAGAAAGAGGTATCATGATAGATCCACAGAGGGTGGAAGAAATTTCCAAACTTGGCATGCCAGGAAGTAAGAAGGAGCTCAAATCGTTCTTTGGAAAGATCAACTTTGTGAGAAAGTTCATATCTGCATTTGCTGAGATCGTGAAGCCAATGAATGACATGTTGAAAAAGGATGCAAAAGTGGATTGGACTCCAGTAGCTAAGAAGGCATTTGAAGAGATAAAACATGCTATCATCAATGCACCAGTTCTAGTGAGTCCAGATTATGAGAGGCCATTCAATATATATTCTTTCGCCTCTGATCATGCATGCGCGGCTATTTTAACACAGAAGAATGAAGAAGATGAAGAGCACCCGATAGCCTTCATGAGTGCACCTTTCAGAGAAGCTGAATTGAATTATCCAAATGTGGAGAAGCAAGCTTATGCCTTGGTGAAGGCAATGAAGAAATTCAGGCACTACATCTTGAGAAGTAAAGTACGTGCAATTGTACCTGATGTAGCAGTGAAGACGCTACTGATGCAGAGTGAGCTTGGAGAAAGAAGAGGCAAGTGGGTCACCACTATCCAAGAATATGATATAGAAATCCTACCAATGAAATTGGTTAGAGGACAACAATTGGCACAGACCATGGCATCAGAGGGGCCTGGACTTGTGCAACAAGTTTATGAATTGGAGGATGTACATCTCGATGAATGGTACCAGGACATAACCAACTATTTGTTAAATCATCGGTGCCCTTCACATTTGAATCTAGTACAGAAGCGAGCATTGAGATTCAAGAGCAGAAGATATATGTTACAAGGAGCAGTATTATACAAGCAAAATCATGAAGGGATATATTTGAGATGTGTCGGAAAGGAAGAAGCCAGAAATATTTTGGAACATTTTCATGATAAATGGGGAACAGGACATGGATCAGACTTGGCCACAGCACATTGGATACTAAGAGTAGGATATTATTGGCCAACTTTGTTCAAGGATACTCACAAGCACGTAAAGATTTGTCATGTTTGCCAAACTTTGGAAAAACGACAAAGGAATTCGGCAATGCCTCTGCGGCCAATCATCGAGGTGAGACCTTTCGCGATGTGGGGACTTGACTTCATCGGTCTTATCAATCCACCTTCCTCAAAAAAACACAGGTATATTCTAACCGCAATTGACTACTGTACTCGGTGGTCAGAAGCCCAAGCTTTCAAGAATTGCACTGCTGAGATTGTTATCAAATTTTTAGAGGAAAGAATCACTACCAGGTTTGGGTGTCCTTCTGCTTTTGTTTATGATAATGGTTCTGCTTTCACTTCTTTGAAATTTCATACATGGGCATTTGATCACGGGATTATTTTAAAATTTTCATCAGGTTACTATCCCCAGGGAAATGGCCTAGCAGAATCCACAAACAAGAACCTTTTGACTGTGATTGGAAAACTTTTAGACAGGAACCCAAAAGATTGGCACACACAACTGAGATACGCTTTGTGGGCAGATAGAACAAGAGTTAAAGAGTCCATAGGGATCACTCCTTTTCATATGGTTTATGGACAAGACCCTGTGTTCCCAATTCAATTGAAAATTCCAACTTTAAGGTTCATACAGGAATACTATGATGAGAATGAAGACAGAGTCCAAGTCAGGTTGACTCAACTGATGCAGTTAGATGAGAAAAGAGACGAAGCCTTGGAAAAATTTGCAAAACATCAAGGGGTAGTAAAACGTTGGTTTGACAGAAAAGCACAAAACAAGGCCTTCAGGATTTATGACTTGGTCTTATATTGGGACAAAGCCCATGAAAAGAAAGGACAACATAATAAATTTGACAAACTTTGGAAAGGTCCTTTCCAGATTGCTGAGATCATCAGAGATACTGCATTTAGACTCAAGACACTCACTGGACGAGATGTCCCATTGCCCGTCAATGGGCAATTCCTCAAGCATTATTTCCAAGCCTAGGACTCTGTCCGGAGCCCTTTGTACATAGTTAGTTTAGGTTTGCTTTCAGTTGTTAGTTTAGGTTTGCTTTCAGTTCTTTAGAATAGAGTTTATCTTGGACCATTTGGCCCAAGGGTTAGAGTAGTTTCCCTTTCAATTGTTTAGAGTAGTTTTCTTTTAGTTGCTTAGTTTAGGTGTTTTGAGGGAGCTTGAATTTGATTTGCATCAAGTCATTTGACTTGAGATCTTTTTGCTTCCCTCAGTCGGAGAGTAGTTTTGGTTTTGGACCTTTGCAAGTGCAAAGGAGGGTTCCATGTTATCACTCATGGCCGAGGTGTGTAGATTTTATATTATATTGGGACAAAATGGAGTCCGTCTTGTTCATTTCTCGAATGCATTTAACAAGGTTCAGAGATTAAAGGATGTGTTTAGTCATTGGTCTATGGTAGGACTTGTACTAAATTTGGGTTAGACTCTATAGAGGTTCTTAAGTTATCTTTTGACATGGTTACAACATTCTACTCACACTTAATTGCTCTGAGTTCTTGGTGTTTTAAAGTGAAGTTGGACTTAGTAAAAATCATACACCTGCTTCAGCGCCACTGTGGTCTTCCAAACCCTCCGCAAGCTTCATTGCCTACAAACCAAACAAAAGATTGAAAAGAGAGAAGAAAAGAGAAAATATCAAGAGAAAAGAGAAAAGGCAATATTAAAGTGAAAATAAAGATAAAATTTGGTTAAAGGGTGTGTAGTCATCTCTGTTGGTGCTATAAAGATAATCACTAAAGGCAGAACCGTGATTGTGGTGCCACAACGATAACTCCGTCGGGGCTATAGATGCCTGAATGGCAGCGGAGCTCTATCCGGGTTGCTTTTGAAGTAAGGATATTTATAATAGCTAAGTTTAATGGATCTGAGAGACTATCAACTTCTTGTCGAGCGGGGAATAAATCATTTGCACACACGTGAGTAACTTATGGTCAGAGTGCTTAGGTTCAACTTGAGAGTCCTTTCCCTTGTTGAGTGCTCGTCCTTAAGTGATTTGTGGATAGGCCATCCTGAGATTTTGTTCTAAGTTACTTGTTTCTCGAAATGTTCAGGAACATTTCACCCATGGAGTCGCCAGATGTTGTGA
The DNA here is from genome assembly GCA_028749045.1 of Cupressus sempervirens. Taxonomy (NCBI): domain Eukaryota; kingdom Viridiplantae; phylum Streptophyta; class Pinopsida; order Cupressales; family Cupressaceae; genus Cupressus; species Cupressus sempervirens. Next base: position 911,827,462 of record CM053786.1, on the reverse strand, counting down.
GGTTTTCACACATCGCCCCAAAATCTTGGGGACCCCCTTTTTAATCGCCTTTAGGGCCAGTGGAGAAGGTTAGATGTATTTTTCACCCGGTTTCAACTTGATTTTCCAGAGCTATCAGTTCTATCCTTAGGCCGAATAAGTTCAAAATTGATTTCAACTTGGCAGGATAAGATTGTGAATTTTGTACTTAGACGATTTCTTTTGAAAATTTGGATTTAATTGTAAATTTGAATGATTTTCAAATAAGGAAATTTTTCGTTAGACTTAGCTTCTTGGAAAATCTTATTTTTTTTGGTGAAATAGAATTTAATTTTGTAAGATGAAGTTAAATTGCAAAATCGATTTTTACTCTAGAGGCAATTTTATTTTTTGTCATAAAATTTTAATTATTTAGCAAAATCAATTTAGAGGAAAATTGCAAAAAATTGGCTTTAATAGATTAAATTTGCCTTGAAAGCTTTTGGTATTTAATGAAATTGGTAAATTAATATTAAGAAATGGCTTTTGGTTAGCCAAAATTCAACTTCAAGGATGTATTAATTAGCAAACCCTCATTAAAAAGAAATTTTTAGCATCCCCAAGGCACCATTCAATTTTGTTTTGCAATTTGTGGTTAATTAGTAAATTAAAAGTGCAGTTTTCATTTTAGAAAATTAAAATTTTGGCAAAGTATTTAAAGTGGGCCACTAACTTAGCTTTAATTTTGGTTTTTTTTCCTCTATAGGACCAAGTCGGCCAGCCTGGGAGGAAGGTGAAAGCTGCTATAAAGGGAGTCCCCTCCCATTTCATTTTCATCAATTCATTTGCTCCTCATGCTTGGGCAAATTTGAAGCAATGGCAGATTTTCAGACTTGGGCGAAATTGGTGGAAGGCAATTTTTTGGCGATTTTTGGGCAATTTCTCCATTGTCATTGTTGGGCGATTTGTCTAAGGGCCAGATTTTTTGCATTTTTGGGGATTTTTGCTCCACTTTGTGGGCTGCGATTTGTGCCCTAGGTGGCAGATTTTACAGATTTTGCTCCTTCTTTGCTTGGGCGAATTTTGTGGAAGGGCAAATTTTTTTTCATGCTTAGCCAAATTTTGTGGGAGCCGAATTTTGTGGGGGCCGAAATTTGTGAAAGACAAAATTCTAATTTTCTAGAGGGGCTGCAATTTTTATATCAGATTTGGGCAATTTTGTTGGGAGAAGAGATACATATGAAAGTTTGATTTTTACATAGAAGGCAAGTGTTGGATAAGCTTAGAGGCTTTGTTTTCTAATTTGCAAAGGGATTTGTAATTCTTTGATGTCATATCCCAGGTTCTGAAAAGTTGTTGTAAGATTATTAGTTAAAGTGAAAGTCATCATCTAGAGTTGCAAGGAGTGCTTAAGCTGACATCCATTCTTTCGCTCTTTTCTAAGAATTGCACTACTTGGTTCTTCTTACCTTTTGGTCCACCACTCTACCGTCTCATAATAGGGCGACGAGCATGGAGGATGATAGTGCAAGTAAGAATCCCAAGCGGGCAAACGCTAAGAAAGACAAAGAGGATATGACGCCCAAAACTTCCTTCTCCTCAAAAATGAAAAAAATAACCGATAATAATATCGCTACAGTGGACATGATACGGATGAGGGACAGACTAAAGGAAGGACAACCCCCCTTGGCAAAGAGGATATACAAGAGTAGAATTGTACATGCAGCAGCTTTTCCTCCTACTTTGCCTTGTCCGGAATTGATTATGGATTGTGCATCCAGATTTGATCTAGACAGTAAATCCATCATTTTTGGTGAAGGGAAGAGAGTGTTGGCCAACATTGGCGAACAAGAAATTGAAGAGACATTTAATATTCCCCAGAACAAGGGCATGACAGTTGTAATGGTGGATCAGGTGGCCAAATCATTTCAAGGTAACCAAGAGGCCTACTTCTCACATCTAAAGCAGAATTAGATACACGAAGGAAGGAAAGGAGTTAACAAATCAACAAGGCTTACAGTGGCAGATTTCAAGCTAGAATATGGCGATCTCATTGTTCTTCTCAGCCGGATCATGGGCCTAGCTCAAGCTATGCAATTCAAAAACTGGATGTACTTCTTCATTGATGAAATTGAAAAGGGAAAAGGAAAATTTGATTGGGCTAGGATCATAAGTGAAAATTTAGAGTTGCAACTTAGAACAGTTCAAAACCAAAGGCAATTCTACATGGGATCCTATCTGTTTTACTTAATTGCTAGATTGTATGAGAATCCGGGACTTAGGGCCTTAGGAGAGATTGGTAATGGGCCGGGGCAATATTTGGTGCATGAATGCTATCCACAGCTTCATTTGCAAAATAACAAGGATTACAAGATGTTTTGCGATGCATTCGCCATGAAGACAGTAAGGGTATTACAAGGGGCGCCTGCTAAGAGACTTTCATCGGAAGCAGAAGCAAGGATTAAGAAGTTTGGGAGTTGGTTCATCCAATTCCCGCAATTCACATACATTAGAGTGGCAGGAAGTACAGTTTGTCCCAAGAGGCTTCCAAGATACCTGCCCGACAAGGTAGTTTTGATGGAATTGGCTAGGCAGCTTGAGCACTATGATAGAGTAATGAGGAATGAGGGGAAAACAGGCCTTTCCTTCTCAATTATAATTGGCAATGATAGTTGCCCAAATCGGGCCACCTTTGAGGCTGCGGAAAAGGAATTGGAGTGGTATCATCTAGGATGGTACAGAGCAAGGCAAGGATTCGACCCTGTTGGTCTTATCAAGGCATCTCATGGAAGCGAATTTAAGCATGTTCCCACTATAGAGGACTTTTGGGCCAATGCAAAGGATGATTTTCACGTGAGAAAGCTAGCTTTCTCGAGATTATCGGTGAACATGATGAGAGATATCAGATGGAGAGGCCTTGATATTCCCGATCAATTGGAGGATGATCGTAGTGTGTTGAGAGAAGACTATGAGACAGTAGTTGGAACAGAGTTGAATCCAGTGGATTGGGACGATCATCAGGATCCTTCCTTGGAGGCAGTCACAAGGATAGTAGATTTGCATACCGAGTCGTGGTATAATGCCAAGATGAGAAAACTACAAAGACAAAAGGTTCTCCTTACTTATGAGATGATGAAACCGAAGGAAGGTCTAGTAGAATCAATCGGACAGAAGGGTGAAGGAAGTGGCCGGCAATCGGAGACAGTTAGAAATAGCAAGAAGAGGGCTTTGGAGGTAGAGAAAAGCCAAGAACGTTCGAAACCTCCAGCCAAGAGACAGCGGGCAGCGCCGTCAAGGGAGAGTATAACTAAGGCTAGAAGCCAAGAGGTCAATTCGAGTGATAAAGGGGCCGCAGTGGAGGTGAGCTCTGATTCGGAATCAAGTGACTACAGTGAAAGTACGAAGTACTCCCCTCTCTCGGAGAACCAACAAGGAAATATGGCAGAAACTAGTAGAGAAGAAGATGGGCTGATTGATATTGAAGAGATAAGTCAGGCATCTAAGGCCGTTGGTGATGCTTTGTTGGTCGAACTGAATCTGAATTTGGGGAGATGCACTGCACCACTATGGTTAATGCAAATGCTTATGCCGAGAGGTGAGGTGGTAATGGCTCACGCAGTTGATGATATCCAAGGACTAATAGAAAAGGATGATAGCGAGAACCAAAAACAGATGGCAAATACGGTGGCAAGGGTAATCAGAAGCGACAGTGATGGTCACCGAAGGGTTCAGATTGCTATACCAACAGTCAATAAGGCAGCAGATGAGATTGCATCCTAGGAGTATGAAATAGTAGAACATAATTTGGGAAGAAATACAGATGATATGGAATGTGAGGAGGTTCAGGAAGGCATAGCATCAATCAGAGAGAGATTGAGGAAGGCAAACGAAAAGATAGTAAAGTTGGAGGCCGAAAACAAATATTGGAGAGATTGCCAACCAATCCAACAGCTGCATCAGGCAGCCCTTCCTCAAGACAGCGGGAGCAATTCAGAAGAGGTATCAGCTCAGTTACATGAAGTAAGGGGTTGGATCTATGATACAATCCAAGATGGGCAAAATTTCTTGCCCTCCTTCATCTCAACATTCCAGTCATTGGTGACTGTTAAAAACAAATTCAGATTATTTGAAGAGGAATGGAAGAATTTTCTTCCCATCAAGGATTTGGTTATTCCTAGGCTGCAGGCATTCATTAGGCTACCGGAGGCATATTTGGAAAGAGCCTGGTTGGTTGATGAGAGAGGATTGAGCATAGTTGAATCTTGGTATGTCGCATTGACTACCAGATTCAGAACACTTGAAGAAATTCATGATGAGATTGCACAACACGGCCCAAGCGTCGACACTTCCATTTCGACCATGATGAGCGACATTGGGGTGGCGCTTGATTTTGAGGGTATTAGAGAGGAGGATGTCAGTGAGACAGGATTTGGATCGAGATTGGATGAGTTAAGAAAGGCTTCCATCAAAAGGAAACATCTGAACACCCTTTCCTCACTCAATGCTTTTATTGGGTTTGCAAAGGAATATGAGAAGGATCACGAAAGGATACTACAAGCAGCAAACAACGTGGCAAAGTCAGCAGAACTCCGAGCGAAGCACACACCTTGTCCTCCTATGGAAGAAGTTAACGAAAGGCTAGCTAAGTTCATTGCCTTAGCTAAAAGAACAAAAGAAAAAGGAAGAATTATATTAGAAGATCATCTTATGTAAGCCCAAGTGGCAACTTTCTCTTTCTTCTAGAATAGGACAAGTGTTTGTTTCTGATTGGCCACCATTTTGGTGCCTTCTCATTGGTTGCCACTTTTGCACTTTTTTCATTGGTCCATTGATGAGGTGGCATCTTCTCATTGGCCGATGGGGTGGCAACCCTAATTAGGGTTTTGGATCCAATCTGGATCGTCGATCTTGTTTTGATCTCTACCGTCCATTGTATTTTGGACCTCTATATAAGGCCATTGGCTCTCATTTGTAAAGGAGGGGGTTGGAGAAATTGTTGCGAAAATAATACCAAAGTGCTCTCTTTTTCATTGCATGTTGACTAAGAACATTGGGTGTTATTGCATGTTTTCTACTTCCACATAGTTAAATTTTCTTTTCAAGTTGAAGCAATTTCATTTCAAGTTGTTAGAGTAAGAGTAAAATAAAATGGATTGTTGCATGGTAGCTTTGGTAGATGTTTGATAGGGGTCAACACTAGGCCACTAGCATCCTAGCGGCTGGTTGGGAGGCTTTGTGTGGTGATCTAGTTTACTTTCCTTTGAAGCGTTGCATCTATGGAGGTAGGGCCGCTGGTTAGCCTTCATTAGATTCGATCCCCGTCCATCTGCTAACCTTCCATTCTTAGGAGTAGGAGTAGTTGAGCAGCAAAATTTTATGCTTAGAAGAGGTTAGTTAGAGAAGTAAACCAAAACATCGGCATTCTCACCTTCCATCGCCATTCACCCTACATTGCCATCATCGCGCCATCAACATCATCTAGCATTCACACCGAACCACCATCTCCATCTTCTCACCAAGATCCAAATTTTTCTCAAACAAGAAAACGTAAGGCCGCCTACGTGATTACCAGCAAATCACATTGATAAAACTGAGCGAGTATCCAATGGTGTAAGGAACATTGGAGTTATACTCATGTCCCATGAGAGATAACTTTTCAAGAGAGGAATTGTGTATTTGATATTCTGTATCAAGAATCCAATTACTAATATGTTATGTAGTGACACAAAACTCGCATCAACATGTCTATAATTGATTGGATAATGAAAGAGGTGAGCTATCATAATGAAGAATATTATCAATAACTGAGTTCATATCAATAAAAAAAACTCTTGTCGGCTAACAACATTTAATATTTGGTACAAATAGTTGTTGAAAACTTGTTCTAATGTATATGAGGATATCTATCACATTATTACCATATTACTTCAAGAGATATTTTTCAAACAAAGATCATGTGTGCTTTATGGTCTAGTTAGATATTCATCAAGCATTAAGGAATTTGAAACTATCAAACTGATTTAGCTGCAAGACTAGTTGTACAAAACTTTTTTGAGAAAATTTAAGAAGTTTGGAATGCTTGTATACAAAAATTAAGAAATTATCATGGTTGCAAGCACAAACACCCTAGTGATGATTGAGAAGATACAAGAATGTGAACCTAAATACTAGCTACATCCACTAAAAGCTATAAATTCTATATGAGCATATTCTTGACTCTAAGCTCTACAAATTGGTATTTTTATATAATTAAAAAATTACCATTAAAAAGAGAAATAATTTTTGACATGTCATATTTTGGAATAATTTAATTTTTTTAGTAATTAGACACAAATTGATGGAGGAGCATCTTGGGATAGTTGGCAACACTATATGTTGGAGTGTTTTTGATCTTGGAGTTTGATGGAAGTAGAATTTGTGCTTGCTTCCAATTGGTCCAATGACCTCTCTACGGGAATGTTTCACCCTTCTAAAGGTTGGAGTTTGTAGAACCTTCCAAAGCCTTCCAAGAATGAGTTCCTAACTTTCCAGGTCTAAGGCAATTCACCCAACCAAGAACTCTTCATATTCCCTTGTAGTTTCTCCAAAGGACTTTATCCTCCCAAGTACCCTTACTCCCACTACTACATGATCTTCACTAAATTAGATAACCAACTTCTCAGTCAGACTTATACCTTGTTTCAACATCCCTTTCAATGGGTTTCAACCATGAGTGGCTCCTTAACCCTTGTTTGGTTGAACTATGCAACCAGTTAATAGTTTAGATAAGCAAAAACTTGTTTTTTTTTCTCTTTTCTCAAAATATACCTTAACAAGATACCAATATTTTTACATTATTGAGTACCTATTTGGATTTTTTATATAATATATCATTTTGGCATTTGGGTTTTACTGATTTCATATCTAACTCTAAAACCATCTTAAAAACATTATTTTTCTTGCTATTTGTGACTTTGTTGATTTGATTCACGTGTCAATTTTTAAATGGGGATTTAAAATGGATAAATACAACCAATTACCATTCCTTATAACTTTCCACATGTTCACACCCTATATAGGAAACCACAGGGACATGAATCTCTATTTAAACTATTGTTTTCATGCTTTGTTTCAATGGCTCACCAACCATGATCAACCATGATTTTAAAACAAAAGCTTCCAAGCTTAGTTTTGGTGCTCCAAATAGTTAGTAAAGTCACTAATATACAATAATTTCTCTATCTAATAGGCCATGGAAGGTTGTGACCTTGCATAAGGAAGACTAATCCATGAATGGATTCAAAACCCTTTCCAAGCAAAAGAAAACCAAAACTATGAAAAGTATGGACAAACACTATTTGTTGTTGTTATACAATGACAAGAAGAAAGGAAACAACATTTATAATGTGAGAATTAAGGAAACTAATCCATATATAAAATCTATGATCATAAATACTAAAGAAACTTGTTCAACACACTAAAAAATATGGCAAAGCTGCCAAAAAATTGCTCAATTTTGTCGTGCCAAAAATTTGGGGCAAAATCTCGCCACAACTTATTATTTTTAAAAGGTTAAATTCAACTAGGTTGATGTATGAAGAATGTAATCCATCACTGAGTACAATGAAGAAGTTTGATAACATGGTATAGTTAATTTTTTAGTTACAAGATCTAGGGACTTGGTTGAATTTCATTTTCATTGCATGGGGATGCATAGTTAGTATCCGATCATAATACACTAACTTGAAACCCATAAATCAAGTGCTACAAGAGCCCCTAGTTCAGGTTACATAATTCAATTTGACTAAAACATAGTTAAGAAGTGACATCATGTTTGAGAAGCATTTAGGGTTTCCAATATCTTGAGTTGAAATCAATTTGGATAGGTTTAGTTTTCAGTGGAGTTAAAATCACAAGTTTCACCTTCTATCATGAGGGTGGGAACATACTTTAACATTGTCACATTCGAGGTTTCATCCCTATTTCATGATTTGATAAACCTTACTTAACTCTAATGCATTCCACATCATGTGATTCACCCTATAACATAAGTTATATAAATTTAATCCAATACTAAACACTTATTACATTTTACTAGGCCAAATCCCTAGTAGGACTTATTTTGCACTTAAAGTAAAATCTGCTATCATATTAATACTTGATTTTAGTTATACACATAACCTATTGGAAACTAATCCAAACATTAAAAATTCACACTAAACTTTGTTACAACATATTATTTAACCTCTAACATGCTCCCATATAACTATCAAGTCATCAAGCAATCTAACCTATAACACCTTCACACAAGAACGTGAATATTCACTAACCCTAAGACACCTTCTTTGCAAATACAATAATATTATAATCAAAAGAAAATCAAAGGAAGAAGTATAATTTTTATCAAAAATACTTCCCTATATATACATATATTCCTCTAATAATATAAATATAAATTACTAGCATTCCCTATCATAATTTAGTTCCAGCATTACTCCTAAAGACACTGTAACCAATTAACCTTTGAAGAAAACTTTATTACAAAAGTAAAATTATATTTGCTTTTTAACTTAAATTCATTTCCCTATATTACCCCAATCATAAAGATTAAATATCTCAACAATAAATTTTAACCCTTTTAAGTCATCTTTACAACCTACTAATTTCAACAAAACAAAACCATTGTTATAATTGCAACATCTTCCTATAATAATTAAATGTTTTAACTAAAGTACCTTTTTTAATTCTAAAACATACTAATCAGATTTTAAACTTACTAATCACTAACTAACTACTAACTTTAGAACTTACTTTACACAACCCAAGTGTACTAACTGTTAACCTCATAATGGTTTTTGACATTTGAGTGCCAATACACTTAACTACTTTCTATATTGGAGCCGAGTACACCATGTATGCCGAGCCACAACAAAAGCTGAGTTAGGAAAGACTTTAGGTGCCGAGTGATCTTCATGTGCCGAGTAGTCTTCAGGTGTCGAGTGAAGATCAAATGCCGAGTGAAGCTCAAGTGCCGAATGACTTCAAGTGCCGAGCAGAATAAAGTGTCGAGCAGATACAAGTGCTGAGTGATATTCAAGTGCCGAGTCATAGATGATGCCAAGCAATATAGAAATGAAACAAGTGTTGAGTAAGCCAGTTTGTTATTAGTGTTGAGCATCTGGAATTAGCAAGTGTCGAGCAATGCAGAATGTACATATGAGTTTGTAACTTCATTGATTCATATGTAAATCATTTTCATGGTTGACATGTGATGAATCTCAAAGGATTAAATGATAAGATCAAATCTTTTATTTTTCCTATTCAATCTACATGCAGCCAATAAGAAAAATAATGAAGGCATGCAACCAATGGAAGAAGTGCAAACAATGAGCAGGAAATAGAGATTGAATATGGATCATAGATCCATACCTAACCCTAACTCCTCAAATGTATTTATAAGGAACACGAAATTTCATTGTAAAACATATGAGTGGATATAAAAGGGTGTGTAAAGAAAACTTCTTTCAGAGTAAGGACTATCAAATAAAAAAGGATCAAGATCTGAGAAAGCAGATCAAGTGCCTGTATTCAGCAATCGAAGGATTGTAATCTATCAGGTTTATTGTACCTAATACTTTCTAGCAATTTTATTAGAATGAAAATCCTATGGTAATAGGTTAGCTTAACAGTTGTTTCATAGATACTTTAAATAGGTGATTAAATCCTTTAACAGGGTGACACTTCATGTAAATTGTTTGTAAATCTTCTAACCAAGTCACTATTGATACATTGTAAAGCCTTAAATAGGGCAGACCATCAGAAGTGGTTAAAACCTTACTGCTACAACAAATTTTGTGGGTGTCATCCCCACCCCAGTTTTACCTTCTTATTCCTGGAGGGTTTCTGGGTTACCAAAATCTCAAGTGTTATGTGGTGATTCTTATGTGTTTCTCATAATTGTTTGATAGGTTTGTATGTATGCAATCTACTTTCAGTTTAAAGATTTTAAATATATTACTTCTGATTCACCCTCCCACCTCAGAAGCATTCTTCCCATTTGAATATTCCAACAATTGGTATCAGAGCAACTGGTTCTCACAAAAAGAAGTCTAACAACTTGAAGAAAAAGATCTAAAGATGGAAGTCTTCAAACTTGGGAAGATTATTGAAAATCAAGTGATTGATGTGCAACTGGCTCTACACAGAGTAGAGGAAGCAAGGGAAGAATTGAGAAAATCCTTGAAGAGAAGGAAGGATATAGCCATAGCTGAAAATAATATAAACTATAAGGAGATTGATACCACAAAACTGTGTGCCAATGGAGACACTAAAGAGTTTGATGTAGCAATAGCAGAACTGATGGAAAAAACAAAGTTCAAGCAAAGGAAATAAGATCTCTCAAGATGGAACAAGATGGAACATGAATCATAGGCCATAATGATATGTGAAATCAATGAACAAAAGAAAAGAGCAGTTGAGGATAGAGTCATGATAGAAAATGACAAAAGAAATCTTGCAAACAGGCCTGAAGAAAAATGTACTGAATTAACAAGGATCTCAAATATGCAGATGGATACACTTGTCCAAATAATGAACCTTCATCATGAACTCAATATGAAAGATATTGAGATCTCTAGTTTGAAGATACATAATGAACAACTATAGAATGAATTGAACAAAGAAAAAGAGCTAGCTAAGAATCTCAACAAGTCAAGTGAAGCCATCAAGTATTTTGAACAGTTGCTAAAATCTCCAAAATATGTGCATGATACATCAGGACTAGGATATAATAGCATTGAGGTTGTTGGAGAATCATCAAAGAGTGTCAAGCAAAAAGATGACAAAGGTAAGAATTCATAACCCACTTGTCATTACTGTAATAAGAAGGGGCATACTGCTAATATTTGCAGGAATAGGAAATTCAATCAGCCAAATACACTCAAGAGCAAGAGTTACTATCACAAGTGCAACATGCAAGGACATATGACACAAGATTGCAGATCCAGAGTTACAAGGACACAAAAATTTGATGGACACTTTCACAATTGCAAGAAGTATGGGCATAAAGAATTTGAATGCAGATCAAAGCCTATATGGACATCAAATCAACCAGCAAAATCAAAAGGGAATGAAAGTCACTATCATTGGGATTACAACACCAGGTATAGCTGTCATTATTGTCAGGAATATGGACATATACCACAGAACTGCATAAGAACACATTTCAAAGGGAACTACAAAAGATCGTTGAATCAAACCACATGTTTTAGTTGTTTGAAAGTTGGTCATATCAGCAGAAACTGTCCTACAAGATCAAAGGAACCCAAGACTGAAGAAAATAAGGGCAAAGAAAAGATTGATGTCAAAGAAAAGATTGATGTCAAAAAGATAAGGGGGCAAATGAATAAGACTTGGAAAAAGAAAGATGAATGCAACACAACAAGTGGAGGGATCACTTCACCCAATAGGTCAAGTGATCACACTTCATCAAACTAAGCATGAGAAGTATACGGGATTGATATACAAAGCTATATCACACATCAGTCCCAAGACAAAGAAGCAATGCAAAGTATAAATCTGCATGAGACAAGATGTCAAGACAAAATCTAAATGATGTTGCCAAGCTATCTTTGGATGCCAAGTTAAAATCCAACACATGCTGAGCTCCTAATAGTGACCGAGTTGATAACTAATGCCGAGTTAGGTTAAAAAAATTTAGAAGCCGAGTTGGTAGTTGAGCATTTAATGCAATGAAAATAGGGTATATTGTCATGATTCTAATTAGTTTTCCTCATCATGATCAAGAAGCAAAGAAGAGAAAGAGAGCAGAGAAACTTCACAGCATAGAATCCAGCATTTCAAGCAGATTACAACATCTCTCAACGTGTTTTCATCGATCTTGAGGTATTTTTCATTTGTGCCAAGCTATGCAGTTTCATATTTCGTAAAAAGGAAACCCTAGTTTGCATAAATGGCATCAAGTTCCAAGAAAACCAAGCACAAAGAGTCATTTTAAGTTTAGTTAGTGTCTAATGAGGTCAAGCAACCTAATTTTTGCCCCATACCTGAAGTTGCATACAAAAATGACCCAACCAGAGCTCTCTCCCAAATACCCCCAAAAGTTGTAATGGTTCAAGACGTGAGGAGATGCTACAATTGTAAGATAGGAGCCCTAGGAGATATGGAAATAAGGAAAGCCTATGAGAAATTATGCATAGATGGAGTCTTAAAAGATGAATTCAAAATTGTTGAAAGAAAGGGTTTGACCCAAGTTTTGAGCTTTCCCACCGTATTCAAGACAGAATGGGTTAAACTTGTGTTAAGCAGAATTCATGGTGGAAGTTTATGGTTAGAAGATACTCCCATCAAATTAACCAAAGAAATCATACATAGAGTAACAAGGTACCCTACCCTTGATCAGTTCAAAACCTTGAGAAGTGAATTGAAGGAGGTTATTGAAAAGAACACTGGTGCTCAGTGGAATAAGAGAGGAATGACAATTCACACAATTTAGGATCCTCTAGTTGAGTTTGTTGTTAGAGTCATTGCCCATAAGTTCTATAAATGCAGTAGAATCAACAGTGTGTCGTGTATTACAGTAGATGTAGGTTACAAATTGGTGAAAAAGGATCATACTTATGATCTTGCAGAACTACAACTACAACATATTATTGAAAACCTAATTGCCATAAGAAGGACAAAGGGTGCTCAATGCAAATTTGGAGCAATTCTAATTTGTATATTCTTCTATGTTCAAAATGAGTTTCCCTCTTTCGGCAAAATTACATGGAGGAATGATAGAACTATCATTGCCCAAATCAATGAATATATAGAACAAATGGGAGAAAATTTTGATACCCTAATGACAAGTTATTTCAAAGATTTCAAAAAATCCATGAAAAAAAGGGTGAGAATACCAGTTTCTTTGGTAGAAGAACATGTTAATGATATATGCTTCTTGGTTGATATTGAATTCACATACATTCAAGCTACAATTCCAAGAGTGAGATGGCTAAGGCCATTTGGATATGAAATCAATGTTGATGAGGCATCTGCAGCAATAACTGCATTATTGGTAGAAGAAACAGATAAAAGTGCTCCACATTTTGGCACTTATGATGTAGTAAGGTCAAAAATAAACATGGAATTAAAGATGGCTTCCACATTAAAGAAGAAAGACAAATTGTTAAAGAATATTAAGAAGAAATTTGGTGAAGAAATTGAGGCTGAAGCAGAAGAAGAAGAAGATGACAATGATGATGAAGATGAACAAGAACAAGGCCCAATGGAATTAACTCAAGGCCTGAATGAAGAAAAGGAGGAAGGTGTAGAAGACAAAGAAGCCAAGAAAGCACCAACTGAAGCTGAGACAAAGAAAAGAAAGGCAATAGAATATCCTCCATCTCAGAAAAAACCAAAAAAATATGCCATGCCATCACCTCAAAAGCCTACAACACGAGCTACAACAAGGGCCTCCACTCAAAAGGATAAAGAGGAAGTTACAAAGAAGAAACCAATCAAGGAAACATAGGAAGAGCCGAGGAAAAGAAGAAGATATGTGGCTCAACCTGATTTTGATGAAGAAGATCAATCTGAAAAGGTAAGCCATTCTTCAATTGATACTTTATGTAAAAAGATTGGAAATGGTGATTTAAGCAACTTAAATAAAGTTGATTTCAATAAGTTTATTAAAGAAGAACAGAATAGGATAGAAGAAACAGTTTATGGAATGATGGCACAGTTCAAGTACACTCCATTTGAACTAGATGGAAAATTGCCAAAAGAACTGTCTAAAATTGTAGAAGACAAATGGAATTTTTGTTTGAAAATGGAAAAGGAGATGAGGGAATCAACCCTAGCAAGCGTATTGCTAGATTTGACTAGGGAACAAATAAAGAAAGCAGTCAAAAAGCATAATAATAGGTTTACACCTAAGTACAGGGCATTCTTCATACTCCAAAACAAGATGGAAGAAATTGTTCAAAGAACAATGAAATCATGGAAAAACTTGTACAAAAATATTGAAGATTTTCTTGAAGAAGAATACAAGGAACAAGCTACTACTCCACTAGAAGAGAGGAGAAAAAGGAGAGAAGAGAAGACAGTAGTAGAAAAGGGAGAAGAAGAAAAGAAATTAGAAGAAGAAAAGAAAGTAGAAGAAGAAAAGAAGGTAGAAGAAGAGAAGAAAGAAGAAGAAAAGAAATATGGAGAGGAGGAAGAGACACAAAAACAAGATGTATCGGCAACAGCTGAGCAAGAGCAGCAACTAGATCAGAGTGTGCAAGACACACAATTGACACCCTCTATCCCTCCTCATGTACCCATCACACTTGTAGAAACTGTAACTATTATTGATGTTCCTAATACTTCTGGTCAGAATATCAATCCATTAACTACAAAAGATCTCAAAAGAATCCTTGACCAATCTACACAATAAGTAATATTATGTGCAGATCTAGTATTGGTTAGTATGGATGAATTGCAAAAACTAGTAGAAAGCATAGTTAGAGATAAGGTGAATCCACAAGAACCACCTTCCATAATCTCTACAGCTACTAGTGGTCAACTTCAAATGCCAATAATTATTTCAAAAAGCATAGTTGACACTACAATATAGAAGCTGAGTGCAGCTGTAGAAAAAGGAACAGAACAAACAGGACAAACTATTACATCTGATCCTACAGCACAAACACAAGGTGCACTTCCTAAGATTACCATAATTGATCAAGATAGTAGACAGCAAGAGGAGAAAACAATGGAAACCCCTAAAAAGCAGGAGGCAATACAAACATTGATAAATTTTCCTACCTCAGGAACTCCTTCACAACAACCATTGCAAATATCTGTACCAACATCTAGTACTACAAAAGTTGCCAGGGTACTTCACTATGGAGACCCTGAATTAGATGAGGAGATAGTCATACCAAGCTATGACTCAAAAAAAAAACCATTGATCAAATAAATGAGATGCAGGAAGCATTGAATAGAAGAAAGAGACAAGAGATACTCAAGAAGGAGTATAAACAAAAGAAAACACTACATGAGATTAAGGACATCTTTATGAATGCCTTCAGTTTGCAATCACCAGATGAGTCAAAGCATATCACAGAGCAATTATTAGATATTGTTGACTAGGTGACAAATGAAGACCAAGAAACAAATGCAAAACTTATGGAATGGTCTAAAAGAAAATTTCAAGGGAAAGTAAATGAGAAATTATCTAGTGAAATAACACTTTCAAAGGTTGAATTGGAAAAGTTAGTAGACAAAGTGAAAAAGGTAGTTGAGAATATACTCTCATTGTACAAAAATTTGTGTGACTTTTCATACTTCACACAAGAGACAAGCCAAAAGATACTGAGCTTGGAAAGAAATTTAAACATTTCAAGCATACAGCTACCAAATGATCCAGCTCAAAGTGAGAAGTATTTTTTTCAATTACTTCAAACTCACAAAGAAATAGCCATATTAACAGTAGATGAGGCCAATATCAAAGCAAAACTAATATAGCTACAGTCCTCCATTACCCCACATTTGGAATTACTCCATATGGAACAAGTCTATGCAGAAATCGTTCTCAAGAAAGATTCTAATCTTTCTACATCATATGGACTTATTCATCTTGGTGCAGAGATTGCCATCCAGCATAAGTCACTAGAAATTGCTTTGAACAATTGGGATGCAGCTCTCAGGATGATTATGGAGGTAAACAACACATTTTTGGTGAAATATGGTCTTAACCCTTAAAATCCTTTGACATAAGTGTCAAAAAGGGGGAGATAAGAATAAAAGGAGGAGATAAGAATAAAAGGGGGAGATATTAACTAAAGAGGAGATACTATATGATGTATGAGGCACAACCAACTCAGGGGGAGTTACAATAATTTTGAGGTATATATTGTAAGTTATAAATTTTGATTAAGTTTTCTTTAAAAACTTTGTATATACCAAACAGATTAGTTAATGTACTCACAAGGTCAGTTAAGTGTTTCTGTCACTCATGTCAAAGGGGGAGATTATTAACCTCATAATGGTTTTTGACATTTGAGTGCCAATACACTTAACTACTTTCTATATTGGAGTCGAGTACACCATGTATACCGAGCCACAACAAAAGCTGAGTTAGGAAAGACTTCAAGTGCCGAGTGATCTTCATGTGCCAAGTAGTCTTTAGGTGCCAAGTGAAGATGAAGTTCAAGTACTGAATGACTTCAAGTGTTGAGCAGAATAAAGTGCCGAGCAGATACAAGTGTCGAGTGATATTCAAGTGCTGAGTAAGCCAGATTGCTATTAGTGCCGAGCATCTAGATTCAGCAAGTGCCGAGCAACACAGAATGTACATATGAGTTTGTAACTTCATTGATTCATATGTAAATCATTTTCATGGCTGACATGTGATGAATCTCGAAGGATTAAATGATAAGATCGAATCTTTTATTTTTCCTATGCAATCTACATGCAACCAATAAGAAAAATGATGAAGGCATGCAACCAATGGAAGAAGTGCAAACAATGAGCGGGAAATAAAGATTGAATATGGATCGTAGATCCATACCTAACCCTAACTCCTCAAATGTCTTTATAAGGAAGACAAAATTTAATTGTAAAACATATGAGTGGATATACAAGGGTGTGTAAGGAAAACTACTTTCAGAGTAAGGACTATTAGATCACAAAGGATCAAGATCAGAGAAAGCAGATTAGGTTCCTGTATTCAGCAATCGAAGGATTGTAATCTATCAAGTTTATTGTACCTAATACTTTCTAGCAATTATATTAGAATGAAAATCCTATGGTAATAGGTTAGCTTAACAACTATTTCATAGATCCTTTAAACAGGTGATTAAATCCTTTAACAGGGTGACACTTCATGTAAAGTGTTTGTAAATCCTCTAACCAGGTCACTATTGATACAATGTAAAGCCTTTAACAGGGCAGGCCTTTAATAGGGCAGACCATCAGAAGTGGTTAAAACCTTACTACTATAGCAAATTTTGTGGGTATCATCCCCACCCCAGTTTTACCTTCTTATTCCTGGAGGGTTTCTGGGTTACCAAAATCTCAAGTGTTATGTGGTGATTCTTATGTGTTTCTCATAATTGTTTGATAGGTTTGTATGTATGCAATCTACTTTCAATTTAAAGATTTTAAATATATTACTTCTGATTCACCCCCCCCTCAAAACCATTCTTCCCATGTGAATATTCCAACACTAACTAAACTAAACACTTACCTATTAACCCTTAACCCTTAACTACTAACCCTACCCTCTACCCCTCCACTTGGAAAATTTCCATATCCACTACCCTATGCTTCCTGGTGTGCTTTATCAAATGAGGATGTTGCCCAAGGTATATTTTGCTACCTAAGGCAATAGTTTTGTTCCCCATAAGAATTGTATGAATGGGATAAAGGAAGGGAAAAAAGGTTTTTTCAAAACAAATGTTCAAACATTTCCTTACACCCCAAGCCTCTATGTCAATGTGATATTAAAACCATTTTGGATGGGGAAGGATGTGACATCAGCATGATTACTAGTACCTCACATGGGGTTTGAGGAAGGATAAAGTGTAGAGCCCAACTTGCATGGAAGGAGAGAGGTAAGTAAAAGAAAACATCTTTCTTTGTTTGCATTAAAAGTTTGTTGACTTTGCGCCAACCCCCCATGTAGAATTGTGACCATGCTAGGTAGAGGGGAGAGTAGAGTGGGGATGGGGACCACATGGTGTCCCATCCCCCTTCCAAATGTGTTTGAATATAATATATTTTTATTTCAAGACTTTCGCTCCACTTTGAAAGTGTTGATGGGTAATTAATTCTTCCCCTTTTTGATATATCACATTTATATATGTATATCCTATATAATAATTTTATTTTAAATTTGTAAGGGAATAATTCAAGGAATATTCTATGATTTTAATTTTTAGCATTAATATTTTCACATACATTTTCCAGAGAGCAATTGTGCTCTCCTAAGAAATGTACGGGTAACATGCATTTTGAGGGGATTTCTTATTTCCCTCCCTAGGAAACATTACATGAATTTCTTTTTTTTTTATTAGGTGAGTATTGAGAAAACATAAGGATAACATAATTTTGATATGAAAAATTAAATTTCCTAGAGCTTAGAAAAGAAATTTAAAAACTTAGAAAATTCATGGATTAAACGAATTAGTTCTTCTAGGTCTTCTTTCTCTTAGAGACTTATTAAGTGGCTCTATTTATCCAAATTTAAAATGAACGATGAAATAGATGTGTTAAATTGAGTAATGAAGTATTTGTGAACCTTAGGATCCTATCTTTGTTTAGTTTTAATACCTTAATGCACAAACCATGAGCTTACTAATTTCAATCTTCTATTTTCATTTCATTATAGTAATTCAAAATTACAAAGGGATGGATTTTCAATATGATACAAATCAATATTTGATAACTGCATATGTTATTTCCATTTATGAACAATAATCAAAATGAGAGATCTATTGAAACATTATAATAATTCAATGAAACTTTTCTCCTATAAGAAACTATCATTTTATTAAAAACCTGATTCAAAGACTCAATCAAGAAAGAATCAGGGAAGAAAACACAATATTGTTGTCATTACAAATATAAAGTTAGCAATGAATTATACATCAGGATCATATTTCATGAGGAGAAGTCTTAATAACAATGAACACAACAACACCAAAAACTTTGAATCCATTTTTGCTCAATATCAAGGTATCAACTAAGCAATCTACAAATTTACACAAAGATAACCATGAAAAACCAAAATTGATTGAGTGGCAATCAGATATTGATGCACTTAACAACTAATCCCATCCAAGGCTTTCGCAATAGGTTCCATATTTAACCAAGACTAGGAAGAAGGTTGATTTTTCTTGGGTAGGATATGTCAATCAAAAACATCAAACATATGCCTCTTCTAAGGGTAATAATCACAAAGAACTTCTATTATTTCTCTCCTTATCTCCCCAAACAAAAACTGGTTTGTATTGACAAGGGCCCATAACACCAACCTTTCTCTCTCTCCTCATCATGAGGAGAGATTTTGCACTAACTGGTAGTCCAACTAAGGCCCTCCTCTTGTACATGACCACACACATGCAAGAGATTTAAATAAGAAAACAAAAACAAAGCATGAAGAACAAGGCCATGAAGAATCCTACCTTCACAAAGGTTATGGAAATGGAGTTTTTGAGAAGAGTTAATCCTTCTTCCTCTTTAATTTCAAGCTTGACTCTCTCTAATTGTAAAGAATGGGAGAACACCCTTCAACTCTCAAAATGGAAACTAAATAGGCTTCTAAATGCACCCACCTAAAATGACAATAACTCCAGACTTGACTTAAGCCTTCTAGGGTCTTTCCACTTGATCCTACCATTAAGACAACTTTTAAGAAGAAGTGTAAACTTGGAAAACCTCAAGGAGTTGTTCAATTTTTGAACTAAAGGGAAAATGAGATATTTAGGGGGTTGTAAAAGTCAACAAAAGGATCTAGAAGGGTGGAAAATGTCCCCAACCCATACACATACCCCTTAGGCACTTGGATTGCATTAATTTTGGCCCCTAGAGTCATTTTAAGATCTATACAATTGGCTTGAAAGTTTTGATCTTTTAAAACCTTAAGAATGCCATCTTTCCACTAAACCTTAATTAGGGTAATTAATCTAGGTTACCAACTAATTATTCTTAGATTACTAACTTAATCATTCTTCAAAAAAATAGTCACTCTGCTAACCCTAATTAAAATGTTGATACACATATACATATTAGGAGTGTCAAGTGACAACATAAGATTCACTGTTAGGTAACATTCAACACCTTAAAAAATACAAAATGGTACATACATCTAGATTACGATACAATTAAAATATGAAACAATGAGGTCTGCATCTTTTCATTAGACTCAACATTAATTTTATATATTGAACATAGAGTCAATTACCAATTCTTTGATAAATTCATTGATTAATAATCTTGCTTGCTCAATTCACATATCAATAGTTCGATAACATCATATTTATATATTTAAACCAAATTGCATAGTCACGTTGACCAAAACATCAAACTTTCATTTAAATAACCCTTTGTCATTTTTGCACACATCTAATCATCAATAATTGCATAATCAATATAACATAACTTATTCATCAATTCCAATTAAAATACTTGAATAATCATCATTAGGCATATATATACCTAAACATCATAAACATCATTAATAGGACATATTGAACTATTTGAATGCATATAACCTAATCATCAAGGCACCATAATCAACATCATCATCATAAGGTCAAACACCTTGCATTATTGTTAGTGCAAATTAATGTTTAAACAATTGAGATAATGTAGGAAGTCTTGAATCATGGAGTATTAAAACATGAACATAGCAACTGATCTCAGTTTCCATTAGGATACCTAAACCAAAAAATGTTAATTCAAATTTAAATAAGTACATGTGAGGAGGGGTCTTACAAAACTTGAGTAAAACCTCTTGGAACTACTTGGGACCTCTTTACATCTGTACTTTCTTGTTTTATAACTTGTAATATGTCATTTCTAAACTAAATTCATGCTCTCCTTTCCATAGTTGATAAATTTTGTCTAAAATTATTAAGGTTCTATGTTGCAACTTGTCATTATAGTGTAGTTTGAGCAATTTTCATGTTTTTGCACAAACCATTGCAATTCTACATCAAATGACTTAAAGTTTCAACCATAGGTATATTTTGGTTTTAAATGGTTTTAAATCCCTTGGTCAACCTCTTTGAATAAGAGTTTACCATGTTTGACCAACCAAAGAACCTAGGCCTAGAAGGCACAAATAGCTATGTAAACAAACTAATAGAGTTCCAAACTTGTTCAAAGATCACCTTAGGCTCACCCTAACTATATGTATTTCCTCAAAGGACTTATTTAATCACACACACAAAAAATTAATTAAACTAACTTATTTCCTTTGGGTGCTCTTGCACTAGAGTTGGATAAATCGATCAATGATGAGGTGTTGCTCAATCATTATTGGAGAAATTCTTAGATGTCATGTTGACCGAGGTATTTAGTTGTTGAGGGAACTTGGCCACTAAAGGAGCTTGAAAAAGCTTATGGTCCTCAAGAAAACCTATGCTTGGTGATGCTTGTGGGTGTAGACATCTAAATCTAATTATACCATTAGGTAATCTTATTTAGTCATCTCCTATGACATTATTGATTAAATACTTATTATTTAATTAATTAATCATCATCCCTTAGTTAATTTATTTATTTAATTAAATATAGTCCAATTGATAAAATAAAAACAATAATCCAAGATCAATTTATCAATTAAATCCCTTTTCCTCTATTAAATTAAGTCAATCCTCAAATCTATTTAATTTAATCCCACATACCCCTTTTATTAAATAAACCATCCTAAACCCCTAAACCATACCATTACCCCTAAACCAACCCATTCACCCATACTAACCATACTTAGCCAACTAACTAACCCATCCCATCAAAGTTAAGCCACTTACCCCCTAAACCCCTTTCTAAGCTAAGCCTAATCCTCCTCCTAAACTTGTGCACAACTTTAAGCAAGGGTTAAGACTTGCTAACACAAGCCAAAGTCAATAGTCTCCCTTTTCCTCTTCCATCCCTATCCAAGAGCTTTAATGGATCTTACATGTCATTAATTCCTCTTAACCCCTTTTACACACTCTTCTTCGCTCATTACTCCTTTTGACCATCCATTTTTTCCATCCCCTCACACTCATCCTCATTGTGACAAGTGTCACTCCCTAATTGGCTCCAAACAAGCACAATCCATGTGCTCTCCTTTTAAATCATCCTAGCCCTCCCTCACCATTCTTCCATCCTCACATCCTAACCCTCCATCTCACTACCCCTTAGCCTATAAATTGAGTCCTTCCTCTCTCACAATCCATCATCGACCCATGAAAATTTATAATGCCCCACCAACCACTATAGCATATCCATTTACATCCTTGCCATGTTAAAATCCATTTTCACCTCCATTCGTGATAACAACCCATCCCTTGAGGCTTGTGTTAAGAGGAAGATTGTTGAAAATAGATTGTTACAAGTATGATAAATGTGTTTTAATCATATTTTGTCTGTGATGTCAAACCTTCTTTTTTATGGTAAGACAATTGCTTATATGATTAAGTACTATCACCTATTTGATTGATGAAGAGGATTTGATCAAAGGATGTAACAATAGCACCTAAAGGAAAGGTTAACTTATGATATAAAAAGGAGTACAAGAATTAGCTAAGACATTAATATCAGAGTGCATTGATAATCAACTTAAGGTTACAACAGTTGGTGACACTAAGCAAGTTCAGAAGAATATTTTAAACAAATTTTGTGTACCAAGCTTGACTGAATGGATGGTAGATACTAAGTAAAGTTAGTGCAAGTCGAGCAAAAAATAAGTTGGAGCCAAGTAAAAGTCTATTTTAGTGTATGCTGAGTGAAACAATAGATTTTGAGTAAAGTTTAGTTGATACTGAGCACTAGCAAACTTTAGTTCATGCCAAGTGATTTTATAGAGGATGTCGAGCAACACAGAATGTATCAAGCATCAAAAGAAAGTTAATTCCAAGTGCAAACATTATTAGAAAGGTCATGAATTCTATGGATCTAAGATGACAAGTTTGTTTTCTTGGATTGTGTGAACTAGGTGGAAGATAAGATTGATGAGCTGGTGGTACAAGATTCATGGTAAACCATTTTTTAGGTGAATTCAAAGAGGATTAAAAGAGAAGTTTCTAGAAGTGATATGAAATGAGGGATAGATTCATTGAATCCTACCTAATTTTTCCTAACCCTAAATTGGACGATGGAAAATGAATGATAAAAGACATTAATTATCTATTTAAAAGGATAGTTGGTCAAAAGCAAGGGTTGTCATGTGTAAGAACCTAAGGAAGACAAGGAGTTAAGAGTATTGCTTCATTCAATGACCTAATTGAGAGTTTGCATTGGTATGTTAAGCAAGGGTATGGATGCTTGAAGGGTGAACAAAGCTATCAGAGTTGAAATGTGTGAAAGCCAAGAAGAATGGAGAACTAAAATAGAGATCTGTAATCTACATATTGAATTGTAAGTTGTTATTAGATCAAGCCTTACTGTTACTCTCTAATAATTTTATTGAACTAGGTTAAATCCTTTGGATTAATGTTGACCTAATAGTCATATGTAAATCCTTTAATTGGGTGACATTCCAAGTGAATGGTCTAAAGTCCTCTAACAAGGCTCACTCCTAATAGGGTGATTGAAATCCTTTAACAAGATCACATTTAACAATGTGTATTGTAACCTTTTATAGGGAATCACTTCAAAAGAGTGAAAAAGAGTAGCATGTTACTATTGGTTTTTCCCAAATTAGGTTTCCATGTAAATCATTATCTCAAGTGTGTTATTGAATCTATTATATTTCATGTTTACATTTTTACAAATTAATTTGACTGTTACCTACAATCTTTAGGTGATTGCATAATTTTATGGATGCATGCATGAAGATAAATGTTTTATGGGTTCACTAAGCTATGAAAAGTTTTATCTATACATCAAGACCTTGGATAACTAATTCACCATCCCCCTCCACCCTATTCATTCTAAATAATTCCAATAGCTTGAGCACAACTGAGCACACATCCCCTATCTATGTAGACACATCTATGTCATTACAGGTGAAACCCAAGGAGCTTACCATTCTTGGTTTTCCTTGCTTCTTGGTGTTCACCTTATCTTATCACAAGTGTTGCTAATAGTTAGTATTGTAAATATTAAAATTGTTATTAATATTTTTAGCATGCTAGGTTTTTAGCATTACATTTTGGCACGCCTGTTGGGAACCCATATTCGGGTCATTCTAATCATGTCCTTTATTTATTTGGTTAACTAACTAAATTGATGCATTGCACTTGTTTGTGCAAGTTCTTATTTTCCTAACTTTGTTTGCAAGTACCAAAATCCCCAACCAAGAAGTGTGCTCCTAGCCATACAATCAAATCCCAATGTAAACACCTTGCAAGCACCTTTTATTCACGAACCTCAAGTCACGAATTTGCAATTTTATACTGGAGGGACTATGAACCCTTGTGGGTGGGATCATGTCTATCATAAACCCCCTTCACCATGTGGCGTCAAAACCACCCTTTAACATTCTTGCAAACCACTCTTCCCATGGGAATGCAAGCTTTTATTAGCAAGATTGTTGTAAAAACCTACGAGAATACTTAACCATAATAACTAAAACCCTAGATCCCACTTTTTTTCTCCCATCATCGAACCCACAAATACATCTGTCAACAAGAACGCTACCCCAAAATCCTGTAGGATCGCATTTTTGTGGGACCACTCTATGATTTTCCTTCCCATGGCCTTTCCTAAAGTTTCACCAAGTTTATTTACCACGATCATGCATATTTTAAACTACTTTCTTGCACTGCGGGACCATAGGTTAACACTTGTGGGTTCGCTAGTTTGACCAACCAGCCCTAACTATTGATTGTTTTCTATTGCAAGGACATCTCAATATAATCCTAATATTTAATTTTGCAAGTTTTCTTAGTATACTTGTTTGAAAATCACTCTTGAATGCTTAAAAAAGAAAACATTTATAAATTTTCTTGATGGAATGGATGTTTAGGTATTAAAATATTTTTCATCGAAATGCTTCATTAGATAATTACAAAACTAAATGTTCAGTGTTGAGTTTTAAAAATGAACCAATTTGATGAACATTTCTTTTAAGTTGTGAATGAACATTATGTGAGAACACTTCAGCTTTGGGGTTTAGAAAGAATTCATTCAATCTCAAATGCACTATAAACAAACTCATCCTCATTCCCTCATTTTCAAAGATTTTGCGCATGATTTCTTTTTGTTGATGCAATTTATTTTGTTGGTCATCGTTGTAAGTTGGAAATGAATGTTGTATGTTAAATGACGTGTGTTTTCAAGATTAGCTATTAAGATGAACTAAGTGTCCAAAATAGAAGTGAACCAAGTATCTTGTGTGTCTTGAGATTGTGTCCTTTAGCACATCTTTTTCTTCTCTATTTTTTTCAAATTATTACCTTAAATTACCTAACACATGTACCAACAATTGTTAGCAAGATCATTCACAATAACCTAGGAGTGCTTCTAGTGAGTTTATCCACCTCTGTGAAGCGCATCCCCTTTGGTGAAAAGCTCAAACTGGTAAAAATCTTGCCAGTATATAAATGAGGGGAAAGGTAAAATTTCTCACTCTTTCAGGAAAGTTTGAGTAGTGTCTTTCTAGGGGTAACCTGAGGTGGGAAAACTTTCCCACAATTTCAGCATGTCCAAAATAGATCCTTAAGTGGATCACATACGAAACAACCAATCGGCTGACTCCACAAACCTATTTACAACCTAGTTTACTTATCATGATTTTATCCTTGGTATGTTAATTCACGGTGCAAGGGAACCAACATCCCTCAAGATTACTCACCATCATGCTCCCTTAGTAGAGGCATACGGCTACTTGGGTTTCATCTCCAAGAGTCGTTGCCTATGCAAAAAGGGGGGCTTCTATTTTCCATGCCTTGAAGATTCATTGATGTCTATCATTTGTCGATCAACTCTAGTATCAACTCACCTCTTCAATTAGAGGGACATATTGCACTAGAATTAGGAGACATCAAGTTGCAGGCTATTTAATGATATATTAAAATCAAAATTTGACCTTAGGGATAAAGAGTGTGTTTGAATTATCTTATTTGTGCAAAAGACTCGTGAAAAACATTTGTAAAACATGGTTACTGTAGACACCTAAAAACCTTTAGAAAATAAAGTATTTTTATTTTCTGAAAAAAAATTGATGACATCATCATTTATTAAATAATTAATTATTTAATTATTTTTATTTTTATTTAATTAAGGAATCCCTCCCAAAAATGTTTAAATCTTATTTAAACATTATTTCCTTATTTATTAATTATTTAATTAATAAATTGACCAAAAAATCCAAAATAAATAAAAAATTTATTTTTTGCCCAAAACTTGGCCAATTTCCTTAAGACCACTAATCTCTTCCAAAATCTTCTAATCCTTCTTTAATTTTGATTAAAGGCTAATCCCATCATTTCCTACACCTAATCGCAACTCAAAATATTTAATTAAGATTAAATATTAATCCTCATGTTTATTAAAAAAGTTTTAATAAATATCTCCTCAACCAAAACCCTTGAAATAAATAAAACTTTATTTATTTCCTAAAAATCTAATTTATCCTCATCCTAAGAATTTCTAAACTCTTCTAGAAAGTCTTCATCCTCATCCTAGGAAGTTCTAGACTATTCTAGAAAGTCTTTATCCTCATCCAAAGTCTAGACTCTTCTAGAAGATGTCTTTAAACCTAATCTTAATCCCCTCCTAACCTTGTCACATTCCCTAAACATGGGTTAAGACTTACTAACCCAAGCCAAAGTTAACAAATATCTCCTCCTTCACCCACCCTCATTAAATGTCATCCACTTGCCTATCCCTAAGCTAATCCTAAACCATCCTAATCCATCCTCTAATCATTTTCACAATCCTAAGCAAGCTTAAAACCCTCCTAATCAAGCCCAAGTTGAAATTGCTCTCATCTCCCTCAAAATATCCCAACCATAAAACTTTATGAAGTCCACTAGGCCATAAATGACTCTTCCAAGCCCTTTTATTGCTCTTACAAGCCATTATGAGGGTCTTTATGAAGATTTTATCCCTTGAGCCTCCTTTGTTAACTAACTTTCCCTTTCCTCCATCCTCTCACCCTGTGACATGTGTCACTCCTTGATTGGTTGTAAGGAAGCACAATCCATGTGCTCTCCTCTCATGCAATCTGAGCCCTCCATGAGCTTTTTCCCATCCTTGCATCTTAGCCCTCAATCCCTCAAGCCTCTTGCCTATAAATTAGATTCTTCCCCTTTGTAAAACAACACAATCTAGAAAGTAAAGCCATAATGCCATTTTGAGAAGCCATTTTACATCAAAACCATACACTCACACCCAAATTCCAACTCCATTTGAAGCCCTTTTTGAAGCATAAGCTTGAGCATACATCCTATTTATTTAGACAAAGCCACTCAAAAGGAGAGCTTCTTATTGAGAGAGTCTATTAATGGCTCATATTCTCAATTGAGAGCTCATCTTAGTCTATCTTGAAGTTTATGAATTTTGTTTAGTTTGTAGAAGCTTTATTTAAATTTGGTTTCTATTAGCATACTAACATTGCTCATATACATTTTGGCACACCTGGTGGGACCCCGCATGGGTCACTTCATTAGCTTTTTTAGTCAAGTTTTGTATGTCATTTGCTAATTTTGGCTAATTTTGTTTGTTTTTGTGATTGGTAGGATTGTATAAATTGGTTTTGTAGGTCCACATGAGCATAAAAAGACAAAGGAACTCATAATCTATCTCATAGTGTTTGCAGATTTTTCAAGCTTATAGGTGGACAAAGGACTTGGAATTCTTCTTCCTCTTCTTGTCTATATTCTTCTTATTCCATCTACTTATTCTTCTTCTTCTTGTGGGAGATCTTGGCCATTTTTTTTGAAGGAAGCAAAATCATACACACTTCTTTTTAGTGCTTAAAATGAACCCCTAAATCATACTTAAATCCATTAAAAACTAAAAATTTGCAAAAAAAAAAAAGCCTTTTAACAAGTGAAACTAAACCAATTCAATCATTTGCATCCTTGCAACATCAAGGTTTTAGATGCATTCATGCAAAGTTAGGAACACTTCATTTTTGGAAATTTAAAAAGAACTTCAAGTTTCCATTTCAAAAGGTTCAAAATCAACACTAAGTGCACACTAAAATCTAAGTCAAACACAAAGCATCAATCAAGGATAAAATGAACCTCATTTGCAAATATTTTAAAGTTCTTTTAAAAATCTCATGAAAACTAAGAGTCCTAAATGGTTGCCAAAAATTATCCTAAAAGCTTTGTTATTTGTTCCAAACAAATGTTTTGTTGCAAAATCTTGAATGTTTCTTAAGTTTTTCATGCATCAAAACAATCTAGGAATATCATTTTTGGACTTAAAATATGCAAACTAGAACACAAAATCTTGAATGAAAACCAAAGTCCAAAGAGTCATTTTCACTTTTGAGTCCAAAACAATCTTGAATGATCTAAGGTTAAAACAAAGCACTTCAAATTTCTTAAAACAACACACAAAATCTCAATCTTGAATGCTCAAAGGAAAAAACTTGAATGTTTAATCACTTGTCTTTGAATGCATGTTGCTAAACACACTCTTGAATGCCATGGATTAAAATCAAATTTTTCTTGAATGCATGATTAAAACAACAAATCCAATCTTGAATTCCAAGGATCAATTAACCATTGCAATATCAAACACTTCATTTGAAGCTTCTAAATTTGAATAAAACAAATCTCTTTTCCACATGAAATTTAGGTAAAGTTTGATTTTTGAACATTTAAGAAATTTTGTTAAGTTAAATACAAATTTGCAAAAATCAATTTGAGTAATTCCTTGGACTCACCTCTTTTCTAATCACCCATCAATTCAACCATTGGTTGTAATCTCAGCGCCATTTATGGGGATGGGTCTACTTGAAAAAAGTGTTAAATGTTCCACAATCTAACTCACTCACTTGGTCTTTGAACGTTTGCTTTAACTTTATCAAAAATTTTAAATGACCAAAACTCTAGATTAAATTGATCACACTTCAAGTTTGGGCACTAAAATTGAACAACTATTGATGTGGAGGGCCTCCGGGTGCGCGCTTGACAAATCGAGTCTCACACATCTTTGCTTTGGGCTTAAAACAAAATCACACCAACTCTTGAATGCTTTAAAGAAAATTAATCGATACTTGACGTGGAGGGCCTCTGGGCGCATGAGTTTTCTTTTGTTGACCCTAACTCTTCTTCTTGTTTGCATTCTTCGATCGATTTACTTTTGTTGACGCTTCAAGTTGGAATTGAACATTGTCTCTTAAACATGAGTGCTTGCAAAGTCTAGATTAGCACACATAACAGTCAGTTGGTAAACGAACAAGCGTATTTTTTTTAGCCCAAGGTCATCCAAGTCTTCTCTCCCCTTGTCGTCTTTCGAGGCCATCTTGGGTGCATAAGATTAGGATCCAAAACTTTGTTTCTTTTTAGGAGGCCTGCTTGGGGATTTCATCACCCCTTGGATGACCTCAACTCCAATGTTCTGGCAGAGTATAAGAATTAGGAGGTGAATCAAAAGACACCTCTCTTGGAATCAAGATTTTTGTCACTCGAGCTAAGCCTCAAGGAACTTTATACCCTTGAGAAGTGAAAGAGGAGAAGTGGGTTACCGCTCCTCTCGGCTGTGTGACATCTTGTTGGTTTCATCTACAGATTTGGCCTTACGTACCTTTGGGTATATTGAGGACTCCCTAGCTAAACCAACTATCAGCCTTGTAGACAACCATCTAGAGTGTTAATGTGTTTAAAGTGACTGATCGAAACATTTGTAAAACATACACACTCCTCAGTGCAAGTATCACATTTTGAGAATCAAAAAATTCTATCTGGTTGTTCCTATCTATTGCTTGCTTTTTTATTTGTTGAATGAATGTTTGCCAAACTTGGTCAATCCTAGCTTAGGGTACACTTAGCGTAGTCACTACCTGTTCCAGAAGTTGAACAAGTTGAAGCAAAATAAATGAGGTCTCTCAAAGCCAAGCAGATTCAAGAATTGATGTTAGAGCAACCAAAACCCAAACAGAAGTTCCACGAAGTTAAACTCAAACCATCTCAGGCATACCAAGAACTTTCAACCAAGAGAAAGGAACTAACACCAAGTCCTCAAATTGCCAAACTCCACAAAGTAGAGGATAAAGCTGTCGACGAAGCACTTCAAGAGGCCTGGTTAGAGCGCACCATCAAATTTAGCCAACATCCAGGAGTTAATCCTACTTATGCCTTACCAACTAGGCATGATTTCTATGATTAGACACCCTTGTTTCTCCACACCTTCTTGGATAAGCTTCACCTTAGAGTCATCTTTGTAGAAAAGTCAGCCATCTTAGGTTATCCCCTTAAGCATTATTAGCTCATCCATTTCATTTAGGACCAAACCATCTAGCCAGCAATCCAAGATCTTCACATCCAAGCCTTCAAAAATTGTTGTCACCTTGCTAAAAGTTTGCCATTCCTAAAATCTTTCAAAACCACCAATCTCACCAAGGTTATCCCTTTGACAAAGCTTTGTCTAGGGTAATCTAGCTTTGCCACTTGTTATCCCTCATCACCTTGAGCTAAAGGTTGGGATCCACAAGTGGTCAATCTCGTGTTCTTCCTAAAGGATCATCAGTCTATCGTTAAGTTGACACAATCACCACCAAGCTTGCACATAGGAAAGCAGACCTTTTGTGCTTTGGCAACATATCTTTGAAGTTAGAATCCCCAACCCAATCCTCCTTAGGTTTTTTCATATAGGTTTGCCTCAACCTATGAAATCATTTGCATAGAAAAGCCTTCCTCCCTTTTGCATCCACTAGCATTTGTTGCATCTCATCCCTAGGAGCATTTTTCATGCCACCCGTCACTCGCTTAGCCAAGAAGAAAGAAACAATGGAGCCCTATCATTTGGATCAAACAGCCTCACCCCCCTTGAGCACTTAGCCATCCTTTAGCCCAGAGAAAGCTATGCCATCATCCACTATTACCATTCACGCCCTTCACTATTACTGTTGTTGCTCCCCAACCCAGCCTTCCAAATCCACCCATCTCCCAAATCAGTGCTAGCATCTTTGGCCAACCTCAGAAATATACAATAGGGATACTGCCCATGGGGCCAAGTAATCAACCTTTCATCACCCCCAGCTTGTTCACCATAGCCCAAAGCACAATCCCATCATTTCCATTAGGTCTTGGGAGCTCAGTGCCATCAGCCACAAATCCACAAGCTACTACCCTCACTCCACAAAGCTATCAAACCCCACAAGCTACTACCAATGTTCTGCCCAACTCTCAAGTGACCCAAGCTCCCGCCACCACTCTACCACTCTTCCAAATCCAGCCACCAAGCTATCAAACCCCATCAATTCCATTTCCTAGCTTTAAATTCCCACCACCTCCACCACCAACTAATCCATTACCTCCTATTACCAACTACTTTTCAATGCCACTTCTAGGAGGTAACCCACCAATCCAGCCAACCACCAATTATTTGTAGGTACCATCCCAAATGGGGGCGCAACCCACATACCTTGGTCAAACCCCACAAGCCCCTCGATCCTTTCCCCAAGCTTCACAACCATCTTATACCTTACCTCCACAAACAATTCATTTATCCCATAGCCAGCTTATGTTCCTCAATCCCAACCTCAAATCCCATATCAACAGCAAGCCTCGCAGCACATGCAACACTATGCGCCACCTCCCCCTCAGCAAACCATCATCCACCATGCAGCTACCCAAACAATGTACAATCCCTGTCAACAAATCCCTCATAGCCATCCATATCCAATGGCCCCATCTAGTGCATACCTACCTCAAGGCATTCCTACATTGGGGACACCCCAGCCATCACCCATTAATTCAAAATGGGAAGCCATGAAAACAACTTTGAAGAACATCTAAGAGGGAAATGATCCAAAAACTTTCAAGTTTGAGAATGTGTGCCCTTAACCATTTGACAGAGCCATTACCATGACACCATTCCCCAAGCATTTTGAGACACCCAAATTTGACAAATTTAGAGGAAAAGGAGACCTTGTCACACATATCAAAGAATTTCACATGCACTGCCAAGAAGTGGAAAATGATGACGTCTTCCTCTTGTGTCTCTTTCCCAAAAGCTTGGCCGAACCAGCTCTTGAATGGTTTTATAGAATCCCCTATGGCACAATTAAAATTTTTGCTGAATTATCTGAGGCATTTGTAGCCCAATATGCCCATCTTGTTGAAACAGAGCTATTAGTAGTTGATCTTGTCCACACCAAGCAAAAAGGTGGAGAAAGCCTTCTCGAATATCTTCAAAGATGGCAAACCCTTACAACCCGCATATCTTGCACCTTGCCAGAGCGCCATTTGGTTAAAATTTTTATTGATAATGCCCATCCTAGCTTGGCTCACCACATGACCATGAACTATTTACAGACCTACAAAGATATCAAAGAGAAAGGAATGATCCTTGAGCAAGGACTCATTAAAGATGGTGTGGTCAAGATTTACAAGGAAGCCAACCAAAATCAATCACATTCCAATGACAAGTCTAGGTATTGGAACAAAAACAAGCATGTTGCAACAGATGGCATCACTGACACCAAACATGTGAATATTGTTGGTCCTTCTCACAACCAGTCCAACCCACCCTATCAACCAAACAATCAGCAAGCTATCAACTACCAACAGCAAAATAACCACAGCTATCAAAACCACAATCCAAGACCAAACTTTCAAGGGTCTAGCAATCAAGCTAATGCCATCAATGTAGCTACAGGACAAAAGCCCAGATTCCAACCTACACCTAGAAACTATACACCCCTTGGTGAGCCATTGGATGTCATTTTTGAGAAATTAGTCAAGGAAAACCTCATCAAATTTCCTCCTACCCAGCAAATTTACCCAAGCCAATCCAAAGATGCATGGTACAAAGACAATGAGTATTGCAAATTTCATAGGGTAAAAGGTCACACTACCCTCAGATGCATGAAACTGAAAGACTATGTGCAAGACCTCATTGATCAGAAGGAAATCACTGTTGCTGCCCAAACCTCTCCCAATGCAGGCTTACAGATCTATCAAAATGCTTTTCCTCCTCACAACAATCAAAATCTTGGAAAAGCACCTATCCAAACCAACAACAACAACACCAACAATAGTCAGCCAAACCAACAGCATGGGAAGAACAATGACCACACTTCATCCTATATAAACTATGGTAGCCTTATAGGTTGTATATCTGAGAAAGAGCCTTCTATCAATGTTATCAATATCCAAGGACCAAAAAATAAGTGTGCAGTCACCACTCGAAGAGCCCGATTTTACATCGCCGGCCCACCCATTTCACCAGCACCATTAGCTCCATCAAAAAGCCAGTACAATATCTTGGAACACCTTGGGAACATGCCAGTCCAAATCTCCATTTTAGACCTTCTTCGCACTAGTCCTGTGTACAAGAACATCCTTGATAGTGCTCTCATAGAATCCCATGTCCCTTCTGATATCAATGCTGCTGATTTTCATAATCTTGTTGGACACCTTTCATCCTCATGTGCCCTATCATTCAAACCCACCAACATACCCGTAGTCGAGCCAGATCACACCCTTCCGCTTCGCATAGCCATCATGGTATCCAATTTTTCTATGAAAAGAGTAATGATAGATAATGGATCAGGCTTGAATATTTGCACCCTAAAATTCATAAAACAAGCTGGGTATATTGAGGCAGATATCATCAGTGAGGTTATCACCATCAAAGCTTATGACAACTTGGAAAGAACCACAGAAGGAACTATTTTGCTGCCAATCAAGGTTGGGCCAGTCATCCAAGAAACACTCTGCCATGTTATAGATCTAAACCTACCATTCAACATCCTCCTCAGTCGGCCATGGATTCATGCCATGAAAGCCGTTCCATCCACTTACCATCAGTGCATCAAATTTTTGCATCAAGGCACTAAGGTAACCATCCATGCCGATCCAGAACCCTTTGCTTACTGCAATGCGATTGAAGCTTCATATACAAACCGTTTCCTTGGAATTGATATCGGCACATCCATCGCCAACTTATCCTACACTTGTAATGATCCAGAAACCATCCTCGCCTCTACCCTATCTACCGTGAAGATAATTAACAAGGGTTGTGGAGAGTATAGTCTGTCAGATGCATTTGCTATCGAGGCACTCCCACTTGATCCACATGCCCATGGATGACCAAAATATCACAAAGCTAAGGAGATTCCACCTCCTCAATACAAACAGTTTGGCCCAACAACCTTTGTATCCTCAAAAATCCCTCTTCATGAGGAGCTCACTCCAGATATCAACAATTGGTTACATAAGGATGCACCTCAAAGGAATCAGGCACACCTTGATCACTTCATCCAAAAGTATCCCCAAGGACATAAGCTCATCACTGAAAAATGGAACTATCAAGGTGGTGGTCTAGGACTAGAGGAAAGAGGCATGCAATGCCCCATCGACGCACACAAGTGGGAATCGAAGTCAGGTCTTGGCTTTGGCATACCCACAACTAAGGGCACCAATACGGATGGTCACACTTTTTTGAACATTCACCGCGACCTTGTCGAAATCGAAGACATTCCTGAGGAAGTTGAAAAGAGAGCCTATGACGATATCCTAGACCAAATCTCCCTCGGAGACTCTATTCTCCAAGAACTATCCATCCACCTCATTGACCTACCACTTGCCCATCCACAACTCATAGATTGCGACCAACCAAGCATCATACATATTGATGAGTTCACATCAGAGGAAGCACTTCTGAGATTCATGGGAGCTGAAACACCTCACAAGAAAAAAAAGCCAGATTTTGCCTATATCTACAAGCTAGATCCCAAGGGGTATTTTGGAGAAAATCCCCAACCTAGTTCCGATACACCCAGAACTGGAACTAAGGTGAATTTGAGACTAGCTAAGGCAACGAAGAGAACCCCTCAGCAAGAACATCCAGAGCCACAAGCAGAACATGAGGATTTAGCATTACCTCCTCAAGATAATTGACTAGAGATATCTTCTATTCTAATTGAGCATACTAGGGAAGTCAACATCAGTTCTTTAGAGATCCCTAGGCTTGTTCACATTGCTGCATCCCTATCACAAGACCAAGCTGATCTCCTCTTTGAGGTCTTAAGAGAGAACATTGGCCGATTTGCATGGTCATATCAGGACATGCCAGGGCTTGATCCAAAGCTTGTAGTTCATCATCTTGCAGTCAATCCATAAATCAAGCCCGTCAGACAAAAGCTTAGAAAAATGCACCCCAAGGTGGCATTACTGGTCAAAGCTGAGTTAGAAAGAATGTTAGTTGCTAAGGTTATCTGACCTATTGACTATTTAGAGTGGATCTCCAACATGGTCCCCGTCACTAAGCCTTCTGGTGACATCAGAATCTGTATTGATTTCAGAGATCTTAACAAAGCTTGTCCAAAAGATGATTTTCCCTTGCCCAACATAGATATGATTGTAGATCTTACAGCTAGACATGAAATTTTGTCCCTCATGGATGGATTTTTTGGGTATAATCAAATCAAGATTGCAGAAGAGGATCAACATAAGATAGCATTCACTACCCCTTGGGGAACCTTTTGCTACAACATGATGCCTTTTGGCCTAAAGAATGCTGGGGCTACCTATCAAAGAGCTATGACAGCCATTTTTCATGATCTCATCCATAGCATTTTGGAGGATTATGTGGATGATATCTTGGTCAAGTCTCATACCTTCATGGATCATCTTGCTAACCTGGAGAAAGTCTTTGATAGGTTAGCCAAATATCATCTCATGCTGAATCCCAAGAAATGTGTCTTTGGGGTCACATCTGGCAAGCTTCTAGGCTTTATAGTTTCTAAACGAGGTATAGAGATCGACCCCAAGAAGGTCAAGGCTATCTTAGACATGCCTCCTCCCCAAAAACTGTGATAGCTTCATTCTCTTCAAGGAAAGCTTCAATCTGTTCGACACTTCATCTCCTAGCTTGCAGATAAGTGTACACCATTTTCACATTTACTGAAGAAGGATGAGAACTTCAAGTGGGATCCTTTATGTCAACACAGCTTCAACCATCTCAAGCAGTATCTCATCAATCCCCCTATCTTGGTTCCACCAGTTCCTGGTGGTCCCCTGATTTTGTACATATCAGCAACACCTACTACTCTAGGGGCACTTCTAGCACAGCTCGATGACTACAATAGAGAAAGAGCCATCTACTACATCAGTAGAACCCTAGTTGGTTATGAACTCAATTACACTCCTATGGAAAAAGCTTGTTTGGCAGTTGTTTTCTCAACTCAAAAGCTTCGCCATTACATGCTATGTCATACCATCCAACTAGTCTCCAAGATTGACCCTCTCAAGTATATGCTCTCCAGAACAACACTTACAGGCCGTTTGGCCAAATGGGTTATGCTCCTTAGCAAATTTGACATCCAGTATGTGGACAGAAAGGCAATCAAAGGGCAAGCTATAGCAGATCACCTAGCTGATGCACCTCTAATAGATGCTTGTCCGTTGATCACAAAATTTCCAAATGAGCATATCTGTCTAATTGAAGAACAAACCCCATGGAAACTTTATTTTGATGGCTCATACACATCTCATGGATCAGGGGCAGGAATATTGTTGGTCACACCTCAAGGAGATTACATTCCAAAAGCCTTCAAGCTACAATTCCCTAGCACCAACAATATAGCTGAATATGAGGCCCTCATAGCAGGATTAAAGATAGCTGCCAAATGGAACATTGCTGAGCTACAAATCTTTGGCGATTCTCAGCTCATCATCAAGCAAGCCCTAAATGAATATCAAACCAAAGATGAAAAGCTATTACCCTACAAAGAGCTAGCTGATCGTCTAACCCAGCATTTTACAAGGCTTCAGTTTACACAAGTGCCTCGAATACATAACAAAGCAGCAGATGCTATGGATACTATAGGCTCACTCTTGGAAATTCCCCAAGTAGCTACATAGTATGAGTTTTTAGTGGAGCAGCTCCTCACACCCGCCTATGTGAATGAGGATTCAAACCATGTTTATATCTTGGTTGGTCCTCAATCCCCTTGGTACCATGAGATTCATGCTTACCTTAATGATGGTATCATATCTCCTCACCTCACACGTACCCAACGCCAGAACCTCATCCGAAAATCATCCTGCTATGTTATCATAGCCAATACCCTATATCGTCGGGGTTATCACGATACTCTTTCTCGATGTTTAGACTAAAATGAGGCCGCGATGGTGTTAAAGGAAGTACACTCTGGACTTTGCGGTGCCCACACGAGTGGTATTGTCATAGTGTGACAAATCCTTAGAGCAGGCTACTATTGGCCTACCATTGAAGAAGACTCCTGTGACTTTGTCAGAAAGTGTCTCCAATATCAGCAGCATGCAAATCTTGTGCACGCTCCAGCACAAGATCTACAGCCTATTGCACCACCTTGGCCTTTCGCTTGTTGGGGCCTTGATCTAGTTGGAACTATCAAACCCCTCTCATCTGATGGACATAAATGGATAATAATAGCTACAGACTATTTCACTAAATGGCTAGAAGCAGTCCCCCTAGTCTCAGCTACAGGAGTTCAGGTTTCCAAGTTCATCTTGTACCACATTGTTTGCCGCTTCGGCATCCCATCCACCATCTTCACCGACCACGAAGGTAACTTTGAAAACCTCAACATGGAAGAATTATGCGCTTCCCTCTGCATCCATCACCACTTTTCTAGCCCATATTTCCCACAAGGTAACAGCCAGGAAGAGGCAACTAACAAAACCCTCCTCAAAATCCTAAAGAAAGTTGTCAATGATTTCGACCGTGATTGGCACCTACAAATAAATCCAGCCCTATGGGCCTATCGAACTTCCTTCCATACATCCACAGGCACAACTCCATACTCCCTAGTCTATGGTGCCAAAGTGGTACTACCTATAGAGGTTGAACTTCCCTCCTTACGCATATCTTTGCAAGGGAAAATATCAGATGTGTGAGGCCTCGCCCCGACCCATCGTAGCATAGTGATACATTACTACTATTTTTTGTTATCTGTGACTCGAGATGTCAGGACATTATCTGATGATTAGAACATATTTTATTTTTTTCATGTTGTGTGATGTTAGTTCCAGATATATTTGATGATTGTCATTTAATGATCTTGTATATGTATGTTGACGAAATCAGTAAAATTGAGATTTGATTCAAGATATTTCAATGGTTAAGAATTATGTAGGATGAAGAAACTCTTATTTGATGCATGTTTTAATTTATGAAAATTTTGATACATATACATTTATATACATGTGACTTTTAGGACTACTGATGTGTGCAATGAGTGTGCAGATATTTAGCCGAGGAACCCTACGGAGGAACAAAAAAAAAAACTGATCTCCATGTGCTAAAATTTGGAAACCCTATTGTTCGTAATTGTGTTCTTTCAGTGTCGCTTGACACTCGTAAAATGTTTATGTACTTAATTTGTTAGTTAGAGTTGTTAGATGGACCTATTTTATTTCTAGATTTTTTATTTTGACTCTAACCTCTTCCCTAAGGCTTTAAAACATGTTTTTTTTCTAACCTTAGGGTATGGGTATGGGTTAGGGGTCTTTTCCAACCCCTAAGCCCCTAGCTTTGACTTTTGAGGGCACTCAAAAAGTCCCTTTTTGCCTTTGTGCGAAAATTGCAAGTGGTTGTCATGAGTTGTCTTACCCCACCTCCTTTTTAGGGTTTAACCATGATGTAAGTTGTGTTAGGAGTTTCTAGAGTGGCTAAGTGGGTGGAGATAGTTATTGCTCTTTTTGGGTGGTTGAGTTGGAGGCTTATTAGAGGCCTTCCTTTGTTTAGTGGTGGGGGGTTACCCAATCTCTACTTTTAGAGAGGATTTCTTGAAGCTTGAAGGAAGGAGGGATACTCTACTCAAATTGGTTCATTGCCATTACCTCTTTGTGAAGGTAGGAAACTCCCATTTTCCCTTATTCAGTGTTTATGATTGGTTTCATGTTCTTGTTACCTTGTTATTGTTTTACTGTTGTATGGTTGTGGGTATGTTGGGAAGTTTTTTAAACCTTGTTATTTTGGTTGTTTTCCTTTCTTGTTTATGTTTGAAATTTTGAGTTTCCTTGCATGGGTGTCTTGGTATTACTCACCCTAGGAGAGGGCAGAAGTGACCGATTTTGGGAGAGGTCTGTTTAGTTGGACTCCAACCTGTGTAGAGTCTCTTCTCAAGATGAGAAGAGGGATAAAAGGTAGGGTGTTATGGGCCCCTACCCGTCAGCACAAGCCTGGTATGAGTATGGCAAGTTTAAATGGAAGAACGGAAGTTCTTGGTTATTGGCCCCGATTGGGCATCTGAATTGGTGTTGTGCTTGACTTCTCCAGTTGGAAGAATCCACCTCTCCCTAGTCTTGATTCACTGTGAATCTTATTGTGTAAACCATGTATGATTATGCATGCTTGATGTTCTTTTGGGTTCTGCTTGGTTGTCACCCGATCAGTTATTGGTTTCTTCCATGGTTCTTGATATGAGATTTAGAAGACATTACAAACTCCTTGATTTGGATCATGAAGGAAATTTGATGAAATTATTGAAAATTGGGATTGAGATCCTATTGTAAATTGTATTTGTTTTTTAACCTTGTTATATATGGCAACGAAGCTGGGTTTTCTTCCTGATTCTTTCCCGGCTGAGTCTTGAATTAGGTTGATAATAAATAAGTGATTGAGAAAATTTTGCTTCTCTTAAAATTTTTGTATTCTATGTTGTCATATGAATGTGTATCAAAGATAAGATGAAACAATGATATCAAATTATGCAAGATTCAAATTGTAAATGTATGGTATTTCCTTGAGTTTGGTATGATTTAGTCTATGTAAGGTTGTGTGGAAAGTGAATTTGCAAGAACATGAAGGAAGGAACTATGTCAAGATATCCAACTTAAATCTGAAAACATGATAGAGAAATAACTTTGTGTATTTGGATACTCCTTTCAAAAGGAATGGAACATTATCATTTTGACCTCTCTTATTGTCTCAAATGCCTTAAGACTAGTTTAGTCATTATGTTGATCCATCAGCTTATTAGACAATTAAATGAATACGTAGATGGCTATTTCATGTAATATGGTATTATTGAAATGCTTGGCCATTTGAGGTTCATGGAAATAATGAATTAGAAATTCATAGGAGAATGCATACACCTATTGTGGTAATATAATTGCAAAAGAAAAATATACATTAAGTTCCAAGAGAGAGTAGAGAAATTATCAAATAACCCACCTACAGGATTCTGGAATTTGTATGGCAAACACATATTTAGTTGATTCTATTACAGGCTAATAAAATAATAGATTCCTCAATGAAATAATAAATTTAGAAAATATATATATAATAATAACAATGCTTATAAATATATATATATATATATATATATATATTTATATCTAAGCTACTAAAGTATTTTCTCACCATATAATCTTTATGCATTAAGTCCTCCACCCGATTGAAGCTAGCTTGTAGGAGGGTCATGATGACCCTTTTGTATTGGTGAGGACGTCAATCTCAGGTGACGTCACCCTGTACTTGTGCAGGGGTCGACTTCCTTCTTGGAAAGCGCAGAGATTTTAAAACAACCATAGTATTTATGCTGAAGATACCCTTAGGGTCGATTGGTGGGAGTACCTATGTACTAGGCATTGTTGGAGTAGTGTCATCCTATGTAATGACGTCACCTTCCATGCTTCCCCTTTTTGGGCGCCAGTTTTGGGTTGCGTGAAGGTGTGTTAAAGATTAGACTATGTGTTTCATCCACCTTCCTCACCAATCACTTTCTTAGGGAGCTTTTGGTTGGTGGACTTGCTGTCCCATGTACTTGGGTCAGGTCCACTTGGGTCTACGTGTTGCAGACCCTTGGGTTGCATGGGTATGCTTGGGATTCACCCAAGCCCTTCTTGGGTGAGGAGTGTGTAGGGTGGAGAGTAGGGTTTAAGGAAAAAAAAGGGGTAGTATAGAAAGTTAGCAATAAGTGTTAGGGGTTAGTAGGTTAGGGTTAGCTTGTTAGGTGTAGGTTAGTAGGTTTTTATTTATTTATTTATTTTAGTTTGAGTTTTATTCAATATTGTAAACTTTTGTTAGAATGTAAGGGGTTAGGATAGTCCTAATTAGATTAGGTTAGGTTTGTGTTAGTTTATGAGATGTTAATCTAATTTGCTTAAAGTTGTAATTTTTAGATGTATATATTTCAGTTTAGCTTTTAATTTAGTTTAGTCAGTTGTTATATAATTAAATATAGATTAAATTGGATTTAGTTAATATTATCTAGTAGTTCTAGTCAGTAAGTAGTTATTTTCGATGAGTAAGGTTTCACTACCTAATTATAAGTAATCATGTTAGTTTAATCAAGACTTGGTTAGCAATTGTTTAAATTTTTTTTTTTTATTTAAAACATTTTAAATTAAGTAAAATGGATATTTATTTTGGAAAGTTTCCAATTTCATAATGTAATTAGTAAACTTAATTTTTGGTTAGAAAGTTTTAAATAGTGGAAGATAGTGTCATTTTAAATAATTGTTTCTTATTATTAAAAGTTAATGTAATAACATAAGTTTATTGATATAAATCTGATAACTAAAGTTTCAAATCTTAAATTTTAATAACCATCCCTTTGTTTATAATCTTCAGACGTAATGTAGATAACCTGTACTAAAACTTCTACCTCAATCATATCAAACTTAGAGCATGTTTAATTATTAGTTTGTTATCAAAAAAATTTGTGTGTGTGTGTTTATGCCTTCAGGTTTTGGGCATGACAAGATGAAGAATATAGAGTAGCTCGGCTCACCCAGCTAGATCTCTTAGACGAGAAGTGACAACAAGCCTATGATCATCTCACAGTCTATCAAACTTGTCTCAAAAGGAATTTCAACAAAAAGGTGCTTCCACGACACTTTCAGCCAGATGACATGGTCCTCAAAGAAAACATGAAAGTCCAAGCAGATCAAGAAAAGAAAGGAAAGTTTGAACCTACATGGCTTGGTCCTTATGTTTTCATTGCTTCCTTTGGCTCTGGAGCCTATCAGCTATCTACACCGGAAGGAGAAATCTTGAATGATCCTACTAACATCATTCATCTCAAGAAGTTCTATGCTTTAAGATCCTTGGTATACCCAGCTTTTGAAAAATACAAAAAAAAAAAATAGTAAAGAGAAATAAGCGTCCAATGGTGAAAACTTGGCAATTCAAGCGCCTTGGATAGGTACCTTGGTGAAAACCTGATAATTCAGGTACCTTGTGTACTAAGACTAATCCATTATCTATCACTATCCTATCCCTCATCCATTCACCCACCATCCCATAAAACACCTGCTTGTTCCCTTGGTGTTCCAACCAAATATCCAAAATCTAATGGAGCTTGTAAATACCTCCTGTACAGCTTGTAAAATCTTGTACCTCAGCTTGTAAAATCTTGTACCAAAGCGTGTATTATACCTTGTAAATCTTTTACCATACCTTGTATATCCAAATCTTGTCCAAAGTTTGTACCCTATTTCAGCCTGTAAATAATCTTGTATCCTAGCTTGTATACTATCACGTGCACACACAAAACCCCATTTTCACTTAAGCTTTTCACAAACCATCTACCTATCCACCTATCACCTATTATAGACATCCCATCCTTCACAAACATTTCCATCTCACAAAAACCAAAACATGAACAAACTTGTACATTTGTAACATATCTTGGTCCAGCAGCTTGTACATCCTCTTTAGCTTAGTACCATTGTATCTATCTAGTGTTCATTTCAGTTCATCCTTGATCAGCATCTTGCACCCATCGCACATCTTGGTTAGCTATTCCAATGCATCCTTTAGCTAGATTTCCTATCACCAAAGTGTCATCTTTCTTAGTTCAGCTTGCCAGATGCATCACTCATCCAAATCCACTAGCTTAGGTTTTGTCCAATAGGTCCTTGCAGGATATAGCTTTCCTCATGTCTGATCTTGGTCCTTTAGTACCTCGTCCTACCCATCTCATTGAAAAACAGTTCTCTTTTGGATTTTCGCTTTCTTTTGATTTGGACTCTTCCCTGTTGGGTCTTGAAATATCTTTTTCAAGCAATCTCCTTGTTCCCTCCTCAAGGTTGCCACGATCGTCCATATCATGGTATATTGCAAATGGGGCAATCAGAGTGTAAGATCTTGATCATGTCTTTTGCTTGTTTTCTTTTCTACTTGTGGGTTACCCAGTGTCGTTTCCACACTGCTTCCTCTAGGATTCATGTGTGATACTGGGGCAATCCTTGCATTTTTGTTTTGAGTCAGTTCGTCAGTCCTCTGGACAGTTGGTGAAAAGGCCTTGATGTTCTTGGTAACCTTGGCAATTAACCAATATTCCTATAGCAAATCTAGTGCTCAACTACATGGTGGTACTTCTCTTTGAAGTATCCCCCCGCTCAAAAAGCTTCAATGGTTTTCCTTCATCTCCATCATCCCCCATCCATATCCAGCATCCATCTCTCCTACCCCATCTTATGCATTAGTATCTCTTTGAATCACTCCTCACCTTTAGCTTTAGGGATCCACAATCCTAGTCTTAGGGATCCACCAATCCAAATCAATCCACCAAGCCTCATCTTTCGAGATCCACAATCCTAGTCCTAGGGATCTCCAAAACCCATCTTCCACCAATCTGACTCTTTGAAATCCTATTGCATCAGCTTTATAATCCCCTCATCCATCTCCCTATCTTGGATTCCTTTTTATAGCGCTCCGCTCCTTCATCCTCCACCTTCCCTAAAGTCTTAAGCTTGCTTCCTCTTGTGCATCTGATTCTCCTTTATCATTCTCCCATAGTGAGAGTTTGAACTAATTCAACCCCTTCTCTTTGCCAATCTGATTTTCCTTGCTCATCCGAGATTCTTGTACTTTTCAAGAAGCCATCAAGCCTCACTTTCTCTCCTCGCCGCCTTCTTGAGGGGGCATCTCATAGTCCATTCTCTCCTCTTCTACTCTAGCCTTGAGCATCTTATTTTCTTATCTTTGATGCCATGCCACTTGTGACATCACATCAAAGAGAGGCAAAATGTAGACACCTAAAAACCTTTAGAAAATAAAGTATTTTTATTTTTTGAAAAATTCCTGATGACATCATCATTTATTAATTAATTTATTTATTTATTTATTTTTATGCCATTAAATCCCTTTATCTTAATTAAAAATATTTAATTAAGGAATCCCTCCCAAAAATGTTTAAATCTTATTTAAACATTATTTCTTTATTTATTAATTATTTAATTAATAAATTGACCAAAAAACCCAAAATAAATAAAAATTTTATTTTTTGCCCAAAACTTGGCCAATTTCCTTAAGACCACTAACCTCTTCCAAAATCTTCTAATCCTTCTTTAATTTTGATTAAAGGCTAATCCCATCATTTCCTACCCCTAATCCCAACTCAAAATATTTAATTAAGATTAAATATTAATCCTCATGTTTATTAAAAAAGTTTTAATAAATATCTCCTCAACCCAAACCCTTGAAATAAATAAAACTTTATTTATTTCCTAAAAATCTAATTTATCCTCATCCTAAGAATTTCTAGACTCTTCTAGAAAGTCTTCATCCTCATCCTAGGAAGTTCTAGACTATTCTAGAAAGTCTTTATCCTCATCCAAAGTCTAGACTCTTCTAGAAGATGTCTTTAAACCTAATCCTAATCCCCTCCTAACCTTGTTACATTCCCTAAACATGGGTTAAGACTTACTAACCCAAGCCAAAGTTAACAAATATCTCCTCCCTCACCCACCCTCATTAAATGCCATCCACTTGCCTATCCCTAAGCTAATCCTAAACCATCCTAATCCATCCTCTAATCATTTTCACAATCCTAAGCAAGCTTAAAACCCTCCTAATCAATCCCAAGTCAAAATTTCTCTCATCTCCCTCAAAATATCCCAACCATAAAACTTTATGAAGTCCACTAGGCCATAAATGACTCTTCCAAGCCCTTTTATTGCTCTTACAAGCCATTATGAGGGTCTTTATGAAGATTTTATCCCTTGAGCCTCCTTTGTTGACTCATCCTTCCCCTTTCCTCCATCCTCTCACCCTGTGACATGTGTCACTCCCTGATTGGTTGTAAGGAAGCACAATCCATGTGCTCTCCTCTCATGCAATCTGAGCCCTCCATGAGCTTTTTCCCATCCTTGCATCTTAGCCCTCAATCCCTCAAGCCTCTTGCCTATAAATTGGATCCTTCCCCTTTGTAAAATAACACAATCTAGAAAGTAAAGCCATAATGCCATTTTGAGAATCCATTTTACATCAAAACCATACACTCACACC
The DNA here is from genome assembly GCA_028749045.1 of Cupressus sempervirens. Classification (NCBI taxonomy): domain Eukaryota; kingdom Viridiplantae; phylum Streptophyta; class Pinopsida; order Cupressales; family Cupressaceae; genus Cupressus; species Cupressus sempervirens. The sequence continues at coordinate 911,782,471 of CM053786.1, read as the reverse complement.
CAAATTCCAACTCCATTTGAAACCCTTTTTGAAGCATAAGCTTGAGCATACATCCTATTTATTTAGACAAAGCCACTCAACAAGAGAGCTTCTTATTGAGAGAGTCTATTAATGGCTCATATTCTCAATTGAGAGCTCATCTTAGTCTATCTTGAAGTTTATAATTTTTTTTTAGTTTGTAGAAGCTTTATTTAAATTTGGTTTCTATTAGCATACTAACATTGCTCATATACAGTTACTATCAAATCATTTTCCTAGAGAGATCACTTGTTTTTCCCTCTCAAGTTTGCTTTGTCCTTTTAGAGATTGTTTTCTCATAATTTGTCACATCCAAAAAAGTATTATCCTTTTTATCTCAAAAATAGTTGTTAGAAAGTCTATTCACAACAACTTTATTCTCATTGGTTCAACTTTTTACCTTTTTCAAACTATCCTTATTATTTCAAAAAATAAATGTTAGCAAACCCATTCACAAAAACTTTAGTTTTGGCCACCTTTACTTCAAAATATTTTCCTTGTTGAAAACTTTCCTTATGAGCACTCAATAATCATTTATCTTCAAACCAAGTTTGTCCTTACCATTTTCAAAGGATTGTTAGCAAGTCTATTCACAATAGTCCTAGGCCTAGTTTATCCCACTTTGCTACTTATATCCTAAGCCAAACCACTTTTCCCTTTTTATATAAAATATCATTTATTGAGAACTAGTTAATCCCCAACTAATTTATGTTTTTCAACCTAAGGTAAGAAGTTATACTTAGCATAGTCGTGCTACCTTAAAATAACCCATAGTTGTGAAAAACCCCATAAAGCTATCTCACGTCAGGCCTACCCAAGACCAAGTTCAAAAAAGCTAAACTTTCACAAATTCTAGCTTACAAAGAAATATAAATAAAATTCAAGAGGCATACCCTTGACCCAAGGATCACTAAACTAGATCAAATTGAGAAATATGGTGTTGATCTTGCACTACAAATTGAGTAGGATTACAAAATTTAGAACTTAACTATCAGACATAGTGTCAACCACAACCTTATCGATAACTCTAATGTTGTTTACTTTGATTAGGTCCTTTTTCCACACACACTTATGCACTTATCCCCTCATAGGCTTAGTTTTTCATATAGCTCATCATCCTATATAAGCATTTTGTAGACTCATCCCCTCCCTTTTTGTCATCAATCTTAGGTTTTCAAAAATTCATCCAAAATAAGCATCATAGGTCCAAACATCCTCCATTAAATACTCATAACTTAAGCATTTGGTATCACCTCATTAAGAATTATTTACCCTAGAAACCTCCATCCATCACATTATCATAGTTATCCTTGAACTAAGAATTGTTTAGGATAAGTTTTCCTTCTCATTTGTGTCCCTCATCATGTTAAGCAAAAGGTTGGGCTACACAATCGATCACCATTTGTCTTCCAAAAGGTCACAAGGCTACCTTAGGGTTGATATTACCATCACATTTTAGAGTTCACACATAAGGGAAACATACTCACTTTTACTTAGCACCATATCATTTAGGTTCCCTAGATATCATCAGGATCATTCCCACACATTTTCCTTTAAATCTTAGAAAGTCCCTCCACCATACCTAGAAAAATCATGTCCTTGCATATAATTGCCTTCATCTTTTTCTATACTCCATCCTTAGGGAAGTCATTATTTCATGCCACCTGGCAAACATCTTGGTAAGAATAAATGGACAAAGAAGAACACAAATCCTAGTCTTAGTAGTAGCATAGCTCGAGCACAACCATACCACATAGTCTCCACAACACCACCAGATCCACCACCACAAATTCTAGAAGAATTAGGTTCTACACTAGACATTTATGCTTTCATGAACCAGCCTAGACATGAAACCATCATTAATTCCATCATAGATCAAAACAAGGAGACCATCATGGAAAATTTTGTAATGGATAATGTTGGTGCCTTTGATTTAGGCAGACCACCACCTATCAACATTACAGATCCTGCACATCCTCTAATTGGATGGAAACCACCATCCAAAAGGCCATATTCCCGTCATGGTCCCTTCTTTTTATCAAGTGGTAGATACCAACCAACACAAATAGAACCAGCCAACCCGAATATCCCTTCAACCCAAGTCAATACTCCTATTTCACAAAACAATCAACCCATCATCACTCAACCTTTAGTCTATACCACATCCCAAAAACCATAAGTATACCATCTACATCTACTTCCACCACCCCTATCCCCATTACAAAATATGCTCCTTTTCTACCTAGCAACATTGCATTTCCCCTTTCATCATGAAACACATCCAATCTATTCACTAGTGCCACAAACATCCAATCCACATCCCAGTATACTACAGGAATGCCTCCATTAGGGTCAAGTAATTCATCTTCCATCCCACCCAACATCACTATCAATCCATTTGTCACTAGCCAAAGTACCTCTACCTCATTTCCATTAGGACCTTAGATTTTTGGTTAGACATGAGGGTCTGCCACTAGTATTCCCTTTAGCACTACATCCATGCCTATACCTTTGTCACATCTCTCCCTTCCACCTCATGTTTATTCATTACCACTCTTTACCAACTAATTTTCTATGCCACTCTTAGGCAATAGCCAAGTCATCCCTCTGTCACAACACACGGTTGTAAACACCCTTCCTCACATCAATTACTTAGCACCCATTAATGCTCAATTACTTTCTCAAGCAAGAGAACAACCAACATATATTGGACAAGGTATACATTCTTAGAGCATGGCCTATGTATTATCCACACTACCACCTTTTCATTTGCAATCATCACACCAACAGTATGCTTAGGCACCTACTTAGAGTTATCTAGCCAAGCATCAACCCAATACCTATGTCTTGTTAGAAATAATAGTCCACCAAGGTAACCAAGGGGGGAGGCGGTGAATCAGTTATCCAACAATTAAAACACTTATCTTCTTCAAATAAACTTAACCATTCAACCAAAGTAGATAGCAACCATACAAAGATGCACATAAATAACTGCACCAAATATGTTGACTAGGGAAACCCTTGATTAGAGGGAAAACCCCAGTGGGAATGATGCCCACAAGATGATGTACTAATATGAATATTCCTTGTTAGAGAGGATGGACCCTGTTAGGAGTCTATTACAACATTTAGTACAATGAGTCTTAATTAAGAGACTTTGAATCCTTGTTAGGAGATTCCAACCCTGTTAGGAGTTGTAGTACAATGTATGCAAGAAGAGCCCACTACCCAAACATGCAATTTCAACTACAAGAAGAGCTTACTACTCAAACAAATAGTTTAATATTATTTTATTCTTTCCTTGTTCTTTTCTCAGTCCTTTCAATTGGACCAATTACTGTCAGACATTGTAGACTAGGTCACAAACCTTAGATCCAAATACAAAACCTTGGATCACTCAACAAAACCTCAGCAATGAAGTTTCCTTCACTTCCACACTACTCTACTCAACTTTGCATTCTACACTCTCTACTACTTTTTGAACATTCACAATTCACATATGTCCATGCCATGATAAAGGAAAATATCCTTCCTTTATACCAAGTCCATTAAAAAATTCCTTGAGCCAGTTGTTAGTCCTTCTCAATTAATTATTATAGGACCAAATTAAGAGCACGTTACACTTAGCGATAACACAAATCTTTAGACTTGCAACTTGAATAACTTTTTGTATATGTAAAATTATGATGAGTGAGCTTAACCACATGATTATCAACATGTCTTCTTCATGTCCTCAACCTTGATCCTCAAGATATATACTTTGCTAAGAGATATAACAAGTTTACAAGAACATGCCTCTGTAAACTCTATCTCAAAATAGATATCACCAAAACTTACATAACTTCTTCTAGACTCATCCTTTCTCCTTCCAATGTTAACTACTTATGTCATATACTCAAATGGATCTCTTATAACTTTGGGTGGTTATAATGCTCAACTAGCCATCCATATCAACTTGATCTTTATGTTTCTCTTCTATCAAATACCATAGAAGACATCAAACATGCTATGTTAACATAAATGAAAAACTTAGTCATGAATGTAGCATATCATCATCAAACCAATCTTCCAACAATCTCTCTAATCTTCCAACAATCTCCCCCTTTGCTGGCAACATAGATGAAAAGCATCTAGTTTCAAGAATACCAACAAAAGACTATCCATCTCCAAATCCTTTTCATCAATCATACTCCCCCATTGATATACCTCAATGTGCTCTATACCAAACTATTATACCAAAAATTTCTTCTTAGCATAATACTTCTCCCCATTTAGCATAATATTTTTCATGCCAAACTTCTCCCCCATTGACATCAATGTCAAAGGTTTCTGCAACCAATATCTTTGCATCAAACTTTGTAATCAACTGATACTTATTCAGCTCGAGTGTCAAAAGACACTATTTACAACAATATCAATCAAGAGTCCTAGATGACTATGTCCATCACAAATACTCCCCCATATAGGAAGCATCAACATTTAGTCCAGACAAACAATGGTGCTTTGTTACCCTAGACTAATGCATTCTTGCATCTTCTACTCTGATGTAGGAAGGGGTATAATGCCAAGCATACCTCACAAATACTCAAAAGTCTCTTTAGGAAGAGGATTAGTGAATATATCTGCAATCTTCTCTTTTGTGTTTACTTACTCCAATCCGATTTCTTTTTCTGCAACTTTTTCTTTCAATATATGATACTTAATAGAAATGTGCTTAGTCTTCAAATGCAACATTAGATTCTTAGACATATTTATTGTGCTTGTGTTGTCACAATGTATAACAACAAGCTCACTAATTTCTATCCTTATATCATTCAACATCTGTTTTATCCAAATAACTTGATTGCAATTATTTTCTATTGCAACATACTCTACTTTTGTTGTACCCTGAGATGTATAATCTTGCTTCTTTCTTAACCAAGAAACCAATCTTCCTCCAACAAAGAAGGCTCCTCCATTGGTGCTCTTTTTTTCATCCATACTACCTACCTAATATGCATTAGTATAAGAACTTAGAGTAAAGTCATTAGCTCTGTCATACCATAATCCAAATTCTAAAGTTCCTTTCAGATATCTAAATATCCTTTTTACTGCTGCATAATGCACATCTCTAGGATCAGCCTAGAATCTTGCAACAATTCCAACTACATTTGCCATATATGGCCTTGTGTGAGTCAGATATTGCAATCCTCTCATCATAGATATGTACTTCTTTTGTTCAACAATAGGTGTTTCATCCTTTGTATATAACCTATGTCCAATTACCATAGGTGTTCCAAAAAGTTTACATGTTTCCAAACCAAACCTTTTCAATAAATCCTTGAAGTACTTAGTCTGAGAAATAAAGATTCCTTCTTTATTCTGTACTATTTGCAATTTTGGGAAATATTTCATTTCTCCTATCATGCTCATTTCAAATTCTTTCTTCATTTCTTTTGCAAACTTTTTTCTTTCTTCATCATTACCTCCAAATATAATGTCATCAACAAATATTACCAAAATCAACATACCGTCATTAGTTTCTTTCCAATATAGATTTTTATCTGCTATACTATACCTTTTCTATATCTAAGCTTTGTCAAATGCTTGTCTAACTTTGCATACTAAGTTCTAGGTGCTTGCTTCAATCCATACAATGCTTTCCTCTGTTTGCATACAATATCCTTGTCATCTTCAAAGGATATCCTTCAGGCTGCTCAATGTATACCTCTTCTTCAAGTTCTCCATTCAAAAATGCTGACTTGACATCCATCTGATATACTTTGAATTTCTTTTATGTTGCATAGGCTAAAAATAGTCTTACTGCTTCTATTCTAGCCACTGGAGCATAAGTCTCCTAATAATCTATTCCTTCTTGTTGTGACTAACCTTTACATACCAATCTTTCTTTGTTTCTTACAACTTATTTTTCATTCATCTTGTTCCTAAATACCCATTTGGTCTCTATCACATTCTTGTTTGCTAGTCTAGGGGCCAATTCCCATGTTCTATTCTTTTCTATTTGATCCAATTCCTCTTTAATGGCTTGTTTCTAGTAATCATCTTTGCATGCTTCATCTACATTTTTTGGTTCAACTTGAGATATCAAGCATGGTTTTTCATTTACTCTGCTTCTTGTCATCACACCTTTGTCTTTACTTTCAATGATCTATTCAAATGGGTAATTCTTTATCATGTTCTTTCCTAAAGTACTAGTTGATATCTCAACTCTTGGTTCTACTGAAGGTTCTAAGCTTTCTTCCTACCTTCATTCTCCTTCATTCAAAAAATCATTGTTAGTCTCAAGAAATATCTCATCATTCCTTGGCTTAGTAACAATGTCATCATCTGAATTGTAATCAACTATTCTCTCTTCTATTCTGAATTTCTCATTAATCCTCCCATTTGCAATTTCCATAATAGTCTTAGTTCTTGAATTATAACATCTATAAGTCTTGACTTTCAATGAATAACCAAGAAAAACACTTTCATCACTTCTAACTTCAAACTTACCAATATTATCATCTCTCTTTATGTAACATTTACTTTCAAATATTCTAAAATACTTTACTATAGGTGAGTGACCAAACTATAGTTCAAAAGGTGTCTTTTTGTGTCCTTCCTGACTTGTACTCTATTTATAGTGTAGACTATTGTATCCATAGCTTCTCTCCAAAATGTCTTGGATACATCATTCTCTACTAACATAGCTCTTATAGCTTTTGTAATAGACTTGTTCCTTCTCTTTGTAATGTCATTCTATTCAAGGGATCTCAAAACTAATAGTTGTCTTTTAATTCTATTTTCTTCACAAAACATGTTAAAATAATTTGAAGTAAATTCTCCTCCTCTATTTGATCTTAAATATTTAATCTTCATACTAGATTCATTCTTAACTCTATTTTTGAATATCTTGAATTTGTAAAATGCCTCATATTTCTCTTTAAGAAATGTAACCCACATCATTCTAGAAAAATCATCAACAAAGTATACATCCTCAATATTAGTTTTACCATCAAGAGTTATAGATCCAATATCTTTTACTTGGTATGCTACATTAATTCCAACTCTAACAATTCCTCCATCCTAACTTTTGAAGTCAAAAAACTTGTTCATGTCACCAGTCATATGATGTGAACAACCACTGTCAGTTATCTAGTTAGATTTCTTCTCAACCTGTGATACCAAAGCTACCTTCTTTGGAATTTCTTCTTTAATTGCCACAAAACCAATTTCATCATCACTAGCACTCAATTCTTGTTCATCAAAATCACAATCTTCATTTGTATACAAAGAATCTTTATCTTTTCTAGGTTTATCATTTCCCTTATACTTATTCTCCCTTTTAGGAAACTTAGATGCATAATGACCATATTCATCACAAGTCCAACATCTAAATATTTTCTTACCTCCTTTTTTCTCTTCTTACCAGAAGGGCTATTGCTTCATCAATTTTTATGCCCTCTTTGGATTTTCTATTGCTACCAAAATATCCTCTAGCACTTGTGCTCCTTAATAAGTTAGGTTGAATACTTAAGGCATTGAAAGTTTTCTTTGTTCTAGTCAATTCTTTGGATTGTCTAAGTTCATTCTCAATTGCTTCAAGTCTTCCAAGCAATGTTTCCTTTGTGAAATCTTTGGTGCATGATATCAACAACTATATCATCTGAATTGCTGACTTGAATGGTGGTTTTAGATTCTTCAATATCTTCCATATAACTTAATCATCATCCTTGGTTCCTCCTTGAACTTCAATACCTACAATAATTCTAATATCCAACCTATATATGTTATTACAGATTCATCTTCCATCATCTTGGCATCTTGAAACACACAAATGCAATTTTGTAGCCTTAACTTCTTAGAGTGTTCATCACCTTTAAAACTACTTTCCAAAGCTTTCCAAATCAAATGTGAAGTAGCAAGTGATTTTACCTTATTGTACTCAATTTCGAGAAGTGCAGTCGATATTGCTTCTCTAACTCTCATGTCACACATGAAAAGATCTCTTTTTTCCTCAATGAAAGTTTTGAAGTCCTTTTCTTCAATGATTATCTTCAATTTTTTTTCAAGATCCAATATCTTGGACCCATTCACAACAAATGTATCTTCATCTTTTCTTTCCAACTATCATAATTTGTTCCATCAAACTTTGGACTATCTTTCTTGAACATGTTTTCCATGGATCTCCCAAAGCTATAAAAAAATTTCTTCAAGGACCTGAAACTCTAATACCAATTGTTAGAAACAATGGTCCACCAAGATAACTGGTGTGTGTGTGTGTTGGGGGGGGGGGGGGGGGGGGGGTGAATCAGTTATCCAAAAACACTTATCTTCTTCAAAAAAACATAACCATTCAACCAAAGTAGATAGCAACCATAAAAATATGCACATAAACAACTACACCAAATATGTTTACTAGGGAAACCTTTGATCAGAGAGAAAACCCTAGTGGGAATGATGCCTATAATATGATGTACTAATATGAATATTCCTTGTTAGAGGATGGACCCTGTTAGGAGTCTATTACAATATTTAGTACAATGAGTTCCTATTAGGAGACTTTGAATCCCTATTAGGAGATTCTAACCCTGTTAGTAGTTGTAGTACAATGTATGTAAGAAGAGCCCACTGCCCAAACATGCAATTTCAACTACAAGAAGAGCTCACTGCTCAAACAAATAGTTTATTGTTATTTTCTTCTTTTCTTGTTCTTTCCTTAGTCCTGCCAACTAGACCAATCACTATTAGACCTTATAGACTAGGTCACAAACCTCAAATCCAAATATCAAACCTCAAATCACTCAGCAAAACCTTGACAATGGATTTTCCTTCACTTCTACATGGCTCTACTCAACTTCGCATTCCACACTCTCTACTACTTTTTGAATATTCACAATTCACATATGTCTATGCCATGATAAAGGAAAATATCCTTCCTTTATACCAAGTCCATTAAAAAATTCCTTAAGTAGGCTATTAGTCCTTCTCAATTAATTATTATAGGACCACATTAAGAACATGTTACGCTTAGCGATAACACAAATCTTTCACCTTCCAACTTGATTAGGTTTTCGTACACTCAAAATTATGACAAGCGATCTTATCCATGTCATTCTCAAAATGTCTTATTCATGTCCTCAACTTAGATCCTCAAGATATCAACTATGGTAAGAGATATAAAAAATTTACCAAAACATGCCTCTGTAAATTCTATCTCAGAATAGATATCACCAAAACTTACATAACTTCTTCTAGACTCATCCTTTCTATTTCTGATGTTAACTACATTTTTCAAATACTTGACATATCTCCCATAACCTTGAGTCATTATCATGTCCAACTAGCCATCTGCATCAACTTGATCTTTCCATTGTTCTTTTGTAAGATACCACAAAAGACATCAAAAATTCTATGTTGACATCAATGAAAAACTTAGTCATGAATGTAACATATCATCATCAAACCACTCTTCAAACAATCTCTCTAATCTTCCAATATGTCCCCCAACCACAACTTCCCCATCAACAGTCTACCCAGTAGATGCAGGAGTATGCCAAAACCCCATTCCAACAACCAATAGCACCTATCCCAATAGTTGCACAACCCATATTTCAACCATCACCATATGGAAGTCAAGGTTTTCCATATCAACCTTTCCCATCTGCTACATACCTCACACCAGGTGCACCTATTATCTTGCCTATAAACTCTAAATGCGAAGAGATAAAAAAATGCTCTCAAAGCCCTCAAAGATGGAATAGAATCCAAAACTTTCAAATTTGAAAATGATTGTCCATACCCATTTGAAAAAGCCACTATGATGACACCTTTTCTCAAATACTTTGAAACCACAAAATTTGATAAATTTAGAGGGAAAGGTGACCTAGTCGCATACATCAAAGAGTTCTATATGCACTACTAGGAAGTGGCCTATAATGATTTCTTTTTCATGTAGATTTTTTCAAAAATCCTAGGAGGCCCTGCCCTTGAATGGTTCTTTCATATACCCTAGGGCACCATTAAAACTTTTTTCGATCTCTTTGAAGCCTCTATGGCTTAGTATTCTCATTTGGTTGAGACTAAGTTATCTATAGTAGATCTAGTTCACACCTAATAGAAGGGATGAGAAAGCCTCACATAATACTTACAATGATAGTAAACTCTCACAACCCATATCCCATGCACCATCCCCAAACATCAAATTGTCAAGATGTTCATTAATAACATGCATCTTAGTCTTTCCCATTACATGGTTATGAATTACTTACAAACATACAAATATATTAAGGAAAAAGTGATGGGATTCAAGAAAGGGCTCACTAAAAATGATGTCATCAATATTTACAAGGAAAACACACAAGATTGTGATCCAAGCAACAACAAACCATGATAATGGAACAAAAATAAGAACATAGTTATTGATGGTGTCACCAACACTCGACATGTTCATGTCATTGGCACAACATCTAACCTACCCACCATATTTTCTCAACAACAACCTTACCAGCAACAACCACCATCTATCAACAACCACCTCTACAAAATAATCAACACAATATCCAAATACCCATCCATAAAAATTAGACTAATGCTATCACACTTTTGGTTGGATCCAAACCACATGTTCAAAGGCAGGCTCATGTATACACCCCATTGGGTGAACCCATTTATGCAATTTTTAAGAAACTAGCCAAGGATAACCTTATTCAATATCCATAGACACAACCTTTAGAACATAATCAATCTAAGGCATTCTAGTATAAGGATAATAAATTTTGTAAATTTCATTGTGTCAAGGTGCATACCACCCTCAAATGCATGCAACTCACGGACTATGTCCAGGATCTTATTGATCAAAAAGATATCACATTGGGGGCACAAGCCTCACCAAATTTAGGGCTTCTAATATACCAAAATGATTTCCTCCCCACAACACAAACACAAGTGAAGCACCTACAAATACTCCTATTAATAACAAACCCAATAATTCTCAAAACAAATAAGGTGGTAACTGAGACAAGTCTCAGAATTATACCTTAGCATACTTAGACTATGGAAACCTCATTAGATACATATCACAAGTTGAGCCTTCTATAAATGTTATAAATATCAAAGGCCCAAAAGCCCAATGTGTAGCCACTACTCAACAAGCTCAACTTAATAAAGCTAGCCCATCTGTATCTACACCATCAAGACCACCTTCATTAGGACCATCTCCATTAGGACTGCAATATAACATCTTGGAACACCTTGGAAATATGCCAGCTCAGATTTCCATTTTAGATCTATTGCTCACAAGCCCACTTTATCAAGAGATCCCTGATAGTACTCTTCATGAGTCACATGTCCCTACCTACATCAATGCCAATGAGTTTTGCAACTTGGTTAGCCACCTATCTACATCATGTGCTCTATCCTTCAAAACTTCTTACATCCCAACAATCAAGCTTGATCATATAGTCCCACTTTGCATAGCTATCATGGTTTTTTACTTTGCAGTTAAACGAGTCATGATTGATAATGCATCGGCTCTGAATCTATGTACTTTAAAGTTCATCAAATAGGAAGGATACACTGAGGTAGAAATCATCAATGAGTTCATCAGCATCAAAGCATATGACAACTTAGAGCACACCATTGAAGGAACCATCTTACTATCTATTAGAGTTGGCCTAGCCACTCAAGAAATAGTTTGTCATGTAGTTGATCTTAACCTTCCATACAACATCCTCCTTGGTCAACCATGGGTTCATGCCATGAAGGCTGTTCTATCCATGTATCATTAGTGCATCAAGTTTTTGCATAATGGCACTAAGCTAATCATCCATGTATATCATGAACCCTTTGCTTACTTCAATGCAGTAGAAGCTTCATACACCAAACATTGTCTTTAAATTGAAATTGGCCACACCATGGCTAGCTCCTTTAGCACCTAACATGATCCAGATACCATTTTATCCTCCACCCTTTCCATGGTTAAGATCAACTACCAAGGATGTGGAGAATACAGTCTTTCAGATACTTTTTTTGTCAATGCAATACCACTTGACCCACATACTCAAGGGCACCTGACATATCAAGGATCAAAGCCATATATAATTCCATAGCTCAGACAACTAGGACCTACCACTTTTGTTACCAAAGGTATCCTCGATGGAAAGGAAATAACTCCTAACATTAGTACATGGCTATATAGATAGCCACCTCCAAAAAAGTGAAGAAGTTCTTGATTACTTCAACAAAAATACCCATGGTCACATCGCCTTGCTACCAAGCAATGGTATTAACAAGGAGGTGGTCTAGGCCATCAAGAGTTAGGCATTAGGCAACTTGTGGAAGCATACAAAGAAAATAAAAAGAAAGTCTTAGGTTATAGACTCCCCACAACTGGGGGCACCATGAAAGAAGGTCATGCCTTCATAAACATTCAAAACAATCATGTTGAGGTTCAAGACATTCTTTAGGAAGTAAAAAAGAAATCATATGATGATATCTTCCTTGATGAAATTATCCTAGGAGCCTCTGTGCTCTACCAATTATCCTTAAATCTTATAGACTTATCACTCACTCACTCTAAACTCATTGATCGGGACCAACCAAGTGTTGTCCATGTTGATGAATTCTACACAAAGCATTGTCTCCTTAGCTTCATGAGAAAGGAAACAACACATAAAAATCTACCACCATAATCAACATATGTCTACAAGTTGGATCTATAAGGTTACTTTGGGGAGGATGAAATCTCTAGTTGCAAAATTGAACTTAAAAATGAAACTAAAAAGCAAAAAAAAAAAGCAAGGGCATCCTCTAGTGAAAACTCCACTAGAGCACCATTAAATGACTCAAAAAATGAAAAAAAATAAAGGACACATCCAATGGTGAAAACCATTTTGAGGTACTCAAGGATGGAGATCTCATCCTTCCCCCACAAGATCATAGGCCCACAATATCATTAATCTTGATAGAAGAAACTAGACCGATCAATATCAATCTAACTAAGATACCAAAGATCACATACATTGTGGCATCTCTACCACCTGAGTAGGCAAAACTTCTCATAGAAGTCCTTCATGAAAATTTTGTTCACTTTCCATAATCCTATCAAGATATGTCAGGATTGGACCCCAAGTTATTGGTACACCATTTGGTTGTGGATCCAAAGGCAAAGCCTGTCAACAAAAAAACTTTGTAAGATGTATCCTAAATTTGCTTTATTGGTTAAAGCATAGCTAGAAAAACTTCTAGAGGAAAAGATCATTTTCCCAATTAACTATTCATAATGGATCTCCAACATGGTACCTATCACAATTCCTTTTGGTGATATTAGGATTTGCACAAACTTTAGGGATCTCAATAAATCTTGTCCAAAGGATGATTTCACATTGCCAAACATAGACAAGATTGTTGATCTCACTGTAGGCCATGAGGTCTTGCCACTTATGGATGGTTTCTTAGGATATAATTAGATTTAGATAGTAGAGGCAAATCAACATAAGACACATTTATCACCCCTTGGGGGACATTTTTTTATAACATGATGCCATTCGGATTAAAGAACGTTGGGGAAACACATCAGTGCACCATGATGGTCATCTTCCATTACCTAATCCACAAAACTCTTGAGGATTACATGGATTATATTCTAGTAAAATCTCTTAATTCTCTTGATCACTTATCTCATCTTGAGGAAGTGTTTAATCGATTGGCTAAGTATCATCTCATGCTCAACCCCAAGAATTGTGTCTTTGGTGTTACATCAAGAAAGCTCCTGGGGTTCATTCTATCATGACATGGTATCAAGATTGACCCTAAAAAATTCAAGGCCATCATTGATATGGCTCCTAATACACTCAACCAACTTTTCTCTCTTTGAGGGAAACTACAATTAGTAAAAAGATTATCTCCTAGCTCACTGATAAGTGTTAACCATTTACATATTTACTCAAGAAGGATTAAAATTTAGGTGGGACCCTATTTGCCAACATAACTTTGAACTAATCAAGCAATACTTGGCTAATCCACCTATCTTGGTTCCCCTAGTTGTAGAATGCCCACTCATATTATACATTATAACTACCCCAACAATACTAGGTGCTCTTCTAGCACAACTTGATGATGAAGGAAAGGAGAGGGTTATTTACTTTATCATTCATACTCTATTAGGTATGATCTCAATTACACACCAATGGAAAAGGATTTCTTAGCTATGGTTTTTTCCACTCAAAAACTTTGTCATTATATGTTAAGCCACACTATGCAACTAATATCCAAGATTAATCCATTAAAATATATGTTTTCATGTGTAGTATTCATAGGGTGTTTGGCTAAATGGGTCATACTTCTTAGCAAATTTGACATCCAATATGTCAACAGAAAGGCTATCGAAGGTCAATCTATAGTAGATCACTTGGTTGATGTGACTTTGGTTATCTAAGTTTATCCTCTATCATAGCATATGTCACTTTGGCATCCTAGCTATCATTTTCACTAACCATGGAGGTAACTTTGAAAACTTCAATATGGAAGCATTGTGCAACTCCCTTCATATCCATCACCATTTTTCTAGCCCATACTTCCCACAAGGTAATGGTCAAGTAGAGGTAACTAATAAAACCCTACGCAAAATCCTAAAGAAATTTGTTAATGATCTTGGCTACGATTGTCATTTTCAAATCAACCCCACCCTATGGGCCTACCACACCTCATTCCATACATCCACAGGTGTAACCCATACTCCTTGGTCTATGGTTCTAAAGCAATATTACCTATTGAGGTCAAACTCCCATCCCTGTGCATTTCTTTGTGGGGTCAGATATCAAATGAGGATTACAGAGTAACTAGACTCACCCAACTAGATCTACTTGATGAAAAAGGAAATAGGCCTATGACCATCTCATAGTCTATCACAATCACCTCAAGAACAACTTCAACATGAAGGTCCATCCATGCCAATTTTAAGAAGGAGACATGGTCCTCAAAGAAAACATGAAGGTCTAGGCCAACCAAGAAAAGAAAGGTAAGTTTGAACCCACATAGCTTGGTCCTTACATGATCACAACATCTTCTGTCACAGGGGCCTATCAGCTATCCATACTTTAAGGTGAAGTATTGAATGATCCCACCAACATCACACCTCAAAAAATTCTATGCCTAAGATCCTTAGTGTACCTTTCTACCTTCAAGAAAAAAATAGTAAAGAAAAATAAGCATCCAATGGTGAAAACTTGGCAATTCAAGCACCTTGGATAGGTACCCTAGTAAAAACCTAGCAAATAGGTACCATGAGTACTTAGCCTATTCATTATGTATCAACAACCTAAATCTCCCCCATCACCCCTCCACAACTCACCACCCATCTTCCCATTTTCCAAAGGTGTTCAAAGAGTTGCATCCCCACCCTCCCACACCTCATGACATATTCTCATTATCCCTTAGCTTGGAAAACTCATCAAGATAGTGTATTCTACCAATTTTTTCACATGTATTCTATCCACATACCTTACCCTGTGTATCATATCAGTTGTATCTTATCCTTTGTACCATGCCCATGTCTTATACCCTTGTAACAATAATAGTACTAATTGTATCATACCCTTGTAACAATAATGGTACTATATGTATCATACCCTTTTTATAATAACATTAATATATGTATCATGCTACCTCCTCATCCTAAGATTTTGCCTATCATATGAAAAGCCACTACCATATTTTAACATAGTTTTGGAATCATTTGCATGTTGTATAGTCCCACTTGTACATTTTCAAATCCTATAGTGAAACCCTGCATCATTAGTAGGTTGTCTATAGAAATTTAGAATTACAAATTGTGTCATAGCCCCAAATACTATCACTAGGTTCTTACAAGATGCATCCTTCCTCATGCCTAACATTGGTCTTTGTCAGTATCCAATTGTACCGATCTCTTTGGAAAAAGGTTACTTTTTCATGGATTTATTATTTCTTCTAATGTTGGGTTTTTTGTAGATTCTTCAAATGGATCTTTTCCAAGTGATTTAGTTGTTCCCTCCTCATAGTCACCATGATTTTTTATATCATGGTGCACCTTGACTAGGACAATTTGAAAGCAAGGTTTTGATCAAGGTTTTTTTTTTTTTTGCACGAGAGTTAGTTGAATATGACCCTTGCACATTCCAAACATGTTTTCATTTGTGATCACATGATATAGTTGGGAAATCTCATTTACTTTTGGATCACCCAACATCATTTCCATGTTGATTTCTCTAGGACTCATGTGATGCTATGGAAATCCTTGTGTGCTTGTTTGAGTTAGTCCTATGTAATATTGGAGAAAAGGCCTTGGTGTTCTTAGTAACCTTGGCATATCCCTAATATTCCTATATCAAATAAAGTGCTCAAACTATATGGTGGTACTTTTTTTTTGAAGTAACCCATTGTCAGGCTTCAAGTATATCCCATCACCTTCACCATTTTGTCCCATAGAAAAAAATACTTGTTTATTCTACCTTTTTACGCATATGTACTATCCACCTCCTACATGTTCTCCTTCTACCCTACACATCTATCCTCTCTACACACTCATTCCCTCACAAGCTCTTGTCTACCATGTTATCTCCTCTTCATGTCATCCCAATCTCCTAGCCAATTCCATCTCCCTAAGTCCCTACAAACATTGTGTCTAAATTTGTACATATTTTTTCCACCTCCAAACCAAGGTTATGATCAATCAGTGATATGTTGCACCACCTTCCTACAAACCACATGTGTTTCCCTATCAATCTACTTACCTTTCATATTGTGTCCGCTCATCTCCCTTTGCATTCCCCTAATATATTCTGGTATTTTTACTCATCATTTGACTCATCTTAATTCTTTACATCACTCATCTCTTTCACTCATCCTGATCTTTATGGTATATTTTTTGGGTCCTCCTTGAGTTATCACAGCTTTGGATCCTACCATTATCATAACCTTTTGATTCACTTTCCTTATCCTAAACATTAAGTTCATCTTCATTAGCATAAACATATGAATCATAAACCCTAGGCTCAGGTTTCATCATCATAATCTTAAGTTCATTTATCATGTTTCATCATCATTGTTTGAGTTTATTTATCATGTTTCATCGTCATAGTTTGAGTTCATTTTATCATGTTTCATCATCATAGTATGAGTTCATATTAACATGTTTCATCATCATAGTTTGAGTTCATTTTACCTTGTTTCATCATCATAGTTTGAGTTCATTTATCATGTTTCATCATCATAGTTGGAGTTCATTTTATCATGTTTTATCATCATAGTTGGAGTTCATTTTATCATGTTTCATCATCATAGTCTTAAGTTCATTTATCATGTTTCATCATCATAGTTGGAGTTCATTTTATCATGTTTCATCAGCATAGTTAGAGTTCATTTTATCACATTTCATCATCATAGTTGGAAATTATTTTATCATGTTTCGTCATCATAGTTGGAGTTCATTTTTTCATTTTCATCATCATAGTATGAATTCATTTTATCATGTTTCATCATCATAGTTTTAGTTCATTCATCATGTTTCATCATCATATTTGGAGTTCATTTTAACATATTTCATCATCATAGTCTTAAGTTCATTTAGCATGTTTCATCATCATAGTTGGAGTTCATCTTATCATGTTTCATCATCATAGTTGGAATTCATTTTATCACATTTCATCATCATATTTGGAGTTCATTTTATCATGTTTCATCATCATAGTGTTAAGTTCATTTTATCATGTTTCATCAGCATAGTTTTAAGTTTATTGTATCATGTTTCATCATCATAGTTGGAGTTCATTTTATCATGTTTCATCATCATAGTTTGAGTTAATTTTATCATGGCTTATCATCATAGTTGGAGTTCATTTTATCATGTTTCATCATCATAGTTGGAGCTCATTTTATCATGTTTCATCATCAAAGTTGGATCCCATTTTATCATGTTTCATCATCATAGTCTTAAGTTCATTTATAATGTTTCATCATCATAGTTGGAGTTTATTTTATCATGTGTCATCATCATAATCTTAAGTTCCATCATCATAATCTTAAGTCCATTTTATCATATTTCATCGTCATATTTTACACTCACTTCTTGTATTTCATCATCCTTGTTTATACTTATTATTATTTTATCATCATTTTAAAAGTCCATTTGATTTATCTTTCTCATCCTGAAGTTGAAACGCATTACATTAATCATCGTATCTTAGGTTCATTTCTAGTTATTTTCACTATCATAAACATCATCATGAAAACATCACAACCTCTCTAGTACCACCCATTATCTCCTCATAGAGTACATCACATCCTACATAAAATCATGTCACTCTCTCTTCTACATATAACCACATGCATCTCATACAAACATACACATAATAAACAAATTATGACATAGTAAATTCATACATCTATATCCCACCCAAAAGAATAATCATATCTATATATCACATCCACAAAGAATAAAAAATAAATGACCCATCACAGCAAAAATACCAAAGTCCATCATAGTCTAGATATCTAGTATCCATATAGTACAAAGGCCCATATCAATACATTGGGTATGTGCTTGCAAAAATACATCCATTATCCAAAAATACTATGCAAAATACAGAATATCATTGATCCTCCTCATCCATTACCTCCTCACCATGGTACTTAAGGGTGTCCCTCTCTACATTTGGCACTACTGCTAGTGGATATGGTGGCCTCATCTATCCTCCTCCAGTACCTAATCTCTCTACTTCATCCCTCCTTCCACTAGCCACCCTGTCTCACCTCTAACTCTTCCCTATCCTATGACTTTTCCCTATGCATTGAGACCCATCAATCCTCTATGAGCCCCCATTGCTCCATCTACTCTCTACCCCCCCTACATGCATGTATGGTTCCAAGTTGTACCTGACCGTATTGACCATCTATAATGCTATATTTTCTCAGCTAGCACCACCACATGTTATCTCTTGTGATAGAATCTTATTCTCTCCCTCAGATCCTTTACCTCCCCCTGTAACCTCCTCAACTCCTCCAATCCTCCATCTATAGCCACCTATGCCCTTAGGGTCACCACCTCCACCACCAATATTTCCTTCTCCCCCTAGATGGTGTCCATCTCCCCTGCAACATCTGTCTCTCTAAAGAAACCACCTCCAAACACCTGGCCTCCACCCACAATGTCCCCAACTTTAGCCCTACTCTATTTTCCTATCCTTGCACCACATCAAACTCATGTCTAAACTAATATTTATCTATCCTAATTTGATCCCTCTCCTATAGTAGCTAGCTAGTCACCTTGTGCATCTATTGCAAGGACACATACCTACCAGCCAATCTATTATACCCTCCCCCTGATGATGAGCCACCTTCACCTCTCCCTCCACCTACTAGCCCCTATGGCCCCTATCCACCCTCCTCCTACGGTCTACTCTCCTTCGCTGACCTATCCTCTTCCCTCTCTAATTATAGTCTAATCTCCTTTGGCCTCTCCTCCCTCACAACCCTCTACCTTTGTCTTAGTCATGCTTCCTCCTATATAGTTTCCTTTTCCCACTATCATAACCCCCTGGCAACATATCTCCCCTACCTCCCTGCTTGGGCAATCTCTCCTGCCACTACTGTTGCTTTGGTGACTTGGGCCTGGCCTACTACCCTATGGTACTCAAACCCATCTTAGTACTCCTAATTCAAGCCTACATCTACAACACCCCCAAACCAATCCCACTCCTATTGTGCTAAGTCTCACTATGCCTATAATGATTCCTCCCACTGAAGTGCAAGCCTAGAATGCATGATTGGCTCTCACGTCATGCACTAATACCAGTTTGGCTCCCCTAGGGCAACCTGTCGCCATCTAAAATACCAAAGGGCCCTATGTGGCTAGTACTACTCTACAATGTACTCCCATTGCCCAAAAATAAAACATGGTGAAATAGTGTATGGAAAATGTTGCCTCTCCTCTGCCCATGGTTTGAAACCCATAAATGGTCTCCATGTAACAATGTATATCTCATCTATCTGGACTCACTAGTATCCCACCTCCTTTATATAATGATAAGTAAGCAGATCACCCTAGCTATACACAAATATCTCTTATACCTACCTATCCCTCCATTCAATTGGGCTAAATGCCATAATATGCTCCCAGGCCCACACCTATAACAATTTTGGGAATCTTTCACTCCTCCCATGGTGCCCTGCACCCTAATATACTATTTGATGGAGATCACGATACAACTCTCTAAGCATTAATGAACCCTATGTTTTAGGGACTCTGGTGTCCACAACCAGGTACTCATCTAAAGGAAACTAGCCACTCTAAATATGATACTGCACTCTAGGCTCCACCAATCATTGTGTTTTCACCTCTCCTATCATCTTCCTAGTCACCATCACTGGTGTCCATCATACAAGTAACTAAAAGACCCTATAGACATCCTCTAAGTGTAAGGAAACTCAAGTGCAGAAACAACTTCCTAGACTAATCCCTTAAGGAAAGTACTGTGAAAATTCTTATTAAATCCTTACAATTTCATATTCAATATTATGTAAACAATAATATTGCAGTAAACAATGGCTACAAAAACTAGATAGAGAAACAAAACACATAAACACAAAGATATGTTGATGGGGAAAAACCTGTCGGTAAAACAACCCCACCATTTGAAAACCTACACAATGTACTATCTTCAACATAGAAGGTTATAACACACTTGCAATGCAAGTTCTTTCAGGAGAACAATGACATAGAAGACCAATTCAACATACCATACCAACAATACACTTTCTCACTCTCCAATCTATAACCCTAAAAACACTTATATCATGCACTTTCCCTTTTAGGGAAACTTTCAAAGAACAATTGTATTAGGGTTTTACCATTCTCTAGAAAAAATAGGAACCCAAATTTTTTTTTGGGTCGATGCCCTAAACCTCACGCGTGAGTTGGAGACTTGAGCGTATAGTACTTAATGATCAATTGCCACATGTCTTCACATCTTCACCCATCATCAAATCTTCTAGAGATAACTCTTACGCATCATAGGAATCTATCATAACCATTTCAACAATGATCTTCTTACACACAATTCAAGATGTTGACACATACAAGTGGAGTGACACATCAACATGCCAACTAGACATGTACACTCAATAACATTATTTCCAAAAAATACATTTCAAAATAAATAATAAGAATAGAATTATCCAAGGTTGAGACACCTTATTCCTATCACTAAGGTCACTCTCATTCCCCTTGTCTAAAGGTGTTGATCTCACTATGTCATCACTCACATAAGGTTGTCACCATCATCATATATTTCTATGTATACAAAAATGCTAGGTACCCCAAGCCAATACCATCATACCACACCTAGTCTACAAGTGTGAACTTCTCTCCAATGCATAATATAGCCACATGTTGCTCCTGTGACACCAACGCATTAATGACCATTGCATAAAATCCAACATCATGTTAGTTTTCCTTTTTTACATAGTATAAACATGATTCAAAAACCCAACAACCCGCCCCCTCCCCCAAGTCCTTTTCTTCCCACAAAATTTTGTACTTTACCCTTTCCTAGCATTTCTATCGAAGTGTTCCTACAAACATCACCATCCGCACTCCCAATCTTCTATTTTACTATGGGATCATTCTTTAACTTTTGTCTCCCCAAAAAACCCTATCTAGCATTCCTTCTATCCTAGATGCACTCCCACATTCCTACAGCCCTAACTTATTGCGAAAACACACCTATTCCATTCCCCCTACTAGTTAAACTTTTCCCTATTTTTGTGTTAAACTTTTTCTTAAACACTACCCTTACCTATGATACCACATTCCCACAATCAAGAACACATTTTTGCTAGCAAACTCACTACCCCACAAAAAATTGTTGGTGGATTCACATTCCTCCAACAACTGCATGCCAAATTTGTGATCTAGCAAAAATGGCTTATGGCCCTAACTTTTTCTCCTATTCTCTAGACAACTTTGTGTTCCCACCGATCCCTCTAGCAATCCCACTAAACTCATGCCTGTGGAAACACATTTTCTAAATTATGGGAATGCTGCAAAATTAAATGCATAAATGACTGAGCAAATTTTTTTGAACCTATTGATTAGTCTATGTCTATCACACTCATACTTGTCTTACCATAGCTAACCGATGCTTTTTTCCTCCCTATGTAGCTCTCATATCATCCAAATCAAAGCTCCAAATAGTAGTCTATCGACATCAGTATGATAACCAATGACCCTTTCTACCCCTCCTAGCCCCCCTTATAGACATCATGTGGTGCCCCTCTTCCCTCTCTACTTCCTCCTACACCCATCATTTCCTCCCATATTGTTATTTTTACCATTTAATTATCTTTCTTACACTCCTTTTTTCCTTCTACGTCCCCCTACTCCCATCACTTTGTTTTAAATTTTCAATAAGTCACCAAGATTCATTCTCTCTCATTGCCACCTTCTTGAGGGGGCATCGTGAAGTATAATCTATCTTACTCTTTTCAAAACCAAGCCAACCATGATACTTTAAAAAAGTCTTCTTTGTGTCATTCATATTCGAACTTCCTTGAAATAGTGTTATCCCAAAATCATGTCAAAGAGAGGAAAAATGTAGACACCCAAATCTGATTACGCTATTAGGTAATCTTATTTAGTCATCTCCTAGGACATTATTGATTAAATATTTATTATTTAATTAATTAATAGTCATCCCCTAGTTACTTTATTTATTTAATTAACTATATTCCAATTGATAAAATCAAAATGATAACTCAAGATCAATTTATCAATTAAATCCCTTTTCCTCAATTAAATTAAATCAATCCTCAAATCTATTTAATTTAATCCCACATCCCCCTTTTATTGAATAAATCATTTAAATAAAGTATCCTAAACCCCTAAATCCTACCATTACCCCTAAACCAACCCATTCACCCATACTAACCTCACTTAGCAACTAACTAACCCATCCCATCAAAGCTAAGCCACTTACCCCCAACCCCCTTTCTAAGCTAAGCCAAATACCCCTCCTAAATTTGCGCATAACTTTAAGCAAGGGTTAAGACTTATTAACCCAAGCCAGAGTCTATAGTCTCCCTTATCTTCTTCCATCCCTATCCAAGAGCGTTAATGGCTCTTACATGTCATTAATGCATCTTACATCCCTCTTACACCCTCTTCCTCCCTCATTACTCCCTTTGACCATCCATTTTTCCCATCCCCTCACACTCATCCTCTTTATGACAAGTGTCACTCCCTGATTGGCTCCAAAAAAGCACAATCTATGTGCTCCCCTTTCAAAGCATCCTAGCCCTCCCTCACCATTCTTCAATCCTCACATCCTAACCCTCTATCTCACTACCCCTTAGCCTATAAATTGATTCCTTCCCCTCTCACAATCTTTCATCTAACTATGCAAACTTATAATGCCCCACTAACCACTACAGCATATCCATTTACACCCTTGCCATGTTAAAATCCATTTTCACCTCCATTGTTGAATCCTCCACTGACCTCGATAACAACCCATCCCTTGAATCTTGAGCACAACAAAGCACACATCCCCTAGCTATCTAGACACATCTATGTCATCATAGGTCACACCCAAGGAGCATACAATTCTTGGTTTGTGTTCCTTCTTGGTGTTTGCCTTGTTTTATCACAAGTGTTACTAATAATTAGTATTGTAAACGTTAAAATTACTATTAATATTTGTAGCATGCTAGGTATTTAGCATTACAGTGGGAACTGGCTTAACAATGCTTGGCTTTCTCAATGATGCTTGGGATCTTGGCAGGAGTGCTTACTTGACAATGCTTGCTCATTAGTTTTGCTAACATTTGATGGTTTTGCTTGCTGAATGGAGTTCATGTGAATTTGATTGACTGAATTAGTGAATTTAATGCACCTAGAATGTGATCATGAAATGGATCAATCTGAGGATGTCTGTGGACCTATTTGAGTCTTGAATCTTTATCCTAGGTGCATTTAATCAGTGTTGTAGGCTAACTAATGCATTTTGTATTTAATTTATTTTCTAGAGGGTTCTAATTGCAATAGGCTGACTTGTAGTCATGCTAGTATATAAGGAGATCTTGGGTAGACTTGTAAACATAGATTCTAAGAGTGGATTCCAGTGGGTGAATACATTGGAATGAAGGGATTCAAATAGAATTTGAAGTTGTGAATTATAGAAAAGCTAGTAGTTGCAACTCTAAAACAAGGAGATTTCTTGGTGGCTTGTGAGCACAATTTTAGATCTTGTTGTAGGTTTCTACTAGATTGTTGTGATGTTACAATTTTTTATAACTAGGTTTTGGGTTGGATCTCAAGGAAACTTGTAGAACTATTACTTTCTTTGTATTTGATCATAACTAGGAAGGCTTTACAACCTAACACACTACATGTAATTGGTTATTTTGTGAATAAAGCATTAACATTGGTAACAAATTTTGTATTTGTGTTGTGTTTTCCATTGTGTGGTTATTGTTGGAGGCTTGAACATCTCCTTTGGGGATTTTCTCAACCTTATACTACATCAAGTGGTATCAAAGCCTAGTTTGATCTGGTGAGCAATTGTTGGAGTTTGATTGTAGAGAGTCATGTGATTTATATTATAGATTCATGTTCCTAGACTTGTGATTTATTCTTAATTGTTCGTGTGAGGTGGTGGGTCATGATATGAATTGCAAGCAACTCAATATTGTCACAAGGTGCTAGGATAAAAGAATTTGTATAGTGTTTACAAAGATCTTGGGAAATTCCTTCAAGAAGATTAGACACTAGGGTGATTATAGATCTCTATGATGTTGTGGAGACTAAAATCTTAGAGAAGGTTAAACCAAATTTTAAATTTGAGATGGAATTGATGAAGAATGATATGTTGTTGAGATCATGAGAGTTATATCTGGTGTAACTAGGAATGTGTGTACTGAAGATTGTTATGAGGAAATTATTGAAGACTTTGAGGTTGTTAGATCTAGTAGTGAGGATATAATTGATTGTGTTGAAAGACCTTTATATGACAAAATTGGTAAGTTTGATAGATTTGACACTCAGGTGAAGATGAAGCACAAGATGGATGTTTCCGATTTCTCAAGTACTTTGAATTATAAAGACCTAATTGATTAGATTGGTGAACTAGAAGACTGCTTTTAGTTAGATGATATTGGTGATCCACTCAAAGTAAGGTTGACATAGACCACACTAAAAAGACATGCTATTTTACAGTGAAAATAATTGCAAAGAGATAGGAAGAAGAAGGTGAGATGAAGATCACTAGGTGGAGATTGATGGTTACAAAACTGAAGGCTAAGTTCATAATTGCTAATTATAAATTTTAATTATTTAAGAAATTGTAGAATTTGAAGTAGAAGGATATGAATTTCAAGGATTATGTTTAGGAGTTTTCCAAGTTGACAATACGATCCAAGCATAAAGATTTGTCTAAAGAAAAGATGGCTAGATATATCAATGTTTTGAGATTCAATATCCAGGATGAGATTAGTGTCCAAAATATTGCTTTTTGATGATGCTTATCACTATGCTCTAAGAGAGAGAAAAAAAGTTAAAGAAAGGAAATCAAGGTAGTTCCTGAGGGAAAGAGAAGCAAGATCACCTGGTAGAAGATAAATCGAGTGTATTGGATGAGCCAAAAACCTATTGAGTTGAGGAAGAGAATGGGTAAGGTTGCCTTTAAAGGTAATTGTTTTTGTTGAGGTGAAGAAGGAAATAGAGCTTATGAATGTTCTGAGAAGGTTGGTGATAGAAGAGATACTTTTGTGAATGAGGTAAAAGACTCAATTAATGAACTAGAGAGGGAAGGAGAGAACTTGTTGGCTCAATGAGTATTGTTTGGTAAAATGGTATTGAAACCTTGTCGAAGGAGCAAAAATTTTAGGACTCATTGCAAGTATCCTAGTAAAATATGCAATGTGATTATGGATGGTGGTATACTGATAACCTTGTCACTAAGGAGATGGCTCAAAATCTTGGTTTGAAGAGAGTGAAACATCTTTGTCCTTAAAGGATCAGTTAGTTGCAAGAATTTTTAGATTGGGCAATATAAGGATCAAGTGTTGTGTGATATTATGGTCATGAGTATTTGTCGCATATCAGTGGGTAGACATTGACAATATGTCAAGAATTTATTTTTAGTTGATAAAGGTGGCAAGAAGTTTTCATTGATTCCTCTATAGAATGAGGAATTTGATAGGAGGAACCCAAGTTTTGGTAGTCAAGTTGAGTTGAAGGATTCTAAAAGGGTTGGTGATCAGCACTAAAATAGACCTATGGTGTACCAAGAATGGATGAGAAGAGGCAAAATGGTAAGCTATATGTTTCTAAAAGTGATTTGCAAAAGAGGAACAAAAGAAAGAGTGTTTGAGTTAAGGGCTTGGATGACACATATGCGAAGAACTAGTTCATGGTTTATGCGTAGAATCTCAAAAGATGTTCTTTTAAATTTTAAGAACATCTTTTTACACCTAGGGTGTCTGATGCAGGATCATATTGGGGTAGTTGGCAATCCTACATGTTAGAATAATTTTGACCTTAGAGTTGGAGAACTTGGTCAAAGAAGAGGTTTTTCTTGGTCATTATTGGATGTTATGTTGATTGAGCTATTCAATTGTAAAAGGAACTCAATCAAAACTTATGGTGCTTAGTAGAACTTGTGCTCGGTGATGCTTTTGGAAGCTGGCTTGAAAATGCTTGGCTTTCTCAGTGATGCTTGGGAGTTCGATAACAGTGCTTGCTCAGTAGTTTTGTTAGCACTCGATAGTTTAGCTTGTTGAATCTAGTTCTTGTAGATTTGTTTGGTCGACTTGGAGCACTTAATGTGTTTAGTGTGTGATCATGATGTGGATCAATTTGGTGATGTATGTGGACCTATTCAGGTCTTGGATCTTTATGTATTATAAGCCAACTAAGGAATTGTTGAGATAATGGGTGTTGCACACATTGCATAATATTGTTATATTGTATTATTTTATTTTATTATGTAATGTTGCACCTAGATGGACATGCAACATATAAAGATTTCCATAGGATATACTTGATGAGTTATATTATAACATTGTGATAATATTTGATGTAATTATTTAATATTGGGGAAAAGAATTAAATGCCTAATATTAAATGTGGGGTCAATCAGTTAGGTAGCACATGGTTTATGTAATACCACTTGGTGGTTTTGTGAGACTTGCTACTATATAAGCAACCACAAAGGTAGTTGTGTGACAAGGAGAAGGCAAAATGGAAAGAGTCAAGCAAGGCAAGGCTTGACAGGTTAGCCAAGGGAGCATTTGTGAAAGTTGGAAGCATGGCATGGGATGTGTGGATTCATGTTTGTTCACATAGTTTTCTTGGTGGTGGCCTATGAAGGCTTCGATGGTTGTATTGCAATGGTGTGTTTTGCTATATAATACATGATGATGGATGCTTTTGGAGGCTGGGTATATCTTGTGTCACATTTTTGTGGGCATGTTGTCTATTCTCTTGCATATGAATTTCAATTGCATATTTATTTCAGATTTATTATGGGTTATGTGAAATTGTTATATTCTTTATTGCAAGTTTCTTTACAAGTGGTATAAGAGCTACGGTTTTATTATTGTAACCCTAGATTGAATCCATGGGAATGCATGAGAGGATAAAAGAAAGGGTAAGATATATGAGTTGTTTATTGTAGATTTGAGGGTTTTGGGTTTGTTGTTATGGTGGGATTTTGGTAGATTTTGGGCATGTGAAATTGTTGGAAAAAAGAATTTTTTGAATGTTTCATTTAAATGAGGGTTTTAGGGGGAGCTTGCATAAATGACCTCCTAGGTTAAAACAGAGCTCGCTATTGGATCCAGGTCGACATTTCCATAAATTTTGATATATAATATGCCCTAGTTTGGCCATGTTCTGAGGAAATGAAAGATTTTTTTAGTTTTAGCCTGTGATAGTCGTCAAATTAAATCCTGTCAAAATTTTCATCACAAAAAAAATGAAAAATCACACTGAAAATGGTAAAAAGACTATCTTAGTAAAATGGCCATAATTTTCTCTCAAGATATCAAATTTTACAGTTCTTATAGGTGTTGGAAAGCTAATTCAGAGCACTAAAACTTGGTGTAGGTTTGGTTTTCTGATTTTAAAATTTTGTTAGGTTTTAAGAGCCAAAAAGTTAGATGTTATTTATTTTGAGCACAGATTAAGGCATAAATTGGGCATACAAAGTCAAATTTTGGACTTCGATAGTCAACAGAAAGCTCTTGGAGAGCTCTACACATGGGTTAAGATTTGGTACAAGTTTGGCATGGTTTATTTGGTGATATATTGATCTGAATAGTTTATAGATATATTTTGACTATGGTAACATTATCAGTTTATGGCATTCGAGATTTAAGATTTGATGTCACTGTATACTCAGTTTATTATTTAAATTGGTCTTATAATGATATGGTTATCAGTATTTGGTTTGGATATGTATGATGACTTGTTGGATCTACAAGTTGTGCAGTGTTGTAAGTGGTCTATACTTATAGGTTGCATTTATGGCTTGGTTATGGGTTTTCTTTGCTCATTGATCTTTTATTATTGATACATATTTAGATTGGTTGCTTGTATTTGGGTTGTTTCTACCCTAAGTCACATGATTTGTTGATATTTTATTCATGTAGAAGGGATGAGATGTTGTTATCAAGTATAGTCATGGAAGAGAATTGTGGTTGACTATTTTATGCTGATAGGTTGGACACATTGAGATCCAGATGCTCAGTTCATGGATGTGATCATGGTGCCATGGATTTTGGGATGACATGATTGGATATATAGGTACATCCTTGATGTTCATTCATTTGGATTTCTAATTCAGTTATGGTGGTATATCTTCTTGGTTGAGGATCATGGTTATTTGGTTTCTTTTGAGGAGCTCATGATGTGCGCTTTGAGTTCTTTGATGGTTTGATGCCTTAGTTGATTCTCATGGTTAGAGGATGGGTTTTCATCATGATGTCATGGATAGCTTGGATACATGGTTTAGTAGGAGCTTGTGACAGTGATGGGGTGACAGTGCAAGATTAGTTCCTGGTTTGGTTTAGATCTTCATGTAGGAGATGGATTTATATGATACCATAGGTGACTTGGTACCACAGTTGAGTGGGATTTGTTGGCATTGATATATTTATTGAGTGTTTGCAAATGTTGGAGGTTTGTCTTAGATCATGTTGCTATAGAAGCATCTTTGACATTTGCATGGTACACTTGTTATCTTCATGGTGTGTGAAGATGGTTAGATCTTGAGGACTCATGGAGTTCTTAGTTATCTTCATAGTGTGTGGAGATGGTTCTTCATGGTATGTGGAGATGGTTTTTTTTCATGGTGTATGAAGATGGTTGCATCTTGAGGACTCATAGGGTTCTTGGTAAAGGTGTGGTTTATTCTTTCATTTGGCATGTTATCCTAGGTATGAGGATGATTTCATTATTATGTCATGGTATACCCTTGATACACATTTAGAGTCGTGACATGTTATAGTATGTTCATATGGAGCATGTTGTCTCTATTGAGATGGTAAGATCATGTTGTCATGATTATGTTCCTGAGGCCATGGTTGGAACTTTGACATTGATCTTGGTTTAGTTTCTTGGTATTGAGTACATTGATCATAAGCTAGATACTTCATGATATTGTTATGTTGCATTTGGAGTTGGCATGGATTGATTGGTTATAGGTGCTCATGGATACTTAGAGACAGTGGTGATGTTGATTTCTCTTGGATTAGAGAAGCATTTGTTTGGATAGTTGATGGTTTCAGCAAGAATTTTGAGGGGCAGTCACCTGATATGGACTTGAGAGGAGATTGTTCTTAGATTAGTCTTGGTTGGAGACTTGGGTATCTTGATGAGCATTCTCATTCCCCACTCTTGGTCTACTCGACAATCTACTTGAGAGGTATAGCCTATTTTTTTTCTCAAGTGTGTTATATTTATGCTTGTCTTTCATGGATATGGATCTTGAGCTATGGTACATGAGTTAGTTTTGGAGGGTTCATTTGAGAGATGGTTTAGCATTGGTTATCTCCATGTGCATATTTTTTTATGTTGGTTGAGTTTGGGAGATGGTTTTATATTGGGCATATTCCTTAGATTAGGAATGGTTTATGAGTTTGATCTTCTTGTGAGAGGCTTACATCCATTAGTAGTTATATGGTATGGTTTGGGTGTTGTTGAGGCTTCTTGTTGGGATTTTATGGAGGAGATCATACTTGCACAGTTTACATCTAGAGGTGTCTATAGAAGGACATGATACAGGTTATGATTTGCATAGTTTCTTTGGTGTTGGTTATTTTCTTGGCTGTTTAGTTTCACTTACATTGGATTTGAGATTGGTTAGAGATTGTGAGCATTGGTTTATGCTCATGTATGTCATGTGAGAGATGACATGGTTATTCCTTTATCTCTTTCCTCTATTGGTTGTGGAGAATTTGGGAGACTATTAGAGATTTTTCATGAGATTTGTTCTTGTAGGATATTAGTACATGTATTGTGGATGTCCTTGATACTACATGTTTTCACTTCTTTGAGATTTTGTGAGTGGATTGGTTATAGATTTGACATTATCTTTTATAGTGGGAGCTTCTTGGTATATATGTGGTAGGTATTACTCTTGAGGCTTGTGATTTTAGGTTACATATTGGATATGTTGATGATATGAGATTCACTTGGTATAACTTTGGAGGTACAATAGTTGGATGGGTTTGGCACTTGATGTGGGTGTTATTTTAGCTATGGATATTTTGACAACTATGGATACATGTGACTACCTTTGGATCAGGTTTTTTGTGCTTGGCATTTTTCAGTTGGTACAAGATTTTATGATCTTCTATTGTGACAGGTTGGGTGTCTTTCTCTTTGGATGGCTTCTATGTATGTTCAGTGGCAGTGGCATAATAGGAGGTGAGATCATTCATGTTTGAGATGTTGGATACTTTGATTTTGTTGTGGGTACTAGGATGGAGCACTTGGTGTACTTTGATCCATGATGGTAGATGTGCTAGGAGGGATTGTTCCCTTGTTCATTTATGTGGCTACGGATTGACCCTATGCAATGTATACAACAAGTGAGAGATTGTTGAGATAATAGGTGTTGCACACATTGCATAATATTGTTATATTGTATTATTTTATTTTATTATGTAATGTTGCATCTAGATGGAAGTGCAACATGTAAGGATTCCCATAGGATATACTTGATGAGTTGTATTATAACATTGTGATAATATTTGATGTAATTATTTAATATTGTGGAAAAGAATTAAATGCCCAATATTAAATGTGGGGTCAGTGGGTTAGGTAGCACATGGTTTATGTAATACCACTTGGTGGTTTTGTCGAACTTGCTACTATATAAGCAGCCACAAGGGTAGTTGTGTGACAAGGAGAAGGCAAAAAGGAAAGAGTCAAGCAGGACAAGGCTTGATAGGTTAGCCAAGGGAGCATTTGTGAAGGTTGGAAGCATGGCATGTGATGTGTGGATTCATGCTTGTTCACATAGTTTTCTCAGTGGTGGCTATGGCTATAAAGGCTTCCATGGTTGTATTGCAATGGTGTGTTTTGCTATATAATACATGATGATGGATGCTTTTGGAGGCTGGGTTTTGCCCTCAATGAGGGTTTTCCAGGGTATATCTTATGTCACATTTTTGTGGGTATATTGTCTATTCTCTTGTATGTGGATTTCAAGTGCATATTTATTTCAGATTTATTATGGGTTATGTGGAAACATTATATTCTTTGTTGCAAGTTTTCTTATAGGAATTTTGTATTTAATTTTTTTCTAGAGGATTCTAATTGAAATATTAAAAAAACATATTATATGGGATGCCCTCCTTTCAATACATAAGTGAGAACTAAAATGTAATGCATCCTAAATGAGGTTCTAACTGATATATTCAGGATGTTTTAACTGATATATAAATACGAATGGATTTAAATGCAAGACAATAGAAATGGTGATACACTCTTAGATTCAAACATGAAAAATGAGAAGATAAAACTAGAATATCAAATGAAATCTAATTGAAAATTAACATGATGATAATATAAATCAATTGGACACATTTGGATGTGGAAAAGGATTTAATTTTTAGGTTTTTAAGATAAGTGGATGGTTGGGACTTAAAGTAACTAGAGGGCTAGGAATGTGTAGAGAAGGTGAGATAGTTGTCATGTTTCAAGGGAGTTGACTCTACAAAAGGTGAGATGTTGTTCACACATGTATGAGAAACCTTGGGGGAATGTATGAAAATGACAAATGGGGGGACATATAGAAGAATAAGGTGGTTCAAGTTGGCTCAAGTTGGCTACATATGTATTGGGTGGACCAATGTGGCTAGATAGTTGTGGACAAAAAGAATAGTAGGGTGGCTCAAGACGACAACATATATTAGACAATTTTAAATTGGAGATGTTGAAAACATTAGTAATAAATGTTAGAAACTAAAATCCACCAAGATAATTGATTCACACCCCACCCCCCCCCCCCCCCCCCCCCCCCCCGCCCTCAGTTATCTTAGTTCAATTTACTTTCTAAGACATCATATTAGAGCATCAAGTCCTTAAAGAAAAAGCTTAACAACTTAAGGGATCAATGATGTGTCATTGAAGTGAATTTATCTATAAACCCTATTTCCACAAAGTTAAGGTATTTTAAAATTTTCAAAAGTTAAACTTGTGAATTTGAATTTTGTGTTTGAAGTAGAGATGGATAGATCTTTAATGTATAATGTTAAGGATTAAGCCAAACCCAAAATGAAGATAAAATCTATATAGCCCTTGGAAGATGATCCTATAATTTTTTTATTATTCCAGACAGAGTGTTGTATTTAGAGAATATTGGTAGTTATCTTAAGAAAGAGTTCAAAATAATAGGAGAAGTGAATGTGACTAAGGAATTTGACCTAATTTACAATCATGACAAAAAATTTAAGAGTGGCTATGAGCACTTGGAGTGGAATGAGTTGGTTAAGTTCTTTTCAAATGATTTGGCAATGAGGATTGAGCAAAAGTAATATTAAGAAGAATTCATGATGGACAATTCTGGTTAGGAGAGAATGTGATAGATATATCAGCAAACCTAATTCATGAAATGACTGGTGTATGAAATTAAGGTTAAATACTAGTAAATGAAAAGAATGTCAAGAAACTTATGTTGGAAAATACTAAGTCTAAATATAATGATAGAGGAATTGTAATAAGTAAGATCAAGAAACATGTTGTAAGATTCATATGTAGAATTATGACATCAAAGATATGTTCTAGTTCTAGATAGGATGACATGGTAGTAAGCTTTACCCATACAGAATACAAGATATGTATTGAGAAAGTGAAAGTGAACATGTGTGAGATTTTTAGAACGCAATTAGTGGAGAGTTTTGAAAGGATCAAGAAGGTGAAGAGTACTCAATTTAGATCTAGATCATTGATAACTTACATATTTTTCCACTTGATCAAAATATTTCCATTCCTTGTCTATAATTGAGTTGCTAAGCAATAACAAGAGCACTGTGGAGAAGATTAAAAACCTATAGAGAAGACACCCTATTGATAAGATAGAAAGAATTGTGCATTTAATTATCAAAACATTCCAAGATGAGATGAAGCAAAGGTACAAAATTCCACCTTCAGTGGTAAGAGAGTTCAAGAATGATATATGCTTTATGGTTGATATTAATCCCCCCTATATAGAAGTTGTAGACACCAAAAAATTGGCAAAGACTTGAATTATGCAATTATGATCAATTAATGCAAATCAAGGAGAAAATTAGAAGAAACACAATAGACTTTCAAATCAAAAATCACATTAGGTCATTAATTATCTATCAAGTCGACAAGACTTAAATCAACCTTAAAAGAGGAGAAAAACAATTCAAATTCATAAAATGAAATCCAAAAAAGGAGGAGGAAAAAGGCAAAGTGTTGAGAATAAATAAGACATTTATTAAAACAAAAAATTATTTATCCTCAAAAAATTGAAAATCTCCCTTTTCCATTTTAAAAGAATTAGAAATATCCTCCATTATCCTCAAAACCAAGTCTATTGCACTCTTCCTCCTAGTCTCTTATGAGATATTTTCAGTTTCACTTTCACCCATCAGTCAAAGGTGAGAATCTTGATTCTTACCCCAACCCCTTCTGAAATCCTATAAATAGGAGGGAAATCCAATAGCCAAAGGACCCAAGTTCTAGGCATCTGCACTATAGGAACATTTTGATTCGTCATTTTAAGCATTATCATTTTAGCAAGTTCATAGCATTTTAGCATTGCTTTTATGTTATTTAGCATCATTTATTGCATGTTAGCTTGTTGCATGTCCATTTTGATAAAATATAATTTGCATTATAGTCATAGATCTTGCATGTATTCTTATAGATTCGCATTCTAAGCATACTCCTATTCTAGAACTATCACTAATATGTTGGTCTAAGAGCTTTCTTAGTAGTTGTAGTTAGGGAAACATGAGACACTTGTATAATTTACATTTTAATAACAATTTCTTGAGTTTAGTCTAGTTCATTGTTAGTCTATCTGCATTCTACATTAAAGTTTCATAAATACACATTTACACCATATACAAAATGGTACCCACTGTGGGGCTATTTTCTTGTACATATATGACTGATTATAGGTTCTACAACATTTTAGAGGCCTTGTATCGGCAAGAACAATGTCCTAAATCTTTCCCCAAATATACAAGGGCTAGATCAGAACATTCTAACACCTCTAAGCTCTATTTTAATACTTCCAAGAGATATTCTAACACTTCTAAACATTTTTTTAATGCATTTAATATTAATAAAGTGCATTTGAATGGTTTTGTAATGCATTTACATCTTCCTACAACACTTTTGAACAGTTCTATAATGCATCTGATTATTTTTGAAGTGCATATAAAGTGTTTTGCAGCACATTTGATTTTATTATAGTGCATTTGATAGATTAAATAGTGCATACGAAGCTTTCTATAATGCATATGAGTATTTCTATAGTGCATCTAGTAAAATTTATAGTTTTCTAAATCTAACTTCTAGATCTAAATATTGTTTGCTTGCAGGTCCCTTTCGAGTTAACAAAAAGCTCTCAAATTGCAAACAGTGTGCGATATGAATGAAGACCCTCCTAAAAGTGCCTAGCCTTTGCTAGCTCCGAATTAGGTAAGTGGACCTTGGCTCTTTATAATATAAAGTGTAGCATTTCAAAGTTCCAAACATAGCTTAATAGAAGCATTCAATCTCATTGATCCAAAACAAAAGTAGGCCTATGCTCTCAACTCCTTCGAGTTGATCAAAATGCTCGACCTTTTGTAAAGATCAGTTATAATTGAACAAGGAAAGAATCCACAAATAGATTAACTAGGAGCCCCTTTGTCTTTAGTAGTATAAGGGTTGGTGATTAAACCTTTGTGTCTGTTGTGTTTGGGAAGCCAAAATAGTAGGGATATGCTCTCACTCTTCTTGAGTGATCATATTCCCAAACCTATTTGTGACTTCCTTTTCTTACTTTTCACTAGGTAGGATTATCTAGCCATAGAAAGGCTACCTCTTGAGTTGCCTTAGCAGGGCCAGTGAGAGGGATTGCCTCTCAATCTTGTATTCCCAATCAAATGCAAGCCACCCATGTTCATAATATAGCCTTCCTCTAGTAGTCACGTAAGGGATTGCACCAAACCTCCCTAGTGTTGGTGGGAAGCTCTCTATCATAAGAGAGGTAAATCTGAACATAATTAGTTAAACACTAAGATCCACTAGTCACCAACTTCAGATAACCTTGTTAGGAAGCCATTTTCTTCCATTTTTTAGGTGCATGTGGTTTTACATTTTGTTTTGGTTTCACTGCTATTGTGCTTGGAAGTGATTTAAAACTTAATAACAAACACCAATGCGGGTCATAATCCTTCCAAAAAGACAAACTTTGAACTGGTATCGAGAAACCAAATCTGAAATAAGAGCATTGCTGAAAAACCCTAAAGTAGCACATATACTACATAAAACAATGCTTTTAATCTCTATTATAGTGCATATACCTATGAAATAGTGCATCTAAACCTTTAAAAAACAAATTTGCCCAGTCAAGTAATGCATCTGAGTATTTAAAAATTGCATATGGTCAGTAAAACAATGCATTTGACCAATCCTATGGTGCATCTAAGAAAAAACATAAAATAAAGGCCATCTACATGTATGGTAACTAAGAACAAATGACAAATTTGGATACCCTTTTCCTTGCTAGTATTTTACAAAGTTTGAGAAATTCCATATTTGACCAAAAAACATCTTTTCAAAACAAGCAAGGCTAAAAACATCATTATCAACCCAACCGTTATCATTGCTTCACTTCGCACATCAAGCCAAAGATATTTGAAGACACACATCCATCATTTACCTAACTTTGCGAAAGTGAAGCTCATCCTATTGACATTAGCAAACAACTTGGCCAACCTAGCTTGTTACTCCAGACAAATATCACTCAACAAAAACCCTCATATTTTGAAAATACCTAAGAACTAAAGGAATCCAGTTCACATTTCATGCCACCACATAAAAATAGTATAGCAACAAAACCAAAATGATATCCTATATGAGTGAGTGCTAGAATAGTCGGTAGAACCATCAAATGCACAAAACCTCTAAATCTCTTTCAACCTACTACAACAACAGATTGCTAATCGGACCCAGCTATTCACAAGTCACCCTTGTTCAATCAAAACTCAGAATCCTTAGCCCCAATGGGTTCATCTAACATATGGGACGACAGAAGTATTGAAACTAAAATTGAAGATTTTCAAAAAAATCCTAAACTTTTTGACATCATGGAAAAAATACTCAAGAAACATAAGGAACATTATATAATAGCATTAGCACAACAAGGTGCAAAATTGCCATCTGATTTTGATGTGACCAACTTAAAGAGAGACAAAGAAGAGTCACCCCTAGACATTGTCACACAAAAACTACAAGACCTCCAAATGGAAATGGAAAGAATGAAGAGAGGAAAAAAAAAACCCATAGAATTTAGCCTCAAAAAGGTGTGCCCTCTCCCCTTTGATAAGAACATTACCTTCACACCTTTCCCACAAAATGTACAAATACTAAAATATGATAAATACTTTGGCACATCAGATACACAAGACCACCTCAAACAATTCTATAACCTAAGAATGGAATTTGTCCATGATACGGTGTACCTAATGTGATTGTTACCTAGAAGCCTTGGTGGGCAAGCCATGGAGTGGTTCTCCAAGCTACCCTCCAATATCAAAACCTTTGACCAATTGGCTTCCATGTTCATCTCTCAAAATTTCTACAATATCGAAAGGGAAGTTACAGTGATCAACTTATGCAACACAAAACAACTTCCCAGTGGGTCATTCAAAATTTTATTACAATAGTGGAGACACACATTCACTAAGTATCACAGAGACATACTCAACAAAGAGAAGACTAACATCTTCATTAATAGTCTCTCCAAACTGATCAATTACTAAATCCAACTCCAAGGGCCCAAAGATTTCAAAACTACTTTAGAAAATACTGCTAAGGTAGAAGAGATATTACTAAATAATGACATCATTAAACTATCAAAAGATGGTAAGGGCTTTTCAAACATCTCCATGCAGACTCATAATTCCTTCATTCAGGACACTAGTAAACAAAAGTCATGGTGGTGAAACAACAACAAGAACACTATTAATGATGGGATGGTCGAAGCCAACAATGTCAAACCTCAAACCCAATCCCATCTAAACCAATCATATCCTATTGTCAACAACACCAACCCAAATGCACCCCAAAAAGACAATGCCCACCCATTCTATTGACGTAATGTGAAAACGCCCTCGATGACCAATCAACAAGTTGCTTACAACCAAGATCCTCCTCCCTACAAATATCAATCCTCTGATATACCCAAGGTGTATACTCCTATCGGGGTGTCTTAGGAGAGTG
The DNA here is from genome assembly GCA_028749045.1 of Cupressus sempervirens. Lineage (NCBI taxonomy): Eukaryota > Viridiplantae > Streptophyta > Pinopsida > Cupressales > Cupressaceae > Cupressus > Cupressus sempervirens. Next base: position 911,744,463 of record CM053786.1, on the reverse strand, counting down.
TCTTGCAAACCCTCTTGGCTGATGAGCTCATTGTACTTCCTAAGGTCAAACGCTATGAACCCCAAGTCAAATTGAAATGGTGGAATGACAAGCGCATTTGCGCCTATCATCAAAATAGGGGGCATTTAACAAACAATTGTTTTGCCCTTAAGGGGGCAAACCAAAAATTAATCAATGATGGGATCATCAAAGTAAACAACCTTAGCAATAATGAAGACGATACAACCTTGAAGAACCCCTTCATCAGTCATGAAAAGGGTGAATCCTCCAAAGCCAATCAGAACACACCCCCTCACACTAAGGTTAATTATGTGCATCATTACGACAATACCATTAACATGATTTCTAGCTTTGATGACACCATAAATGTCATCATAGTTAAAGATAAAAACAAAAAACAATCCTCAAATGCCTTTACCCAAGGCCAAGCCTCTAAAGTTATCCCACTAGGACCAATGACAAATCTCTATCATGCAGCTGTGTTGGTAAACAGATTTGTCACCTTGAAAATATATGATTTGGCTCAATGGAGTATGTGGAAAATCAATGTCTCCAACAGTTGGATAGGCCCTTGATATTTGGCCTTCCTCTACATTTAGAGGGGCAGCTCCCTCGTAGGATAAAATTTGTGATTTTTCAATAAAGATGAGTAGAACTTAGAAAATAAAAAGGAAAACCATTGATAGCGAATGCACCATGCACCTTCAATGTTTTCATAAAAATGATGTAAACTGTTAATGAGAGCAATCAAGGACTATGCTTGAGAACTATCACTGACACAATGCTAATTCAACCATTCATGAATACTCACACCATACCATGAAAATACTCATAGATGAATCAACACTTCAACAATTTAGATTCCTTAGAAAGAGAATGCCAAATGTACTTCCTTTATTTCTTTGCACGAAGAAAGTAAGAAATAACTGATTACAAAAACAAAAATTGTACACACTTTCCAAAATTTTCTTTGTTATCAGAGCATAAGTGTTCCCTGTCTCCAACTCCAAAAAGTCCCTTATTACATTTATTTTCAAGAATTTATAGCTATTCTAAAATAACTAACCTTTCAGGTTCGTAACCACTCAAAAAGTTAGAGTTTAGAATTTGGCATGCATTCTCAAACTGACTTTAACTTTAACTCATATGAATAAAAACTCTAGATCCTAACTCCAGTTACAATAAGTGCCATAAGTCAATTTTCACTGTAAGGTAATTAAAAATCTACTGCAGAGAAAAGACCACAATGCTGATTTCGCAGAGGTAGCCTTCCATCTTCTTCTTCTTTTATTTCAACCATGTTTGCATTTTCCATAGCTTATGGAATGATTTTTCCACCTCCAGCTTCACTAGATTGAACTTTACTTCACTGGTACCTGCTGATGAATCGCTCTATTTTGATTCAGTTCCTTTCATACCTCTAAGTTGACACCTCAGTATGTTCTCGCTAATATATCACCCTATGTCATATTCCATTTGAGGAATTTCTTCTTTATATTTTTCCACGTGCTCTAAATGCCTGAGCATTGTCTTTTCTAAGGTATTCTGTTAGATAGTTCACATGCTTGTCTATGCTTTTATACCGTCCATGCATATGTGCCCATATGTCTTCCTTTGTGAGCAAGGAGAATGAAAGTGTGACTTATTTAACATTCTTGTCATCAGTTTAAGAAGAGATATGTTACAAACTAGATGGAGGTGATAATCTTACTCATAAGCTACGCTCATTCTAATCAATTGATGATATTTGGTTTGACATATGAGTACACTGGTCTTGAATATATTCACTCCATCATTTTGCCAACTCTTTGAACCAATTAGTGACATTGAAGTCTTTCTATGGATACCATGGGGGGGGGGGGGGGGGGGGGAGAGCTGAAGGTCACCTGAGTGTTGGAGATTGAAGAATTCTATTGAATGGTTCAATCATATTCTAATTGTGCATTCCATCAAACAAGTCGAATCCACTGCCTTTCTTGCTATTTTAACTTCGATGTCTATGCTCTTTTTAAATGTCTTGGATTAGAAATGAATCTCTCCTTTGTGCATTGATTTTGAAAGACTTCCAATCACGTATTAGACCAATTCATGAAATATGGCACCTATAGGAACCTTTTGTCAAATCACATATGTACCATTGATGCATCAACATCGAGTGTTGTGGGTTGGGGAATGATGCAATCATTTTAGCTTCATGTTGTATTTCTAACAAAAGATCTGAATGTTGTTTATCATCAAGTCCTTTTGAATCTATCAAATCTAGCTCAGCGACACGACATGATACTGTGAGTTTTCTTTGATGACAATAATAGCTTCCACAAACTACTATGATAATCTTTTGCAGTTTTGAGGCTTCAAACTAACTCTCACGTGAAGGTGAATCCCTCTAAAACACTACAATCTAGACCATACACTAATTTCACTGCCTTAATTTCTTGCAGTATTTCCTCCTCCATCTTCTATTTTCTATGGCTATATTCCAATGCCATAGTCCACCACCTTTTTCTATTAACAATAATTGGCTCCGCCACCTTTTTCTATTACCATAGCTTGTGGCTTATTGTAGGCATCAGGTTTCCTCTTTATCATACCTAATTTCCTCTCTACTTGATCAGGATTATACAAGGCAACCCTTCCCTTTCCTCCAAATCAGGTTCTTCTTTCTCTTCAAACCGAGCCTCCTCCTTATTGTTTATCAATCTCTCTCCATTCTCAACACCCAATTTATATTGTAATCGACTATGTATTCTTGATGCATCTGCATTGAGTGTTCCTAAAAGTATTCCCCCTGCTTCAGGATGTTCGTGGGTACATTGAGGCCCCTTTTTTTTTAAACAATTTTCATGTCTCGTTTAGCTTACATAGGATGTCGTGGTTGGAGAGTGAAAGACATTTTGTCAAACATGTCATGCTCCCTGTTACTGGTTGAGCTGGGGATGTAAATCTTGGATTAAATAGCTCTTGTGCCTTGCCTATGTTCTATCAAAGCTGTAGATCATTAACTTGCATGGACGGTTGAGTAACATGTATTCCTAAGGTAGTATATCAAATAGTATGGCACCTTTTGAAATCACAATTTGTGTTCCTCCAACTCAGGCTTTCTTTAAACTGGCCTCCAATGAAATAGCCCACCTACTATTACTCCAAATATATGTGGACTTTATTTCCAGTCGGAAATTATTTTCATATTGGAGTTTGGGTTGAGAGGTTCGAGTTAGGATTAGGTTAAAAAGTTGGAGCACAAGGAGAGAGAATATTTTAGTACGTGGAGAGAGAAAAATTGAATGAGAAAACCCAAACCCATACTTCTCTCTAAAAGTTTGAGTACATGGAGAGAGAAAAGTACAGGGGGAGAAGATTGTGAATGAAAGAGGGCAACTCAAACTCAAACCTCGAACTTCTCTCTAAAATTTGGAGTACGTGGAGAGAGAAAAGTATGGGGAGAGAGAAAATTGGTTTAGTTGGGAATTAATCTCTCTTTCTAGAATTAACATAATTAATCCTCCCTCTAAAATGTCTGGGTAACGAGCTGCAAGCTCCTCCTTGCCCAAGTAAAACCTAGTCAACCAATTACTTAAAACTTTGATCCACATCTCCATTTTTGAACTATAACAGATTTCCCCAGAGCATAAAGAAATACTCACCAAAGCCTTAGTACCAAATGGCGTGGATGTGAGTAGATTTTAGAATATGGTCAGTAACCTATTTTCCCCTCATTGCATATCTTTTTCAGCCCAAGACAACATGTCCGTCATCCAGCCACAAAACTCTCCTTTGCATATTGAAGTCTTTATCCATAGAAATAGAGTTAAGAGAGCATTGGTCAATGGTGGAGCTGGCCTCAATATTTGTACACTCAATTTAGTAAAAGCCCTAGGGTATACAAAGGATTTTGTTAACCTAAGAAAGAAAATTACCATCAAAGCTTACGATGACAAGGAAAGATCCTCCAAAGGCCTGGTTATTCTACCAACCAAAGTAGGATCAGTTGTGAAAGAGATCATTTGACAAGTCTTAGACCTAAAATTAACTTATAACATCCTATTGGGAAGACCATGGATTCATGACATGGAGATTCCTTCCACCTATCATCAGTGTCTTAAATTTCCTTACATGGGTCAAGAGGTGACAATACCAGGAGATCAGTACTTTGTCCAATATTGTAATTCCCTTGTCCCTCACAAGAAGGAAGAAATTAGAACACCAATAGATGACATCAGCTAGTCCACATCTATAGACACTTCATGGTCTACTAACCAAAAAAACAACCACTCATCAACATCAACTAAGGGTAAAGAGAAAGTGGGTTGTTCGGGTCCTTTCGTTCCTTCACCATCATTGTCCAAAGACCCTAAACAGTCACACTATGAAGAAATGGATAAATTGATGAAAGAATTTTGTAGAAAGTGTAAATTGCATTGAAAAGGGGTGGGCAAGTATTGAGTCTTCCTATTTGATCCCCCACTTTCTCTGTGATCTCATGGAAAATCATCATCCACCAAGCCTTATCATTCACATTTTACAAAAGCAAGTGGCACACCTCCAAACTTAGTGGAAGAAATTAGTCAAAAAACCATTGACATCTCCCCCCACCTACATGGAATAGGTTTTGACCTAATGAAAAAGATGGGATAAATGGGAGATTGTCCTTTAGGGAAAGGGACATGCATCATTGAACCTCTAATGGCACAATTAAGGTCCAATAGGTCCAAAATGGGGGTAGGGTATGGTGAACAAGACAAGACACAAATCTCTTCTGAAGCTCATCCTAACCTTGGTGTGTATACCTAAACAAAAGGATGATTATAGCCAAAAAATAACTAACATCATAAATGTGGATCTATCCCTCTCAAGTTCACATGCCACAAAAGAACCATCCATAAACACCTCTAATGATGAAGACAATGACGATTCCACTAAATGGGACTTTGAATCATTATCTAAAGAGTCTCTTCATGATAAAGAATGTGATGTTATTCACATACCCACATCTAATAGTTTTGCTACACGTGGAACAACCTTTAGTCTAAGACCCACTTCACCGAGAATCAGGGTACAATAGTGCAGCTTAGCAGATGATGAACATGTTGAAGGGTTTCATTTTTAAACCCTATTTCATGACTTCTTTCCATTAGAAGTTGAAGATGACTACTATGAGCCTCTTGCAAGCTCTACTTTTCATGATATTGTAGAAGAAGCTCATGTCATAGATCTAATAGATACAACATATGAGACATCTAATGAAATCGTGTCTTTAAATCTTGCCAAACCCTTTCCATATCATGAATCACTACCCCTAGCCCATCTTGAACTTATTAACGGGGATACAACTGAGCCTCACCACATCCCTTATTTTGACACTAACCATGAAGTCATCATCTATCTTAATGTGGTTGAGCTATCTCATTGAAAAGGAACAAAAGAAAGGCATATAGTTGAGTCTAGTATCAATTACCTTAGTCACACTAGAATAGGTCAAGCATTCAACAAACTCAATGATCACTACCAAGTTGTGGCTCATCTTGAGAAAAAAAAGAAACAAATAGAAGTGACACATCCTAAGGTAAAAACCCAATTGTGGCACCCACTGATGTGGTGATTGATACCTTACTCGAACACTCTGAGGAAAGGTCTTCTATCTAGATTGAACCAATAGAACTAGTCAACATTGGCACAAAGTAAGAACCAAGGTTCATTTATTTAGAACAGTCCTTAAGCAGAGAGGAACAAAAGGCAGTCATTCACTTCTTTGAAGAAAGATAGATGAACTTTGCATGGTCTTACCTAGAGATTCTTGGCTTAGACCTGACTTTAATCCTCCACCATCTCAACATTTCTCCAGAGATCAAGCTAGTAAAAAAAAAGCTTAGAAAGATGCATCCCCATATAGCTCTATTAGTCAAAGCAGAGTTAGAAAAGTTAATTAGCACCAATTTCATCTAGCCTCTGGCGTATGCATCATGGATATCCAACATTGTTCCCATATCAAAGAAGAATGGCACCATATGCATCTACATTGATTTATGGGATTTACAAAAAGCATGTCCCAAAGATGATTTCCCCCTCCCCAACATTGACACCATTATCGATCTAATAGCAAGTTGTTCCATGCTCTCACTCATGGATAGGTTTTTAGGGTATAATCAGATTAGGATAGCACTAGAGGATCAAGAGAAGACAACTTTTACTTGTGCATGGAGCATGTTTTGTTGGAATGTGATGCCCTTCGAGCTAAAGAATGTTGGGGCTACCTATCAATGGGCTATGACCACTATCTTTCATAATATGATGCATATCTTTATGGAAGATTATGTGGATGACATCCTCACCAAATCCTATAGTCAAGAAGAACATCTCCCCATACTACCTAAGATATTCACCCACCTAGAAGCATTCAAAGTCAGGCTTAATCCCAAGAAATGCACTTTTGGCATTAAATTAGGAAAGCTTCTGGGATACATTATCTCAGCCAAAGGGATAGAAGTTGACCCTAAAAAGGTACAAGCCATAATTGGTATATAGCCTCCAAAGGATCTAAGTTAGCTATGCTCTCTTCAAGGCAGGCTTCAATCAATTTGTCGGTTCATTTCCTAGTTGGCAGAAAAGTGAATACCTTTCACACACTTTCTACAATAAGATATATATTTTAAGTGGGATGATGAATGTCAGAAATCTTTTGACTTACTCAAAACCTACCTAATGAATCCACTCATGTTGGTACCTCCTATATCACACAAACCTTGATATTGTACATTTCTTTAATGGATAAATTAATTGGAGCCCTCCTGGCACAAGAAAATGACCAAGGAAAAGAATAAGCTATCTATTACATTAGTTGTACCTTGGTCAACTATGAGCTCAATTACTCTTTTATTTAAAAGGCTTGTCTAGCTATATTTTTTGCTTCCCAAAAGCTATTTCATTACCTTCTAACACACAAAGGCAAGCTCATATCCAAAATTGGCCCTCTCAAATATCTTCTCAAAGAATCAACATTAACAGGTCAATTGGCTAAATGGGTGATGATCATAAGTGAGTTTGACATTGAGTATGTTGATAGGAAGGCAACCAAAGGATAGGCCATTGTCAATCAATTTGAAAATGCGCCTATAGAAAATTCAAATCCTATCCTAGCAAATTTCCTAGATATGCACATTCTTCAGATAGAGCCAATAACATGGAAATTCAATTTTGATGGTTCCTACACACACCATGGATCAAGCATCAATATATTGTTCATCACGTCACTAGGTGTTACCATCCCTAAGTCTTACAAACTACTTTTCCCCTACACCAACAACATGGTAGAATATGAAGCTTTGGTCTTGGTTCTCAAGCTAGTTTTAGAATGGACATTGACAACACTAGAGGTTTATGGAGATTCCCAATTGATCATCAATCAAGTCACCGACACTTATAAGAATAAAGATGAAAAATTATTGCCTCACAAATATATGGTTGAAACACTCAAGGTGATGCAGGAGCATCCAGAGGTATAAGGGCAATCCTGTGTCACCCAAAAAAATGTACTTAGACTTAGTTTTTGTTTCATGTCTTTACATTTTTGGATACCCATTTGGGTCAATTAAAGGTTCCAACTCTCATAGTTCAACTATCAGTGCATTTGAAAATCTTGAAAAAATAGGAGCATGTATTTGGGCCATCATTTCGGTAAACTAGAAGGTGTGAATTGGCCAGATGAATGTAATCATGATTTAGAGCATTCCAGAAAAAGAATCAGGTCAATAGGCCCCACGGTTTGAAAGCTATTGCAGTTTTTTGAGTTTTGGAGACCTCCTAAGAATGCTTCAAAGTCAAGTTTGGGGCATTAAATGACCTCGAAAAGGATCAAAAAATGGGGGACAAGAAAAGCTCATCATAGGGCTATAGAGCGCTTCGAGAGCTTTTTGAAAATGTAAACGGTTCATCAATCAGAGCTACAGTTCAAAAGTTATGCCTCCCGGAAGTTCGGTTACCATTTCTGGATTCTTCTAGATTTGCACCGACTTCTAACGCAGCTTTTGGAACCTTCTATTTGGTCGGTGGATGCCTACTAGCACTTTCTAGAATGTACTCCTAGTCCTTAACCCTCCAAGGTCTATTTAAGGAGATTTTTGGCATTGTAAAAGGCAGCTCGGAGTGGAGTTTGAGGGGAGGTGCTAAAAGGAGAAATATTCTCCAGATTTATGCTATTGTAAGCCCTAAGGGCATGTTCTGAAGTTTATTTTCTCTGTACTATTTGTACTAGCTTATTTTCTCAGTTAATATAATTTTCCTTTTTTGTTGTGTCCATTCTATTTTTGGGTCGTGTCCCCATCAAGTGGTATCAGAGCGGGTTTTCCTGAGTGTGTAGACAGAGCGCCGGCTGTGAGGCAGTTTGCACTAGGACTGTGTGGTTGTGGGTTCGAGTTAGAAGATGCCTCCATGAAGAGAGCATGGCGAAAGGGCCAGAGCTATTAATCCTGAGGAGGTTAGAGCCCTCCAGAGGCAAGTACAAGCACTGCAAGAGGAGCTTCGTAGAGAAGCAAATGTTGCCGCAGTTGACGACAGTGAGGATGACAATGAAGAAGAAGAAATGGGACCAGAAGGGGAACTTGACGGGGAAGTTCTGAATCCTATAGAGGAAAGGCTTTTTAGGGCCATTACTAAGTTTGGGAAAATACCTACAATTGAAGTGGGTGTATTTTCAGGAAATCTAAAACCAGATGAGTTGATCGATTGGATCAATAAACTGGAAGAATACTTTGAGTATGAGGATATCAGGGACCCAGATAGGGTTAAGTTTGTAAAGGCCAAACTAAAAGGCCATGCAAAAAGCTAGTGGCAAGAGGTTCAATTGGAAAGAAACAGAAGAGGAAAGGAGAAGATCACAAGATGGGATCGCATGGTGGACAAATTGAAGAAGCAGTTCATTTCTGTGGACTACGAGCTTGATATGTTTAAGAAGATGCATGGGTTAAAGCAAGTAGGAAGATCAGTCCAAGAATATATAGAAGAATTTTACTGACTCTTGATTAGAGTAGGACATGCAGAAGCAAATAAGGAGAAGGTTGCTCGTTATATCAGTGGGTTGCGACCTAGCATCCAGGAGGAATTAAGTCTGGTAAGAATGACCAGTGTTGAAGAGGCATACCAGTTTGCCCTATGAGTTGAAGAGAAGCTGAATAAAAGGTTTGAAGGAAGACAAAGAGGGCACGGTCAAGGAGGAAGGGGAAGTGGTAGATCATCTGGAGGCCGCAATGAAACCCAAAAGAAAAATGAAGATGTGGGTACTAGCAGAAACCAAAGGAATGAGGGTTTCAACTGCTCCCATGATCAAGACTTTGGAAATCAAAGAGGAAGAGGTAGAGGGCGTGGACAAGGAAGAGGAGGCTTCCGTGGAACCTGTTTCCATTGTAATGAAGAAGGTCATCGTGCCTTTGAATGCCCTCAACGAAAAAGAAGGATAGATAGGAGAACTGAGGGCCAAGCTAGGGTTGCTCATGTGGATGAGGATGCACAATCATCACATTCAGAGGATGCAGAAAGAGGAGAGACCTTGGTAAATGAAAGAGTCCTACTAAGTAGTGAAAATGAACCAGGATAGCGAAGGAGTTTGTTCCATACCAGATATAAGTGTGAGGATAAATGTTGTGATGTGATCATTGATGGTGGTAGCACTGATAACTTGGTATTAGAAGAGATGGTCTCTAAGTTGAAGCTCAAGAGGGAGAAACATCCCTAGCCCTATCGGATTTCTTGGGTAAAAGATGATCATAAGGTCCTAGTAAGTGAACAATGTTTAGTAAAATTCAAAATTGGGAGTTACCATGATGAAGTTCTCTATGATGTTATTTCGATGGATGTTTTCCATCTATTGTTGGGTAGACCATGGCAGTTTGATAGACATGCAGTGCATGATGGACATGCAAACACATACTCTCTCACAAAGGATGGAGCTCACCATAAATTGAAGCCCATGAAAAAGGAAGATGAAAAGGTATGTAGCAGTGCTAGGATTTGTCTTGTTGATGGAAGGAAGTTTTTAGATGGCATGAAACATCAGCATATGTGCTATGCCTTGATTCCTAGGAAAGATAAAGAAGGTAGTAGTGAAATACCATTTGAAGTTTCAGATTTACTAGGGGAGTTTGGAGATATTATCTCTGATAATGTTTCAGATGGATTGCCACTAGTAAGGCAAATCAGTAATCAGATAGATTTGATTCCAGGAGCTATTTTTCCGAACAAGGCTACTCACAGGATGACTCCTACTGAAACAGAGGAGCTAAATAGACAGGTTCAAGAGCTGTTGAGGAAGGGCTTGATTCGAGAGAGCTTGAGTCCATGTGCAGTACCTACAGTACTCGCACTAAAGAAGGATGGAGAATGGAGGATGTGTACAGATTCTCGAGCTATAAATAGGATCACCATCAAGTATCGGTTTCCTTTGCCAAGGATGGATGATATTATGGACTACTTGAGTGGAGCTCAGTACTTCACAAAGATAGATCTGAAGAGTGGTTATCACCAAATACGGATTCGAGAAGGAGATGAGTGGAAAATAGCCTTCAAGACCAAGGATGGTCTTTATGAGTGGTTAGTCATGCCCTTTGGATTGACGAACGCCCCAAGCACCTTCATGCGGCTCATGAATGAGGTACTTAAGAAGTTCTTGGGAAAATTTGTTATTGTCTATTTGGATGATATCTTAATTTTCAGCAAGATTTTGGAAGAACATTTACTGCATATTCGTAGTTTCCTAGAAAGGCTAAGGTAAGAGAAACTATTAATTAATCTAAAGAAGTGTAACTTTGCAAAAATGGAGTTAGTCTATTTGGGATTTGTTATATCACCTGAAGGTCTCAAAATGGATCTAGAGAAGGTAAAAGCCATCTTGGAATGGCCTACTCCAAGGTTTGCTATTGAGGTAAGATCATTTCATGGTCTGGTTAGTTTTTACAGGAAGTTTATTAAGAATTTCAGTGGCATATGTGCACCCCTAACTGATACAATAAGAGGGGATAGAAAAGAGTTCAAATGGACTGCAGTAGCTACGAGAAGTTTTGAATTGTTGAAGAAGGTGACAAAACAGCTTGTGTTGGCACTTCCAGATTTTAGAAAGGTTTTCCAGGTGGATTGTGATGCTAGTGGCAGTGCTATTGGGGTTGTATTAAGCCAAGAAGGTAAGTCTATTGCATATTTTAGTGAAAAATTGAATGATGCAAAGAAGAAGTATTCTGTTTATGATCAAGAATTCTATGCAATAGTTCAGACCTTAAAGAAATGGAGGCATTATTTATTGCCAAAGGAATTTGTTTTGTATACTGATCATCGGGCATTACAGTACCTAAATAGCCAAGGTAAATTGAATCAGAGGCATATGAAGTGGGTAGAATTCTTGTAGAGTTATACATTTTTGTTGAAGCATAGAAGTGGAAAATCTAATAGGGTTGTAGATGCACTAAGTAGGAGATAGTTGTTGCTTACAACAATGCAGGTTGAAGTAGTTGGGTTTGATGAACTCAAGAATTTGTACCCCGAGGATCCTGATTTTGCTGAAGCATGGAAAGCTTGTAAAGAACCTGTTGTTGTAGATAGAACCAAGTGGTTAGACTATTTGATTCATGATGGCATTTTGTTCAAAGGTAGTCAATTGTGCATTCCAAGGAGTTCCATGAGGGAAAATTTGATTAAGGAGAAACACAGTGGAGGGATGGCAGGACATTTTGGTCGAGATAAGACCATTGCCATTCTTAGAGAACATTATTTTTGGCCTCAAATTTCACAGGATGTGAAGAAGTTTGTATAGAGTTGCCAGGTTTGTCAAGTTGCCAAGGGGTTTAGTCACAATACTGGTCTATATCAGCCATTGCTTGTTCCATCAAAGCCATGGGAGGACATAAGTATGGATTTTGTTCTTGGATTGCCAAGAACACAAAGGGGTAATGACTCAATATTCGTGGTGGTTGATAGGTTCTCCAAAATGGCACATTTCATTCCATGCCACAAAACTCATGATGTTGTCCATATTGCAGACTTTTTTTTCAAAGAGGTGGTAAGACTACATGGTCTTCCAAGGAGTATAGTTTCTGACAGAGATACTAAATGTGTGGGGTATTTCTGGAGGACATTGTGGAAAAAGCTGAGAATAGACTTGAAATTCAGTTCCATGTATCACCCACAAACTGACGGCCAAATAGAAGTGGTAAACAGAAGTCTGGGCAATTTGCTGAGATGTTTAGTTGGGGATAGGCCTAAGGGATGGGATTTGATTCTACCACAAGCAGAGTTTGCTTACAATAACTCTATAAATAGGAGTACTGGAAAATCACCATTCCAAATTGTATATGAGAATAGCCCAAGGACTGCACCAGAATTGAGAAAAATAGAACAAGGGGAGAGGACAAGTGCTGAAGCTGAGGAATTTGTTGAACATATCAAGTGTCTACATGAGGAGGTTCAAGCACACATTACCAAGATGAATCAAGAGTATAAAGCTAGGGCTGATCAAAGGAGAAGACATAAGGAATTCCAAGTAGGAGATCTAGTCATGGTGCACTTACGAAAAGAAAGATTTCCAGTTGGTACTTACAACAAGCTGAAAATGAAAAAATTTGGCCCCTGCAAAATTCTGAAGAAACATGACTCAGGAAATGCATATGAGGTGGAGCTACCAGAAGGTATTCACATTTCTCCCATCTTCAACATTGCAGATTTAACAGAATATCATGATGATGGTGCAGATGAGGAGCTGGTTTTAGAGCCATGTCCAATTCCTGCTTCTAAGAAGGAGGAGATAGAAGACATTCTAGATCATCGTGTGGATAGGAGTACCAGAAACAGGCAGTATGAAGAGTATTTGGTCAAATGGAAAGGACGGTCGATCGAGGACTCAACTTGGATTTCAGCAGCTGAGGTTTCCCATTTGGGATTTCCTCTACCATCCATAAAGTGACAAGGTCACTTTTCAATCTACCCTGGGTGTCTGATACAGGAGCATCCAGAGGTATAAGGGCAATCCTGTGTCACCCAAAAAAATGTACTTAGACTTAGTTTCTGTTTCATGTCTTTACATTTTTGGATACCCATTTGGATCAAATAAAGGTTCCAACTCTCATAGTTCAACTATCAGTGCGTTTGAAAATCTTGAAAAAATAGGAGCATGTATTTGGGCCATCATTTCGGTAAACTAGAAGGTGTGAATTGGCCAGATGAATGTAATCATGATTTAGAGCATTCCAGAAAAAGAATCAGGTCAATAGGCCCCACGGTTTGAAAGTTATTGTAGTTTTTCAAGTTTTGGAGACCTCCTAAGAATGCTTCAAAGTCAGGTTTGGGGCATTAAATGACCTTGAAAAGGGTCAAAAAATGGGGGATGAGCAAAGCTCATCTATAGGGCTATAGAGCGCTTCGAGAGCTTTCCAAAAATGTAAACAGTTCGTCAATCGGAGCTACAGTTCAAAAGTTATGCCTCCCGGAAGTTTGATTACCATTTCTGGATTCTTCTAGATTTGCACCGACTTCTAACACAGCTTCTGGAACCTTCTATTTGGTTGGTGGATGCCTACTAGCACTTTCTAGAATGTACTCCTAGTCCTTAACCCTCTGGGGTCTATTTAAGGAGATTTCTGGCATTGTAAAAGGCAGTTCGGAGTGGAGTTTGAGGGGAGGTGCTAAAAGGAGAAATATTCTCTAGATTTATGCTATTGTAAGCCCTTATGGCATGTTCTAAAGTTTATTTTCTCTGTACTATTTGTACTAGCTTATTTTCTCAGTTAATATAATTTTCCTTTTCTGTTGTGTCCATTCTATTTTTGGGTCGTGTCTCCATCACAAGGCATATTTTGTTCATATTACATTTGAACAAATCCCTAGAGAGAAGAACAAAATAATAGATGCTACCTTGGTCTCCTTGCTCTAGCTCCTAGAGTAGCACAAGTGGTATGAGTTCTTAGTAGAAAAGGTGGCTTAACCCATGTTTATTCAACCTGATTCCCTTATCATTTTCCACTTAGACACTCTCAATCCCCTTTGGTATAACCCCATCATCACTTACCTCCATGATAATATCATTCTAGCTAACCTCTCACATAACCAAAAACAAAATTTGATTCACCAAAACTTACATTACACTTTGGTGGTTGATACACTATATAGGAAAGGTCTTGATGGTACTTTGTTTAGATGTCTCAAAAAGGACAAATCTAGAGTCACTCTATGGAAAGTCCATGCAAGGATTTGTGGTCACACTCCAATGGGTTCACGCTAGCAAAGAAGATTCTTAGGATGGGCTATTTTTGGCCAACCATGGAAAAGGATTCTATCAACTATGTCAAAACTTGCAAAAAATGTCAAATCCTTGGCAACCTAGTTCATGCACCAACCCAAGAGCTCAACCCTTTGGCCACACCATGGCCTTTTTATCAGTGGGGCTTTGTTTTAATTAGAACCATCCATCCACCATCATCTGGTGGACATAAATGGATTATCACTACCACATAATACTCCACCAAGTGGGTCGAAGTGGCACCACTTGCTGACTCTATGGGAAAAAAATATCTTCCTTCATTCTAAACCATATCATTTTTTGGTTCAACATACCCCATGCCATTCTCACGAATAATGGCCTATACTTTAAAAATCAAATAATTGATGAATTATGTGAAATGTTTCACATTATACACCACTCCTCATCAATTTACTATCTCCAAGGCAATGGCCAAGCAGAAGCCACCAATAAAACCATTATCAACATCCTCAAAAGAATCGTCAATGACATTGGTAGAGATTGGCATTTACAGTTGAATCCTACCCTTTAGGCCTATAGGACGGGTGTTAGGATGCCTATAGGTGCAACACCCTTCTCCTCGGTTTACGGTTGTGAAGCTATTCTTCCTTTAGAAATTGAGATCCCATCCTTGAGAGTTACTCTTCGAGACATCCTATCAAATGAGAATTATAGAGTGGCTCGGCTAGAGTAGCTAGAGTTGTTAGAAGAACATCAGTGTGTAGCACATGAACACCTCAAAGTATATCAGAATATGTTATTGAGACATTACAATAAAAAGGATAAACCCCATGTTTTTTAGATTGGTGACCTAGTGCTCCAAGAAAACCCTAAGAGCCAAGCAGCGAGGGAAAAGAAGGGAAAATGGGAGGCCAATTGGATTGGTCCTTACATTATCACAGAGTTCTTTGGGACTGGTACTTACAAACTTTTAGATTGTGATTGCACAAACCTAGCAGAACCCATCAATAGTATTCATCTCAAATGGTTTTATGTCTAGAGCTTTGAGAAACACATCAAAAATACCAAAAAAATTAAAAAATCAAAACCAACTCATAAAATAAATAAATTTGGTACAAAAGAAGTGACAATCCCACCTTTGGGTTGAACAAGGATGAGAGAAAGCACCTTTGGACTTCCTTAAACAACACAAGTCCTTCAATACTGAAAAATAGTCAGGACAGCCCTCAAGCAACTACCTCTATACAAATTTTTTCTTGTTTGAGGCTCATCTAGCATAGACAAGTTAATTTCACACATACCTAATTGAGAAACACTAGTGGGTCACAATTCCATGTTTCTTTGACATTAGATGTAGTTCACAGTAGTAAAGACAGCTAATATGATAGCAACAAAGGAGAGCACAACAAATTCAGCAAAATAGAGAGTTTGATTATGTATTGAGATACCATAGACATGAATTGTAGGAAAATCAATGAACATCTCAACTATCCACCTTGACTAACGATCACCAAAGCTTATTTTAGCCCTTGTTCGACCCATTTGATTTCCCAAATGTAGCCATCCATGCCCATGTTCCTTCCTTTTGGCCCATTTTGGTCTCCTTGCCTCTTTAGGTACCTTGTATGGCCCTAGTTACCCTGTATTCCAACAAATCTCACTCACATCCTCAAAAATTGCCGAAAAATTTCAAAAAAATTCAAAAATTGCCAAAAATTATCAAAAAAATTCAAAAATCATCCAAAATTATCAAAACAATTCAAAAATCATCCAAAATTATCAAAACAATTCAAAAATCATCCAAAATTATCAAAAAAATTCAAAAATCATCCAAAATTATCAACAAAAAATTTCAAAAATTGTCAATAATTATCAAAAAAAAGCATTCAAAATTATCAAAAAAAGTCAAAAATTATCAAAAATTATTTAAAAAGGTCAAAAATTTTCAAAAATTATCAAAAACATTAAAAAATTACAACTTTCCAAAAATTACCAAATAAATTAAAAATTGTCCAAAGTTATCAAAATTTCAAATTTTGCCAAAGGCATTCAAACAAGGGTCATAATTACTGAACATAGCCATGAGAGCTCAAGAAATTAATGTCCCAAAATTTATGTCAATTCCTACCTCACTTTAGCTCAATTAGGCTATAGAACAAGACATAAAATATTTGAATCCAACATGCCTCACTGATATTAAGAAGTAGCATAGTAATGTCCTAAAACATTTCACTGGACTTTGGAAAATCTGGCACAACACGAATAGCATAAGAGGTGCCCTCATTTCCTTTGTCTTCTCATGAGAAAAAATTCCCAATGGATCATTAGTCTTATTTATGTTGCAATGACCACAATTAGTCTAGCCCCCTTCAACAAATATATCAATGCTATCTCGAAAGCCCAAATATTTGTTGGACTCTTTCATCTTTACTCAACCGGGGGCACAAAATAAGTAAGCATCAACATGAGAGCTTGGCTCCCCCTCTAGCACCATTTTAGGCCAAAGCACCTTTTTTAGGCCCCTCCAGTTCCTTTTTAGACCCAAAGCACCTTTTTGAAGCCCCTCACATGCCTTTTTCAAGGCCCAAATGTCCTTTTTGGACCCCTCAAGCGCCTTTTTGAGCCTAAACACCTTTTGGACCCCTCAAGCACCTTTTTAGGCCCAAATGCCTTTTTAGGCCCAAAGCATCTTTTTCAAGGCCCCAGTGTCCTTTTAGGCCCCCAATGTGCCTTTTTGAGTCAAAGTGCCTCTTTCAAGGCCTTATTTCACCTTCTCGAAACCCAAGTATCCTTTTTGGGCTCCAAACACCTTTTTATAGGCCTTGAGCATGTCCATCTCGACACACACCTAGAGCAATGTCACAATGTTGGCTTTGTAATTGTTTGCAACGACTATTAACATATGCAAAATTATGCCTTACATATCACAGCCTCCAAATGTTATGTAAATTTCTACTCATCTTTCATCCTGAGCCCATATGGATATTCAATTCCCCACAAATAAGTAAAGGTTTTCCTTCCTCTATGGATCATGTTGTTCCCACTTTTATGGAAATTAAAACCTTTCTAACATTTTTCAAACAATCCCAAAAACATGCAAATATCTATCAAAAATTTCAAAAACATTCACATATTCCTCAAAATGCTAAAAACATCCAAATATATTCCAAAAATACCAAAAACACACATGATAATGCATTACAAGAAACATCTTTTGTCACTTTGATTGCCACAACAATAAGCACAAACTTTTTATTCTCCTATTATGACAATGACAACATTACAATTTTAAACAATGTTTGGCAAATTAATTATTCTAGCCTCCTTAAGGGAGGTGGCAAAATAGGGTGTCCAATCAATGGTGTCTCTTCTGGCCTAACTCCATAAGAAGAAGGCCCTGGTGTCAACCCCCTACGTACCCACACTGCATCCATGGGAATTAGAAACCTCCCACTGTGTAAATGTACATTCAACGACTGCATAAATTCCCTATCTATGAACTACATCTCTCACTTGTCCTCATTTGGGAATGCCTGATAATAATGTCCCATCCAAAAAGCGGCTTCCTAATGTACCTTCACCATCTAGTGCATTTCCATGAACACATTCTCCACCAACTCATTCACTCCTAGTGTAGTGATCAGTCATTGGGCCACATCCCGCTCCTACTACATTTGATCAATCACCATTCACCATCACTCCACATTTGCTTTTTCCTCACCCAAATGCTACTACAATTGCCTCACCTTCCCTTTACTTAATGCTGATTGCTCCTACAACTTCAATTCCAAGGAGTTTTCTTTTGTAATCGCCTCCCTAAATGACTCAAACTGCCATTGCAGTAACACCAATTCATTTTGAGCACTCTCTAAAACCACTTGCACCATCTTCAAATATTCTTGCAACTGCTGAGCTCATGACCACTCCACTCACATTCATGCATCATTTCCCTCCACCCATGCATGCTCCACATGCAGCTCCATCTCTAGTGATTGCACCCACACTTTCTCTACCTCCACCACTACTTGCAACTGTCTTGCCTCTATTTGTGCTCATCTTCCCACACCTTCTCCATTAATCTTAGTAAAAATGTGACCTCATGTTCTGCATTCTCTACTCAGACTCTCTCTATAGTTAACATCCTTCGTAATTCCTCCATGTCTCATGATGATTGATATCTACCTCCTACCTCTAACCATGGCTCCTCCACATTTACACTGCTCATTCCCCCTTCTGTTGACCCTTGTCCCAATGTCCTAAGGTTAGTAAATCAATGCATCTCACTCATCACCTCACCCCTGCTCATGCATCCTACATTCTTTGGAGCTTCTCCCATGGACTTTTCAAGATATTTTACCTCCCTCACCTCCTCCTTCACTCCTGACATACTCTTCATTGTCCCAAGTGGACTATTCTCCACCTGCATCATTAGCTCATCATCTAATATCACCTACAATTCTTGTTACATTATAATCCCTAATAACATCATTAAAGCTGACAAGGGCATTTCTTTACCCCTAATCCCCACCTCTTTAGGTTCCATTGACCCTCATCCCACCTGACTTGCTTCACCTAGCTTCAAAATTAACATTTGTAGTTCTAATTGATCCACTAGCTCCTTGGAGGTTCACCAAACGCACTTCACTCTTCGTCCTTACCTCATGCACCTTCCCTACCTAGCATCACCCTCCTATTGTGACTAATCTGGTGAGCCCAACATACTTTCACTTGCACACTTATTGCAAATTCTCAATATATCCAATAGCCACATTCTACTCTTCACCTCGCCTTGTTCCATTCCCATGTTATCTCCATACTTATAGCCATCACTCACTTGAGACTTGTTCTTTACTAGTCTTCCACATATCTTCTCTCTACATCTCACTGCATTGGTACTCGATACACTTGACCCTTGGCTCTCACAATTAGCCACCCTAATTCCCATTGATGCACATTGCCTAATAGAATCTACTATTAAATCACCACTGACACATCCCATGCTTTCTTATCCACTTGGTACAACAGTTGATTCCTAGCAGAATTGAACAAACTTGATACTATTATCCACAACTAGAAGCACATATGGTCCACAAATAAAGGTTTTATATGCTATCATATGCTTTTAGTACCTCAATGATGTACTCGACTAGAGGTACCGGGATGAAGTCATGATATTTTTATTAGTTTTTCACTATTTAACTCTAATGATCCTTTGGTTTTGCACTTTATTTGTTTCCACTTGTAAGTGCCTCCTCTCATTTGGAGAGCCATGTATACCTTGACCAATTTTGTGTGCTATCTTAGGTGAGGTCTTTTATCTAACATGTGACTATTTGTGTGCCTGGTTTTATTCTTCTATGGCTATAGTTTTTGTTTTCCAGTAGTTATCATATTTTCATGTACATTGTTCATCTTTGCTGGTACTTCTCAGTGTGACATAGTATTCATATCACTAAGCTGAGCTAGTGGTGGTTGTACATAGTCACTTTTTATCACACACTCTATGATGATAATTAGTTTGCATCTCTTTAAAAAGTGATAGTTGCATTCATCTAGTTTACATTTTCATCTTGGGTTCCTTGAAAATAAACGGTTGGCATATAAGTTAGGATTACACTAGATGACCTTCATGACATCATTTAGCAAAATCATGACTGGTTATCCAATAACAAGCAAAAACATCAACGTCTAGATGATTTTTTAGCACTCAACTATCATGGACTTTGTCTCCTCGCAATATTGCCACCATGCATTGCACTTCATTATTTCACATCATCATTTTGTATTTTCATCCCACCTATTGCATTATGTGGCTTTTGAATCTCAAACCATTATGGTCACTATTGTGTTGTATCGAATTTCATTCCTCATCACACCCCATCATCTACTACAGCCCATGGCTTTAGAATCTCAAACAATCTCATCTCGTCGCATCCCACTTCATTTCCTTTTAATCTATCATTTTTCACTATATCACATACCATTCCCTTCCATTTCATTTCCTTCCATATCACTATTTATTCATTTCATTATATTTTTCTTCCCCTATTTTCCTATATTTGTGACTTGCATTTCGTGTTCATCATCACATTACCTTTGTTTCATGCATTTCATCTCTTTCATTTCGTGGCTTTTGAATCTTAAAAGTTGGCATCCCATCTCATCACTTTTGAATCTAAGCCAATTTCATTTCCTTCCATTTTTCACTTTCATTCATGTTTCATTTGACGTTACATTTTATCCCATTTTTTTTGTTTATCATATCATATAATTTCATCCCCTCTTCACATTTTCACTTTCCATGACACTTTGTCACACATTTGTTCATTTACATTTTTATTTTTATTTACACATTCATTTCATTTTCATATCATTACATTACATTGCATCACATCACAACAAATTTCATTTCATTACATTACATCGCATCTCATCACAACAAATTTCATTTCATTCCATTTTCATATCATTACATTACATTGCATTACATCACAACAACTTTCATTTCATTACATATCATTACATTAATTTTTATTCCATTCCATACTATCCTATTTGATCATATCTCCTATCATATTTCCTCTCATTATGTTATATTATTTTTGTTTCCTCGTCATTTCATCACATTTCCCATTCACTTACCAATTCCATTTCATTTCATTACATTAGCCTTGATCATTTCATTACCTATCATTTCATCACATAATATTTCTTGCATTAGACATTTCATTTCATCACATGTCATTTCATTGTCTATTTCATTACATTACCACCAAATTCATCCCATTACAATTCATTTTTTTCATACTTCATTCCATTACATTACATTTCAAATCACTTTATTACATCACATTACATCTCATTACATTATGTTACATTACACCAAATGTCATTCCATTTTACTACATTCTGTTACATCTCATTTCATCACATCTAATTTCATTTTACTATATTTCTAGGTCATTACATTACATTCCATTGTGTTTCATTATATTCCATTTTATTACATTCTATTACATATTATTTCATTAAACCCAATATTATTCTTTCATATTTCATTTCATGTCATTACACTTATATTATCACATCACCTTTTTATTACATCACTATTTCCATGTCATTTATTTTAAATCATTATCCATTTTGTCATGCGACATTAATCATTCACATATATATACACATCTACATCTACTGCTACCATATCCATCAAATCAAACCATCACATGCATACATGAGTCCATGATATAACAAGTGGACACATCTGAACATCTATAAGCTCAGATATCTCATAAAGCAAACACAACAATTGGAGAATACATCAAAAGGCCAAAATCCACATGAATGTAAGATAGACTACACTCACATGAACATCCAATAATCAAATAACATGAACATCAATAAATCGCAAGCATCTATACATATAACTATCCAAAAGTACATCATCATAAATATCAAATGAACATCAAAAAAATAATCATACATAATGAGAAGTAAGGCCACAACACATAATGTACACTCATCCATGTGTAGGTGCCTGATCTGACGGTCCCTGCTCACTGGGGGCACTCATCCCCTCTCGGGGCACCTACTTTGTCACATCTGTCGTAGGTGCAACCTACCTGATCAAAATGGCCTAACTCATTAATGCCTCACCTATCCTCAGTAGTGGTGGTGGTGGTGGCCCTAGTTTCATCACAGCTATAAATATATGTAGGGTACTTAACACCTCACCCATCTAAGCCTCCATGGCACTCATCCTAGCCTCCAAATCTGTTGATCTGCCTGGCCTCTCTAGTGGTGGCTATGCATCTAGTGGTACCAACTATTGTAATTGTGGTTATGCCTATGGTAACACCTATTGTTGTTCTTATGGATGTGCACTTGATGGATACATGATCGAAGCCTACACCTGTGTCCTCTGGCACTAGACAAACTTCACATCCTCTAGCAACCTAACCCTAACCTACTCTCCTCTGGCCCACTTTGCCCCTCTATCCCATTGACCAAAACCCACACCACCAACCAATCCTCCTCTCACCCTCACTCCAAAATGGCCTCGAATCCCTCCAACCCTCTCTACACCCATTGGTCCTTGCACTAGGGCTTGTGCCACTCCCCTCTATGGTAGTACCATAGCTACTTGACCTCGCCTCCCCCATTCTCTAACCACACCTCTCACCCTAGCTTTAGCCTACCATCTCCCTCTACCTCTCCCCAGGCCACCCTCATCATCATCATCCTCTCCCCCACTCGATGGTTATTTGATCCCAATAATAAGCTCAATTGGATCTATGTATCTAGGCAAGGGATGCTCCCAAAATCACTGTGCATAATCCCCCTCCATTCTTGCATCTGTCACCCCATCTCTCAAGGCCCATGGATATGGCATGTCTATCATCTACAAAAAGGCCTCTAGGAAAGCCTTGTACTCCAAGGTCATCCCCCACATTTCTCTCTAACTATACTTGAGTGTGATGTACTATCCCCTGTGGCATGCCCTACCACTGATTGAACTGTCTCACCACCCGCTTGAAACAAAATTGCTCTATCATTGCCAACATTCGGCCCAACAAACAACTCAGACTGAAGAATTCTACCATCTCATCATCATCCTCTACCCATAGCTCTGTAAACTTGTACGGTCTCCAAACTACCTCATCAATATCATCCAAAATTTGCTGCCAATACTCTGTCTTACCCAAATGGGGCTGCATGATCACACCAGAATAATTAAACATGAAAGGCATACCCTGAGGTCATTGTTGCACACACACTGGACGATTAATGGAAAAATGCTCCCATGTCCATAGCTATAACAAAATCACCCCTGCTGATAATAACAACATGTCAGAATACACAACCTGATGTAAATCATGATATAAATGGGTCAAAATGCAACTGCCTCATGCAAATCTTTATGGTTGATCAATCATATCCTATATCAATGGGCCCCATCTAACCGAACATCCTCACCCTCATCGATCTAGAAATAAAAATCCTCCTATCAAACCAACCAAAACTACCAAAAATGCCTCATACTATAGCATTTGAAACCATGACACGCTATCATCACCAATGTTGTCACCCCCAAACAAATCTCAAAAATGTAGCACCATTGGTAGTCTAATCATAATAAACCAAATCCCTTACTATTGGGATTTGAAATACCCTATATACATCCTTTGGAGTCACTATCATCTCCCCCATCAAAAAATGAAAGGTGTTGTGGTCTGAGTGCCATTTCTCAGCCATAGCTATTAATAGCCCCTGGTTCACTCAGAACTAGGGCATCTGTAACAAATATGTGAAACCACATCTACCTATCACCTACTTGTTTGCACCTGACAATCAATTGATTACCTCTAACGACCACAAATATAGCCCTCGTACCATGAGCTTTCACCCACATACCTATTTTTCATCAAATAAACAAAAATTTCAATTTTCATCACAAAGTGATCATCACACATCAATCACCTATTTGTACCTAGCTACTAGTTCTATCTTGGACTTGTTACTTGTCTCTCTCTATCCTGAGTCAAACTCGCTTGTTTTCCCTACTCTATATCCTGAGCTAAGGCATCACCTATCTATCATTAGATTGATCCTACTATATCACTTCACGAATACCTAATTACTATTGTTTACTTGTTATTATGATCCATGGCTGACAAACTTAGAATCTAGTCTTTTGCATTATCTTACGCTCAACTATGGCCCTACATTCAGTTTTTTGCACTTCAATAACTGTTTGCACTATTTCCTAGGCCATATGTGCTACCAAATCAATTACATGCATTAAAATAGATGGATGGGCTACTTAAACTATCAAAAATGCTATTTAACTCATCACATGCACTTCAAAGTGGTTAAGTGCTATTATACTACTCATACGTGTTATTTTAAAGTGCATAAGTGCTATTATACCCAAAAGTGCTAAAATACAATGCAAAAGTGCTACAAACCTATTCATACACTCATAAAGACTCAAATGTGCTATTTAAATATGCATATGTAATATTTCCCTAATGCTTTTGTTGTTTTAATCATAACTTAAGGTTTTTAAAGATGTTATTTCATGGCTTGTATACACTATAGTACTATTTGAATATGCTAAACTAATGCATATGTGCTAAAAGAAATGCCAAATGTGCTACAATACCTAAACCATCACATTTTTCACAAAAAATCATGCAAAATTTCAAAAAAAAATAGGTACAAATGCAAAATCTCAAAAATGGCAAATCTCAATGACTTACCAAGGCACCATAGTCTGTTGGACACTCATACCAATGACCCCTCTTGACTTTATGCTCTTGTAAAGGGACCACCATCCTTGCTGACTCAGAGCTCCAAATCACCAAATGCAATAGGAGAGTGTAAAAATGACAAGGGTAAAAGGTCTTTTGACCTATTTAACCCTCCTAAGGGGCATTTCTATCACTTTTCACCCTATTTACCCACCCTTGGAATTCTTTTGCTCACTTTCATGAATGAGCATTGTATCAAACCAACCTAATCATCTTTATTCGTCAACTTTCCAACTTTCAAAAATAAAATTGGAACCTACTTAATTTTTTCCTTCCCATATTTATTTTTTCCAATTTTATTTCTAAGGGGGTAGTATATCCATATCAAACCGAGGCATTCAAACTTGGGCATTAAAAAATTTTGAAAAATCAAAAAAGTTCTACCCTAGCCAAAATGTCAAACATCAAATTAACCAAAACCAGGGTATCTAAGCAAAAAATAAAACATCGCAACACCAATCATCAAATCAATAACAACCAAAACATCAAATCGCCAATGATAAGACATCAAGACACCATGACAATTGCAAAATGTCAAGACTGAACTCAATCATCAAAATTTGACCTAAAATTAGAAAATCAAAATAATCTTTGAACTAATATGCTTCACATATTAGCTCAAAGAGGGACATTTGTAGACACCCAAAAATTGGCAAAGACTTGAATTACGCAATTATGATCAATTAATGCAAATTGAGGAGAAAATTAGAAGAAACACAATAGACTTTCAAATCAAAAATCACATTAGGTCATTAATTATCTATCAAATCAACAAGACCTAAACCAACTTTAAAAGAGGAGAAAAACAATTCAAATTCATAATATGAAATTCAAGAAAGGAGGAGGAAATAGACAAAGCATTGAGAATAAATAAGGCATTTATTAAAAAAAAAAATATTTACCCTCACAAAATTGAAAATCTCCCTTTCCCATTTTAAAAGAATTAGAAATATCCTCAATTATCCTCAAAACCAAGTCTATTGGACTCTTCCTCTTGGTCTCTTATGAGATATTTTTAATTTCACTTTCACCCATTATTCAAAGGTGAAAATCTTGATTCTTACTCCAACCCCTTCTAAAATCCTATAAATAGGAGGGAAATCCAAGAGCCAAAGTACCCAAGTTTTAGGCATCTGCACTATAGGCACATTTTGAATCATCATTTTAAGCATTATCATTTTAGCAAGTTCATTGCATTTTAGCATTTATTTTATGTTATTTAGCATCATTTATTTCATGTTATCTTGTTGCATGTCCATTTTGATAGCATATAATCTACATTATAGTCATAGATCTCAAGAAACAACATCAACAATTCCATATACAACTATATCACAAGAACAACCATAGAGAGCACCCACTATTCCATCAATGGAATCTAGTGAAGAGGAAATCGACCAGATTGACAACAATCAAACAATAACCAATAGAGATACACAAACTAAGGAGAGTAAAGTAGATACAACTAGTCCAAGAAGAGGTAAAAGGTATTAATTACATATGAAGCGAAGAAGATGAGATGCCAAGTAGACATTCCCAAGGATACTAAACCAAAAAAGAAAGAAGAAGAACGATCAAAGATTGTGAGAAAAGAAAGAAAGGTTTGGAAGCCTAAAATTGAGAAATTAAATTGCACTATTATTAATGAAGGCAATTTTGTGTAATTGAACAAATTTTATCACATATACATAGGTATTGATAGTGTACAACAAAAGAATGCAGTTATTCGACATATGATCTTGTCTAATAAGATATTTGAAAACATTCAAGGTCAAATTCCTAAAGACCTTTATGATAGACTAATAAATAGAAAAAGAATAGTAACTGAAGAGGATGTTGGAATTCTTTAGAATAACTGAGATGGGAGTGAATTAGTTATCTAAGATCTAGATGTACAAATAAAAAAAAATCAATGCTTAGTAGACCCATATCCATAAAACCTTATTATACATGCATCCATTAGACCATATAATAATTTAACTTTGTAGGTTACTGTCCTATGTCAAAAAAACTTTACAGAAATAGAAACATGAAACATAACAAATTCAATAACACATTTGACACAAGGATTTTACATGGAAACCCAATTTGGGAAAAACCAATAGTAACATGCTATTAAGTCTCCATATTATGCAGTGATACCCTATGAAAGGCCAACCCTATTAAAAGTTACAATGCACACTGTTAAATGTGACCTAGTTAGAGGATTTCAATCACCCTATTAGGAGTGAGCCTTGTTAGAGAACTTTAGATCATTCACTTAGAATGTCACCCAATTATATGATTTACAAATGACTATTAGTTTCAACCTTAATCCAAAGGATTTATCCTAGACTAATACAATGATTAGAAAGTAATAGTAAGGTTTGATCTAATAGAAAATTACAACTCACTTACAAATTAAAAATCTTTATTTCAATCCTCCATTCTACTTGCCATTCACATACTTCAGCTCTGGTAGCTTGTTCATACTTCAAGTATTCATACTCTTAAGCCTTCTTTCTTTGCATGTCAATTGCAGTCTCTTCTATTCGGCCACTAAATGAAGCAATACCCTGACTCCTTGTCTTCCTTAGGTACTTGCACATGACAACTTTGCTTCTAACCAAGTCTCTCTATAAATAGAGAATTAAGATCTTTTTCTTGCTTAATCAATATTGTCCATTTTAGGTTTAGGTAGGATTAGATAAGATATAATGAATCTACCCACTTTTCCATTTGTTTTCACTAGAAACTTCTTCTACAATCTTCCTTAAATTTGCCACAAAATAGTTTACCTCAAATTCTATACCACCAACTCATCATAGTTATCTTCCACATGCTTCACATAATTCAAGAAAATGAAATAGTTATCTCATATTCATCAAATCTATAATTTAACATGAATACTAGCACTCAACATCAATATGTTGTCACTCGGCTTCTATACTGTTCTTCCACTCAATCAAGACTATTTTACTCAATGAACACTAAAGTTCACTGATGCTCAGTATCAACTAAACTTTACTCAGCATATACTGACAATCACTTAGCTTCAACTAATTTTCATCTTTTCTCAGCATCTCTTGATTTTCACTCAGCTTCCACTAATTTTTGCTTGACTTGCACAGACTACTCAGCAAGGCTCGACGAACACTTTTCATACTTTATCTTCTTCCATTCTTAACTTGAGTAATCTTTCATTTGAGACTTTAAGTAGATAAACAATACACTATAGTATCAATGTCTTACTTGGTCTTAGGGTTTTTTTTACATACCAAATAACTCAACCTTTCTCTAGGTGCTATTGTGATATTATCCTTTCAAATCCTCTTGATCAATCTACTAAATGATAGCTTTTAGACCAAAAAAGAAATTGTCTCACCAAAAAGTAGTAGGTTTGACATCATTGACAAAATAATGATTGTTCCATTATAGATTCTTCATTTCAAAATAGTCTTATATCAACAAAGGATAGAAGTATAAGAGAAAACCAAGTAAGAAAACTATGTGAAGTGAAGAGTGATGAACACCTTGAGAGCATAATAAAAGGTATTGATCCCCCATTGAGAAATAAAGAAGGGAAATACTGATAATGGGAGGAAATTATGAGGAGGTAAATAAGGAATAGAGCAAGCAATTCTGAAATTTATGACCTCGACACCCAACTTAGAACAAGAAATAAAAAACCTGGGAGGAGTAATCCCTATAATTGACACAAGGAGGGCAAGAATAACTAGGGCCAAAGGCACACCCACAATCCAAAATACCTTGTAGAGTTAACACAATGGAATAAAACACACAAAGAGAATAGCATGAGAGAGAGAGAGAGAGAGAGAGAGAGAGTAAACAATTTTATTGATTCATCAAATTATCAGCATACATCCCCAACTGTAAGGCCTTCTAGGTTATGGCCAGTTACTAAATACATTCAAGATCCACGATCCAGCTTCAAATTCACACTACTAAGTTCTCCCCAAAATTCTCTTTTTAGTTCTCCTCTAACTCTAAGCCTAAACACCCTATTTATACTTGCCAAAATGGCTTACAAAAGATTCTAGAATTAGAAAATAGAAAGGCCAACCATAAAATGGTCTAGACACATCCAAAGACATAATTAGAATTAATCATGTAATTTGGATCCCATTAAGAACCAAAAACACAGAAAACTTGTCCAAAATGTTGACACTCAGTATCAATGGGTTCTCTTGACACATGAGGAAACACTAGACACACACTGGATAACTTGACACACTGTGAAACTTAGCACATGCTATAGAATGAGATGGGATAACATGCTTATTTGAATGTTAACATGACATGGGATAACTTCAACTTGATAGATACTGCAAAATTATTGGCACTTTGGCAATGATTGCAACTTGAAAACAACTAGCAAAATGAACACGAATGAGCAAGATAACATGTCAACCTAGGATACTCTTGCATCAATAATTGATGAGAAAAATGATGGAGAGACACTATTAGTTGAGGCACCAACAACATCAATAATAATTTTGTCAAAGGCACCATCCACAACACCAATATTAGTAGAAGTATTAGTGGTAGAAGTTGGTGAAGACACAATGATGATAGAGGTAACTCCACAGGTAACTATTTTTACTAATACTATGCAAGTGGAAAATACAAATATTGCCTTAAACATGGAAGAAGATGATCCTTTTAAGTATTTTGGGCAATCCATTGTTGACAATTTAGTTAGCTATACCAGTTTAGACAATGATGAAGTTGAGAAGAAAGAAGCTAAGAAATAGGAGAAGGTATAAGGGATGAAGAAAAGAAGAGAAGAGAATATTAAAGTAGAAGAGGAGAAGAAAAGAAAAGCAGATGAGGAAAGAAGGAAAGAAAAGGAAGAGTAGGAAAAGAAAGATAAAGAAGGAAAAAGGAAGAAGTTAGAAGAAAATAAGAAAAGAGAAGAAGAGGTAAAGAAGGAGGAGGAATAAATGAAGAAGAAAGACGAAGAGGAAAAAAGATAGTATAAGAAAATAAAAAGGAGGAAGAAGAAAATAAGGTAAGTGTATCTAGTTCTTCTAGGACACCCCTTGTACTTACCCAATTTCATAGAAGTTGATGGAATAGTTGAGGTGTTTTAATTTAAGGATGATTCATACACAATGTCATCATTTGGTCATTTTTCTTAAAATGAAATAGTAGTTAGGTTATAGGTGCAAATATATGGAAATAAAGGGAGAATTCCAATATAAATGGTTGGAACAGAGGAATGAGAGCAAGGATTTCACAGTTGAAAAACACACTATTTTAAAAAAAATATCAAAAATAGTGCAAACCAATCACCATTTTGCAACATGATGCATCTCATCAGCATTGACTAATGTAACATGTATAGAGCTCTTAAAAAATAGAAAGAATGAAGAGCAAAATCTTTAAAGAATGAGAGGACATAGCTACAAGTTTAATATTTTCACAAGCTTACCTGGTATATTAAAATCTATGATAGACCACTAGAAAGATCTTCAAGAAGATCCATACTAAACTTCGTGAGGATAGAGTCTCAATAGGGGCAAAGTATGAAATGAAAAATCCAAGTGAATAGGCCACAAGTTTTATTAGGGTTTCAACCTACCCTAAAATATCGTCTACCACAGGAAGCCTTTGTAAATTATTTATGTCTTATTTATTTTATTTTTGTGTTCAAGATTGAATTTTTCCTAAGACTCATCACTCTTTGAGACTTTTTTTCAACAAGTTGATTTTTTTTTTGTAGCCTATATCAGTTTGCAATGTCAAAAAAGAGGGGCTCTGGTAGGATCCCTGAAAGCCAAAAGAGGCTACCAAAATGCAAAACCTTATCCACATACTTTGGTGGTGGAAATGTTGGCAACCTAAAATATTCACAACTTACATCTCTAGTGCATATTGAAAAAAGAGATTCATCACAAGTTGGAGACCATTTTGAAGAAGTTCAAGTTGGTGAACTTGATATCTCAGTCGAGGACAAACTTGAACATGTTTTGGAGGCACTTTCCCTTAGTAGAGAGTCACAAAATGATATTATAGACTTGAAGTTGGGTGATAAAATCAAAATTTATTCCATAAATGATGTTCATGCACACAAGGGGAAAAGAAAATTGAAATAAAAATAAGATTGATCTTGCTAGAATCTTGTTGAAAATAATTGATCAATTGTATACTATCTTTGATGTTACACAAAATATCATATATTTACCAGTCAGTGTCTATTGAGCTCACTTAGGCAATGAAGACAGTTTCTAATATCTATTGAGAATTCCAGAGTAAACCAAGTTCAAAGATAGTGTCTACCAAGTTAGCTCGATCAACAAAGGAAGTTTGCAAGAAGATCGTATCTATTGAGTTCACTCGGGCACTAAAGAGAAGTTCACAGAAGTTCAGCATTAATTGATCTCATATGGTTAACAAATAAAAGTTGGAATGAAACTAATGTTAACCAAGCTCACTTAGTTACCAAAGGAAGTTTACAAAGTTGTAGCATTAACCGAGTTCACTTGGTTAACATTGGAAAATCATTTCAGGGTTAGCATCTACAAAGTTGAGTCGGCTAACGAAGGATTTTCTTGAATCAACATATTTAGTTTAATGAATTTATTTTTTAAGTCTGGCTAACTTAAGGGATAAAAATTGAATATTTGTAAGTGTATTCAAGTCAACTTGACAAGGGAAAAGATTAATTATAAGGTCAAGTTGTGGGCTTGAATATGAGAAGCATGGGATTGAAAAGATAAACCAAGGAAGCGAATTGGAAGGATAGTAGAGTATCCTAAGTTGATCAAGATGAAAAGTTTTATCTGATCAAGGAGGATCAAGTATTCAAGCTAGAACATATATCTGAAATTAGTAATACAATTGCATCAACAATCAGGTCATATCATCGTTACTCTCTAATAATTATAGCAGTGTATCAAATCTCTTAACAGAGTTAGTTTAATAGCTATTTGCCAAATCTTCTAACAGGGTGAAATTTTTAGATTGAAGTGTCTAAAAGCCTCTAATAAGGCCACTCCTAATAGGGAAATTAAATCCTTTAAAAAGGTTACATGTAACAGTGTGTTTTAAATCTTTAGCACAGTTGGCTCCTAACATGGCTCATTTTAGAAGAGTGAAAAACAATAACTAGTTATAATTGGTGGTTTTTCTCAAATTGGGTTTCCATGTTAAATCTTGGTGCCACTTGTGTTCATGGTATTTATTTTATATCTATGCAACTAAGTTAATTAAGGTTAATCATGCTTAATATCTTAAGATCTTCATGTTCAATATTTACTGAGTTATAGTTGATATTTTAGTACTTGCCAAGTGACAGTAAATTGTTAGTGTTAACTGAGTGTCTTTATGTTAAATGAGTTTCAGAAGATGTTATATTTTGATTTGTATTCACATCTAAGGGATCTAGGATTTATTTTTTTGATAAATAATTCACCCTTCCCCTCCTAGTTACTCCTCTTATATTCCAATAATTTGATATCAAAGAGGGAGAGTTTGATATTGTAGTCACTGTAAGCAAATTAATCAAAAATTCATTCCAAAGGGAAAGATTGATGTCAGAGAGAGTTCACACTAATAAAGGGAGTTGTCATAAATGAGAATCAAAATAAAAGTAAGGATAATGTCCTTGATTCTAATTCCAATTCATGAGAACTCCCTCTATTAGTTTGAACTCCCTCTGACATCAATCTCTCTCTCTAGAATAATTTTTTGATTAATCTGACTATATTGATTGCAATATCAAACTCTTCCTCTTTGATATCAACTCAAGTTTATTCTCCCTCTTTGACATCTTTGACATATATAAAAATATCTCTAATATATGATAGTAAACTCTTCCTTTTTTAGACATAAAATTTATTTTATGTATGATAGAACTCTCCCTCTTTGACATCCTATGCCAAAGATAGCATTCAGTGAAATTCCATATACCTAATGTATTGATTCATATGCAATCTTCCCTTTACAATACTACATCAACTTGACTGATCTTCAACATGCTCAATTGATGCATCACTAAAATATGATTAGTGAGCTTCAGATAGGGGAATAACCTCTACCTTACCTCTTAGATACAAAAATGCATCCTTAGGTAATGGTTTAGTGAATATATCTACAATCTATTATTTTCTAATCACATATTTCAATCTTACCTCTTTATCTTGCACTAATTCAGATACTTAATTGCAATGTATTTGGTTTTGGTATGCATCACAAGTTTCTTAGAAATGTTAATTGCACTTGTGTTATCATAGAAAATAACAACTGGATCTTTGATTTCTTCCTCAGTACAGGATTCATTGAATTCATTAGAAATGATTTCTCCTCCTTTGTCTAATCTTAAACATTTTAGTTTCTTTCTTGTTTCTTTCTCCACTCTAGCTAGATACCATTTGATCTTTTGAAAAGCTTATGATTTATCCTTTAGATTTATAATAGTCATCATTCTAGAATAATAATTTAAAAATAAAATAAATTACTTATCTATTGTATAGCTTTTTATGCCAATAGGTCCACAAAAATATATATGAACTAGCTCTAGTGTTTCTTCATAATGATAGTCTTTGCTTTTAAAACTTGACTTTCCCATCTTACCAATTTGACAATTATTGTACATGCCCATATCAAGTTTCTTCAAGATTGGAATGCCTCTAATCATTTTATTTTTTCTTATGTTTATTATGTTATCAAAATTCACATAACATAACCTCTTATGCCATAACCAGCTTGTTGGAAGATTGGGGAGATTGTTGAAAGATTGGTTGGAAGCATGAATTCTGATGATATTCCTATGGGGGAGTACTACTATGATGTTATGTTACATTTGTGACTAAGTTTGTCATTGATGTCAACATAGCAGTATTTTGTGGTATCTGACAGAAGAACAACAGAAAAATCAAGTTAGTACGGATGGTTAGTTGAGCATTATAACTATCTAAAGTTATGGGAGATACTTCTAAGTATCTAGTATATGTAGTTAACATCAGAAGAAGAAAGGATAATTCTAGAAGAAGTTATGTAATTTTTTGTGATGTATATTCTAAGATAGAGTTTAGAGAGGCATGCTATGGTAAACTTGTTATATCTCTTAGCAAAGTTAATATCTTGAGGATCGAGGTTGAGGACATGAATAAGACATGTTGAGGATGATGTGGCTAAGCTAGCTCATCATAATATTGCATGTAAAAAAAGTTATTCAAGTTGCAAGGCAGAAGATTAATGTTATTGCTAAGTGTAACATATTCTTAATGTGGTCCTATAATAATTAATTGAGAAGTTCTAACAGCCAACTTAGGGAATTATTTTATGGAATTGATATAAAGAAAGGAGATTTTCCTTTATCATGACATGAGATGATATGATTTTATGATCATCAATAAGTAATAGAGAGTGTGGAATGTGAAGTTGTGTAGAATAGTGTTAAAGTGAAGGAAACTTCATTGTTGAGGTTTTACTGAGTGGTCCAAGGTTTGGTATTTGGATTTGAGGTTCTTGACCTAGTCTACAAGGTCTGACAATGATTGGTCTAATTGATAGGATAGAAGAAAGAGCAGAGGAAAAATAAAGATAATAGTAAATTACTTGTTTGAGCAAGAGCTCTTCTTGTAGTTGAAATTGCATGTTTGGATAGTGGGCTCTTCTTGTATACATTATACCACAACTCCTAACAAGGTTGGAATCTCCTAAGAGGGACGCATTGTACTAAATGTTGTAATAGACTCCTAATAGGGTCCATCCTCTAACAAGGAATATTTATATTATTACATCATCTTGGGGGCATCATTCCCACTGGGGTTTCCTTAGTCAACATATCTGATGTAATTGTCTATGTGCATCTTATTATGGTTATTGTTTACTTTTTTTGAATGGTTAAGTTTTTTTTTAAGAAGATAAATATTTTAATTGTTGGATAATTAATTCACCCACCCCCCCTCCCCCCTCTCAGTTATCTTGGTGGACTATTGTTTCTAACAATTAGGATTAGAGCATTAGGTTCTTGAAGAAAAAGTCTAACAACTTTGGGAGATCCATGGTGAACATGTTCAGAAAAGATAGTTTGAAGTTTGATGGAACAAATTATGACAACTGGAAAGAAAATATGAAGACACATTTGTTGTGTATAGCTCTGGGATATTGGATCTTGACAAAATCAGCAAAGACAATCATTGAAGAAAAGGATTTGGAAATTTGCACCAAGGTAGAAAGAGATCTTTTCATGTGTGACATGAGAACTAGAGAAGAACTATCGACTACACTTCCTTAAATTGAGTACAATCAGATAAAATCAATTGCTACTTCACATTTGATTTGGAAAGTTTGGAAAATAGTTTTGAAGGTGATGCACATTCTAAGAAGTTGAGGTTTCAAAGTTGGATTTGTGTGTTTCAAGATGCTAAAATGATGGAAGATGAATCTGTAAGAACATATATAGGCAAGACATCAGAAATTACTACAGGTATTAAATCTCAAGAAGGAACCAAAGAAGATGATGAGGTTATATGGAAGAAATTGAAGACTCTAACACCACCATTTAAGTTAGTAGTTTAGATGATATAGTTGTTGATATCATGTACCAAAGATTTCACAAAGTAGACATTGTTTGGAAGACTTGAAGCAGTTGAGAATGAACTTAGACAGTCTAGAGAATTGACCAGAACAAAGATAGATTTCAATGCCTTGAATATTTGACCTAACTTATCAAGGAGCACAAGTGTTAGAAGAGATTTTTCCAGTAGTAGAAAATCTAAGGAAGATACAAAGATTGAAGGAGTAGCCCTTTTGGTAAGAAGAGAAAAAGGAGGTCAGAAAATCTTTAAATGTTGGACCTGTGATGAATATGGTCATTATGCATCTAAATGTCCTAAAAGGGAGAAAAAGTATAAGGTAAATCATAAGCCTAAAAAAGATAGAGAATGTTTGTATGCAAATGAAAATAATGATTCTGATGAACAAGCATTAAGTCCTAGTGATGATGAAATTGGATTTGTGAAAATTAAAAAAGAAATTCCAAAGAAGGTAGCTTTAGTATCATAGGTTGAAAAGAACTAATTGGATAATTGACAGGGGTTGTTCACATGATATGACTAGTGGCATAAACAAGTTTGTCAACTTTAAAAGTCAGGATGGAGGAATTGTTAGAGTTGGAAATAATACAATATGCCAAATAAAAGGTATTGGATCTATAACTCTTGATGGTAAAACTAAAACTAAGGATGTATAATTTGTTCATGGTTTAAAGCACAATCTTTTGAGTGTTGGACAACTAGTAGAAAAAGGTTATCAGTTGCAATTTGCAGAAAAGATATGCATGATCAAAGATAAAGATGGAAAGGTAATCGGAATAGGATCCATATCTAGAGGTAATGTATTTTAGTTGAATCCTACTGAAATGACATGTTTGGTTGAAAAGGTAGATGAAAGTTGGTTATGGCATAAGAGATTTTGTCATATAAAATTTGATAGTATTGTGAGGACTAGTAGAATTTTTGCAGTTAGAGATTTGCCAAAGATTGTAAAACCTACTAACGCAATTTGCAAGAAATATGCTTTGGCAACACATAAAAAAATTTATTTTCCTAGCAAGAAGTTTACTACTATAGAAAAGTTACAGATTGTACACATAGATCTCAGTGGTCCTACAAAAACTAAAGGATTTTATGGTGAAAGGTATTACATGATTCTAGTTTATGATTATTTTAGAATGATTGGGTTGCATTTCTTAAAGAGAAATCTGAGGCATTTGTCAAGTTCAAGATATTCAAGAATAGAGTTGAGAATGAATATAGTATGCAGATTAAATGTTTAAGATTAGATAGAGAAGGAGAATTTTTTTCAAATGAGTTTATCATGTTTTGTGAAGTAAATGGAATTAAAAGATAGCTATCAGCTTTGAGAACGCATGAATAGAATGGTGTTGTTGAGAGAAGGAACAAGTCAGTTACAGAAGTTGCAAGAGCTATGTTAGTAGAAAATAATGTATCCAAGAAATTTTTGAGAGAAGCTATGAATACAATAATCTACACTATGAAAAAAGTGCAAGTCAAGAAGGAAACAAACAAGACATCTTATGAACTGTGGTTTGGTCACTCACCTACAGTTAAGTATTTCAGAATATTCAGAAGTAAGTGTTACATAAAGAGAGATAAAAACATTGGAAAGTTTGATGCCAAAAGTGATGAAGGTATATTTCTTGGTTATTCATTAAAATTCAAGGCTTATAGATGTTATAATTAGAGAACTAAGACTATTATGGAAAGTGCAAATGTGAGAATTGATGAGAAATTAAGAATACAAGAGAGAATAGTTGATTATAATTCAGATGATGATATTGTTACTAAGTCAAGGAATGATGAGATATTTCTTGAGACTAAAAATTATTTGTAGAATGAAGGAGAGCCAAGGCAGAAACAAAGCTTAGAATCTTTAGTAGAGCCAAGAGTTGAGATAGCAAGTCCTACTTGAGGAAAGAACATGATAAAGAATCACCCATCTAAACAAATCATCGGAAGCAAGGACAAAGGTGTGATGACAAGAAGTAGAGTCAATGAAGAACTATGCTTGATATCTCAAGTTAAGCCTAAGAATACAAATGAAGCATGTAAAGATGACTATTGGAAGAAAGCTATGAAAACTGAATTGGATCAGATAGTAAAGAACAAAACATAGAAATTGGTCCCCAGACCAGCAGACAAGAATGTGATAGGAACTAACTCAGTATTTAGAAACAAGATGAATGAGCAAGAAGAAGTTGTAAGAAACAAAGAAATATTGGTATGTAAAAGTTACTCATAGTAAGAAGGAATAGATTATGAGGAGACTTATGCTCCAGTGGCTAGAATGGAAGCAGTAAGATTATTCCTAGCCTATGCAGCATAGAAGAAATTCAAAGTATATCAGATGGATGTCAAGTCAGCATTTCTAAATGAAGAACTTGAAGAAGAGTTATACATTGAGCAACCTAAAGGATGTCCTTTGATAGATGACAAGGACATAGTATGCAAACTAAGGAAAACATTGTATGGATTGAAGCAAGCACAAAGAACCCGATATGCAAGGTTGGACAAACATTTGACAAATCTTGGGTATAACAAAGGTATGACAAATAACAATCTGTATTGGAAAGAAGCCGATGATGGTTTGATGATTTTGGTAATATTTGTTGATGAAATCATATTTGGAGGAAATGATGAAGAAAGTAAGAAGTTTGCAAAAGAAATGAAGAAATAATTTGAAATGAGTATGATAGGAGAGATGAAATATTTCCTAGGATTACAGATTATACAGAATAAAGAAGGAATCTTTATTTCTTAGACTAATTACTTAAAGTATTTACTGAAAGGTTTGGTTTGGAAACATGTGAACCCATCAGAACACCTATGGTAACTGGACACAAGTTATCTACAAAGGATGAGACACCTACTATTGAGAAAAAAAAGGTACAAATCTATAATTAGAGGATTGCAATATTTGACTCACATAAGGCCAGATATAAAAAATGTAGTTGGAATTATTGCAAGATTCTAGGCCGACCCCAGAGGAACACATTATGCAATAGTGAAAAGGATATTTAGATATTTGAAGGGAACATCTGAGTTTGGATTATGGTATGATAGATCTAATAATTTTTCTCTAAGTGCTTATACTAATGTAGATTGGGAAAGTAGTATGGATGACAGAAAGAGCACCAGTGGAGGAGATTTCTTTCTTAGAGGAAGATTGGTCTCTTTGTTAAGTAAGGAGCAGGATTGTACATCTCAAAGTATAGTGGAAGAAGAGTATGTTGCAATAGAAAATAATTGTAATCAATTCATTTGGATGAAGTAGATGCTAAAGGATATAAGGATGGAAATTAGTGAACCTTTTTTTATACATTGTGACAACACAAGCACGGTAAATATGTCAAAAAATCTAGTATTGCATTTGAGGACTAAGCACATTTCTATTAAGTATCATATGTTAAAAGAAAAAGTTGCACAAAAGAAAATCAGATTGAAATATGTAAGCACTAAAAAGAAAATTGTAGATATATTCACTAAGCTTCTTCCTAAAGAGACTTTTGAGTATTTGTGAGCTCTGCTTGGGGTTATGCCCCTTCCTACATCAAAGTAAGAAGATGTAAGAGTGCATTAGACTGGTGTAATAGAGTACCATTGTTGTCTAGATTGAATGTTGATGCTTCCTGTATGGGGGAGTATCTGTGATGGACAGAGTTATCTAGGAATCTTTTTTATGTTATTTTGAACAGTGTCTTTTGATACTCGAGCTAGTAAGTTGTTGCAGAGATCAATGTAGTAGAGTTGGTTACCTTTGACATTGATTTCAACGGGGGAGAAGTTTGGAATGAAAAACATTATGCTAAGGGAAGATATTCAGCATAAGCACAATATGTGGAATAATAGTTTGGTATTGAGCACCTTGAGGTATATCAATGGGGGAGTATGATTGATAAAGAGGATTTGAAAATGAACAATATTTTGCTGGTATTCTTGGAACTAGATGTTTTTCATCTATGTTGTCATCAATGCCAAAGGGGGAGATTGTTGAAAGATTGGTTGGAAGCATGAATGTTTGTGATATTCCTATGGGGGAGTACTAATTTGATGATATGTTACATTTGTGATTGAGTTCATCACTGATATCAACATAATAGTTTTCTATGGTCTATGACAAAAGAACATCGAAAAGATCAAGTTAGTATGGATAGCTAGTTGAGCATTATAACTATCCAAAGTTATGGGAGATACGTTTGAGTATCTCATATAAGTAGTTAATGTTGAAATAAGAAAAGATAAGTCTAGAAGAAGTTATGTAAGTTTTGGTGATGTCTAATTTGAGATTTACAAAGGCATGTTTCGATAAACTTATTATATCTCTTAGCAGAGTTAATATCTTGAGGATTGAGGTTGAGGACATGAATAAGATATGTTGATAATGATGTGGCTAAGCTCGCTCATCATAATATTGTGTGTACGAAAAGTTATTCAAGTTGCAAGGTAGAAGATTAATGTTATCGCTAAGTGTAACATGTTCTTGATGTGGTCCTATAATAATTAATTGAGAAGGTCTAACAGCCGACTCATGGAATTATTTCATGGACTCCATATAAAGAATGGACATTTTCCTTTATCATGACATGAGATTATATGATTTTATGATCAATAATAAGCAACAAAGAGTGTGGAATGTGAAGTTGTGCAGAGCAGTGTGGAAGTGAAGGAAGCTTCATTGCCAAGGTTTTGTTGAGTGATCTGAGGTTTGGTATTTGGATCCTAGGTTTTTGACCTAGTCTACAAGGTCTGTCAATGATGGGTCTTGTTGACAGGACAAAGGAAAGAGAAAAGGAAAAATAAATATAATGGTAAATTACTTATTTGAGTAGTGAGCTCTTCTTGTAGTTGAAATTACATGTTTAGGTAGTGGGATATTCTTGCATACATTATCCCACAACTCCTAAAAGGGTCAGAATCTCCTAACAAGGATTCAAAGTCTCCTAATAGAGACTCATTGTGCTAAATGTTGTAATAGACTCCTAACAGAGTCCATCCTCTAACAAGAAATATTTATATTAGTACATCATCTTGCGGGCATCATTCCCACCAAGGTTTCCCTAGTCAACATATCTAGTGTAATTGTCTATGTGCATCTCATTATGATTTTTGTTTACTTTTGTTGAATGGTTAAATTTTTTAAGGAAGATAAATATTTAATTATTAAATAACTGATTCACCCCCCCTCCCCCCCCCCCCCCACCTCAATTATCTTGGTGGACTATTGTTTCTAACACAACTTTCTTCTACTTGAGCAAGAAAACATGAACTTTCAATAAGATCTAGATAGAATAGGTTACCTTTTTTTCCTTGCTATTCCCAACTAGATTACTTTTTCCATCTAATAGATTGGCCTTTCCATTCATAAATTCTACCTTGAATCCAGTGTTGTTCACTTGAGCCACACTAAGTAGATTATGCTCCAATCCTTCAACCCAATAATTAGTGCAATACAACCTTTATGTTTTCAATCCCATGCTTCTCATCTTAAATCCCACAACTTGACCTTATATATTTTCCCTTGTCAAGTTAGCTTGAATACACTTACAAATATTCAATATTCATCCATTAACTCGTCTAGACTTAACAAATAAATTCATTAAACTAAATATGTTGATTCAAGAAAATCCTTTGTTAGCCAGCCCAACTTGGTAGAAACTGACTATGAAATGATTTTCTTTTATATTAACCAAGTGAATTTGGTTAATATTTCAACTTCGTATACTTCCTTTGGTGTCCAAGTGAACTTGGTTTACTCTAGAATGCTCAGCAGATGATGGAAATTGTCTTCATCACCCGAGTGAGCTAAGTGTTGTAAATATAAGAGTAACTGAGAGGGGAGGAATGAATTAGTTACCACAAAAATAAATCTTAAATCCCTTATATGTAAATACAAATTAAAATATAACTTATGTTAAAAGTTGGTTAACACAAAGGCACTCGATTAGCACTAACAATTTACTATCACTTGACAAGTACTGAAATATCAACTGTAACTCGATAAATATTGAACATGAAGATCTTAAGATATTAAGTGTGACTAACCTTAATTAACATAGTTGCATACACATAAAATAAATAGCATGAACACAAGTGACAACAAGATTTAATGTGGAAACCCAATTTGGAAAAAACCATCAATTGCAAGTAGTTACTATTTTTCACTCTTTTGAAGTGAGCCCTATTAAGAGCCAACCATGTTAAAGGTTACAAAAAATACTATTAGGTTTGACTTTGTTAAAGGATTTAATCACCTTCTTAGAAGTGGCCTTGTTAGAGGTCTTTAGACACTTCAATCTAGAAATGTCACCTTGTTAGAGGATTTGAAAAATATTTATTAAGCTAACTCTGTTAAGAGATTTGATACACTACTACAATTATTAGAAAGTAACAATGATATGACCTAATTACTAATGCAATTGTATTGTTGCTTTCAAATCTTTGTTCTAGCTTGAATACTTTATCCTCCTTGATTAGATAAAACTTTACAACTCGGTCAACTTAGGATACTTTACTATCCTTCCAATTTCCTTCCTTGGTTTATCTTTTCAATCACATGATTCTCCTATTCAATCCCACAACTTGACCTTATTCTTATATCTTTTCCCTTGTCAAGTCAGCTTTAATACACTTACAAATTGTAAGAATTTGGCTTAGGCTAGAATTCACTCAAGACCAAGGAACTCAAACACAAGCACAACAATAGACCAAAGAGAGTATGATCAGAATGACGATATATTCATTCAATATGTCATATGAAAGTACACTAAGAGTGCCTGTATATAAAGGCCTCTAGAGAGCTTCTAGAATGCATAGAATTCAGCATCACGATAAGTCATACAATCAGGCACATGTCCACCAGATATGGTTTATCCTCCATTAAGCACATAAGATGATGTGAGGATAAGTCTACAATGGTGTAGCATGCAAATCAATGGTGTAGACAACATGTGCTAAAAAAAGAGTGTGAATTAATGTGTTGTCAACATGACAACTCATTGAATGATGCAAACTATAGTGTTGTAGACACCATGTACTAAATTAGAGTTGCGTACTTCTGTGTTGTCAACATGAAAATTCATGAGAGTACACAAACTCCTAAGTGTCTCGCAAAATAAAATAATAACATAATGCAAAATAATAAAATAATGCATCAACCTAAGTAAACTTAAGTAAAGTGTAAATAGTAAATACTTATTTAAACCAACACCCCCCTTAAGTGAAACTTAGGGGAATGCCCTTAAGCTTACAAAATCTAGGATGCAATGCATGATGGGTCCCAGCTCCTAGGCCACCCATGTACATAATGAAATGCAATCTCTCATAAAGCAAAAATAGAAAGAAAACCTCATGGGAATCCCCAAAAAAGAGAGATGAAAAACACATACGATGTATGGATGGATGGAGTAATCAAGACCCCCCATTACGACATATGTCCAGTATATACATAAGAGAATGATGAGAAGAGGAAGAGAGACAGGATAGGCTCCCCCTCCCAAAGAAGAATACATGCTAGTGACTGCTTTGATGAAGAAGATGATCCAAAACTATAGAATGGTGTTCCTCCCCTTAGGAACAAACAAGGCCAATTTTGCGTGGAAAGAATCCCATAGGTAAGTGATGTCTCTAAAACCTGGTCAACTAGCCAAAGAATCTATACTAATGAAGAAGTCCTCTGCAACTACTGATCATAAGTATCCATAATCACTTCAACTTGTAATGATTGATCATGTAGATAATGAAAAAGAGGGTCAGATGGAGCCCTCGTGACAACTGAAGAAGGTGCTACTACATCAAGAAGAAGAGGCAAATTATCAATATTGTCCCCCAAATTTGTCACTAAAGCTAGACCTAGAAGACTAGATGTACCCTGTTGTGTTGGACCTATCATTGTGCCTATGTATGCATGTGGATTGAACTAATGTAGGGACCTCTCACTGCAACTGTCGATAGAACCCCACATGTCTGAATCTGTTGAAGCACTATGGCTAGTGTCACTATCAGTTTTCACATGATATGATGTGCAGAGAGGATTAGAGGACAAGCTTGGTGAACTTTCCTCAAAGTGTACATCCTTCTCCACAAAACTATGATATGTTTCTAGATCCAATAGTCTATATGCCTTCACATTGTCTTCATATCCGATGAAGGTACAAGGCCAAGGATACTGTGCCTTGCATCCCCTGGAAGATATCTTTGCCCATGCAGGACAACCGAAGACTCTAATGTGTGTCACAATAGGTTTTCTATTGCACCATGCCTCAAAAGGAGTCTTTCCATATAAGGTTTGATGAGGAGACCTATTAAGAATGTGAGTGGCACTGTTGATTGCTTTGACTTCTAATAATGGATCTAGAGACTTTTCCTGTATCATACAACTTGCCATAGACTTAAGAGTGTATATCCTCAATATTGCAAAATCTATCTTATGTGGACTAAATTTTGGTGGAGTTTGAAGATCAATTCCCTCAAGTCTACAAAAGTCTTTTAGTCTTTTGATGGCGTACATGCTTCCATTGTCCATTCTTAGAACTTTGATGGCTTTCCTTAATTTATGTTCAACATGAATCTTGAAGGCTACAAAATTATCCAACACTTCATTCTTACTATGAGGAAAATAGACCCAAGTGTACCTTGAAAATTCATCAACAAAGGTAAGTATGTAGCGACCTTGGCTGATTGCAGTAAAAGGTCCTGCTAATACCATGTGAACCATCTATAGAACATTTGGTGCTCTTGAAGACTTCACTTTTTGTAACTTCCCCTCTGGATGCATATCCACTAAATCTGTTAAACATCCACCGTGTGAAAAGTTGATTTGGGGTACACCTTTGACCATTCTATTTGAGAAAAGTTGCTAAAGATAGTAGAAGGAAAGATGTCCATACAGTTGATGCCATAATTGAATTTGGGAATTTTATTGTAATAACAAGGCCTTTGAAGGAGACTTGGGCATAAAATGGGAGAAGTACAACCATTTGTCATGATTCACTTTCCCCATTGTAGCCAATGAGTCATCTTTTAGACTGTGCACCTATACTGAGTCTAGAAGGAACTCAACTCTGTGTCCATCTCCAAGGTGAGTGATGTGGTAGATTGATAGGAGATTTGAACTTAGGTTTGAAACATAGAGAACATCTTGAAACTCTCCATTTTCCATTTCCAGGTTTCTTTTTCCTTCAACTTCCATTTTAGTATGATCTCCCACAAAGATGTATGGTACCTTTTACTACTTCATTGAAGAAAAATCCTCCTTTGAAGAACCCATATGATAAGAGGCACCGGAGTTAACTATCCATTCCTTTGAAGAATTTGAATTCTCCATGAGTGCTTGCCCTTTTCCCTTTGAATCTAAAGAAGACCCTTTATCCTTATAAGCATTAGGTAGTGGAACATTATATTTCTTCATGATATTGGTCAACTCATCAATATTTTTAAGATAACACTCATATTCTTCATGACCCATTTTCTTGCAATAGACACACTTTTTCTTGTCCTTATTGTTGTCCCCCTTCTTGTTGAAATTCAAGGACTTGCCTTATTGAT
The DNA here is from genome assembly GCA_028749045.1 of Cupressus sempervirens. Taxonomy (NCBI): domain Eukaryota; kingdom Viridiplantae; phylum Streptophyta; class Pinopsida; order Cupressales; family Cupressaceae; genus Cupressus; species Cupressus sempervirens. Next base: position 911,699,848 of record CM053786.1, on the reverse strand, counting down.
TGGATTGCGGTGTTGTCTTTTCTACATCCTCTGATTTGTTCTTCCGCTTCTTTTTCTTACCCTTTCCTTTATTTGAAGATTGTCCAGCTGAATTTTGAGAACCCTCATTGTGAGCTACCAAAGCTTTAGACTTGGGTGATGTGAGAATCTCCATTGATTTCAACTTCTTTTCTTCTCTATCCAACAGATCAGCATATTCATCAAAAGAGACTTTCTTATAGGTAGACCCTAATGTAATCTTTGAGGTTTTAAAATAAGAAACAAATGTGGAATACTCCAACGGCAACTTATTATGTATGAGATAGATCAATCTGTCATCTTTGATAGAACTCCCACAATCAGTAAGCTTTGTCCTTAGTTTATTCACCTTGATGATGAAATCCTGTATAGAATCAAATGACTTAGGATCTAAGGAGACAAGCTCATTTTCAATTTTGAAACATCCTCTTCAGACATTTTACCATATAGGCTTTTGAGGGTATCCCAAGCTTCCTTGGATGTAGAACACTTCCTAATTTGATACATAATCTTGTCATAAACCCATAAATATATATCACCTAGGGCTTTCTATCCATTGCCACCCAAGTTGAAATATCACTTGTTGATACATTATCATCTGCTCATTTAGGAAGAGTACCATCTACATATTGAGAAACTCCATTGTGCATTAAATGATACCACATTTTGATGGACCATGTAGAATAGTTATGTGGAATTAATTTTAGAATCTTAAAATTTTTCATAATGTAGAAAATGAAAGAAAAGTGCAAAAAAGAGAGAACACATCACCAAGAACACCCCCACTTTTCACTAAGTCAAGAAACCCCCCCAAAAGAGATGCTTTTGGCACTTTATCAGTAGTGTGATTACAATGGCCACTTGTCAATTTTGGCCTTCATAAACTTTTGATTTTTCTTGTTACAACTTCTATATGAAATACAAATCTAGAACTTTACAATGTGCTACAATTCTGAAGTAATACAAAGCAAAGAAAAACCCTATTTCTAGAAGTGAAACTTTTTTCCATGCAACCCACAATATAATTGTAGATCTAGAAAGTAGACAAAAAATAATGCACTTTCAAAAAAAATGGAACCTATTTTCGAGTCCAGATGTGCCCGTACAGATTGTTTGAAGTTGTAAAATGTAGGATTATGTAGGTACAGTCACCAAAAAATGCAAATTCTGAAAAATCTATGCACCAAAACTAGAAAAGAGCTACACCATTAAAAAATTTAGAAAATTCTATCTAATTTCAAAAATAATTGCACCTGATTTGGATTTTGGATGACTGAGATATGGCCTCCCAAAGTCGGACTGCAAAATCAAAAATCAATCTAGAGAGGGCTTGCATCAGCAAAAGATAGGGTTAAATTTGATGGTCATATGGACATCATAGCAGTTCAAATTTACCTTGAAATGATGGTCAGACGGTCATCAAATTTAGGCTAGTAAAATGATGATGTTAGCTACTCCTACCCCTGTGATGATGTTAGCATGACATCAGAGCCATATGAAAAAATTATAGCCTGCCACATGTCATGTACGAACAGTACAAAATTTAGCCTGTGTTAGATGACATGGTATCTTAGTCAGATGCTGACTGGAGTATGTCATACGTTAATTGTACATGCCGATTGGGTTCCATGTGTCTATTTAGTTAGATGCTAATATAAGTGATAGCTGGCACTGACTGTGTGTTGTGTTAGCAGGAATGATGTGTGTGTGTCTCTACTGCTACTCTACTACATGTCAGCATAGTTGGTAGTGCCAGTGACATGGCCTATGTACACATGGCATAAATTCCTTTGGCCATGTGGAAGGGTAGGTTGGTAGATTTATGTCACGTGGCTACAAGTTGAAGCTAACAAGAGACCGCCAAAAATTGTTAGGGGTTGTTGCTGCATGTTTGGCGGGGGCCGAAAAACTTTTAGCGATTTTTGGATATCTTTATTACCATAATAGCTTTTCTAGAAAATGCACAGGTGCCAGATTCCTTTTTTCGGCTACCAGGAGTCAGTTACTACTAAATTTTAGCTTTATTCTGTCGAATTCTAAATTTGCAATCACCACTTTGTTTGCAATTGTCCCACATTCATGGGGTTTTGAAGTGTAGTGTGCTTTACAAGGCACAACTTGTGGATTTAAAAATAAAAGGTTGTGGCCATCGATGGATATGGTGACAGGTATGGTGGGCTCTTTGTCAGATTTGTAAAAATAGTCCGCCCAAATTTGAGAGGATCGCTGCCAAGATTTGCCAAATTTTTGAGGTGTATGACTCGCTTGAATATAATGCCCAATTTAAATGTAGATGTCCATCAATATCTTGCGATTAATAATATAATATTCTGCACAAATAAATTGCAAAGCTATGGTGTGACTTTCCAGGTCTACAAAAAAAAAAATTGAATGGGAAAAAAATCCGAAAATACCCACATTGAAAAAAATTGTAGAGATTACAATTAAAATGTAGATTTGAAATACAAACAATCAGATTAAATTAGATCATACCTAGTTTGCAAATCAGTGCCTTTAGGTGCGAGTTTGCAAAAAAAAATTGCCTCACAATCAACTTTTGCCCAGCATACGCATATTTATAGTCAATCTTCACCAAATTGACATTTTGGATGTAATAGCAAGGTCAAATCTAGCTCTAGACACTTCCAATTTTTGTAGATTCTCCAAATTTGGGTCAAGGTACTAAAGCATGAATGGTCTCAAATGGATATGTGTAGAGAATCTCCCCAAGCTCTAATACCATATAAGAATTTGGCTTAGGCCATAATTCACCCAAGACCAAGAAACTCAAACACAAGCACAACAGTAGACCAAAGAGGGTATGACTAAAATGATGATATATTCATTCAATATGCCATATGAAAGTACACTAGGAGTTCCTGTATATAAAGACCTCTGGAGAGCTTCTAGAATGCATAGAAGTCAGCATCATGATAAGTCATACAGCTAGGCACATGTCCACCAGATATGGGTTATCATCGATTAAGCATGGAAGTAAGTGCAATGATGTGAGGATAAGCCTACAATGGTGTAGCACACAAATTAGTGGTGTAGACAACATGTGCTAAAAAGGGAGTGTGAATAATTGTGTTGTCAACATGACAACTCAATGAATGATGCAAACTCCAGTGTTGTAGATACCATGTGTTGAATTAGAGTTATGTACTTCTGTGTTGTCAACATGACAACTCGTGAGATTACACAAACTCCTAAATGTCTCACAAAATAAAATAATAAAATAATGCAAAATAATAAAATAATGCATTCACCTAAGTAAACTTAAGTAAATTGTAAATAGTAAATGCTTATTTACACCAACCATTCAATGGTCATCCCTTAATTTGGCTTGACTTAACAAATAAATTTATTAAACTAAATATGTCAATTCAAGAAAATCCTTTGTTAGCTAACCCAGCTCAATAAACACTAACTCTGAAATGATTTTCTTGTGTTAACCAAGTGAACTCATTTAACAATGCAACTTTGTAAACTTCCTTTGGTAACCGAGTGAGCTTGGTTAATACTGGTTCTATTCCAACTTTCTTTTGTTAACTAAGTGAGTTTGGTTAACACTAAACTTTTGCAAACTTCTCTTAGTGCTTGAGTGAACTCAGTAGACATTGTCTTTCTGCAAACTTCCTTTGGTACCCAAGTGAACTTGGTAGACACTATCTCTAAACTTGGTTTACTTTGGAATGCTTGGCAGAGACTAAAAATTGTCTTCATCACCCGAGTGAGCTTGGAAAATACTAACTAGTAAATATATGACATTATGTGTAACATCAAAGATAATATACAATTGATCAATTATTTTCAACAATCTCCCTCTTTGGCGTTGATGGAAACACAACATGTCATAATACAATGACATTTTTAGAGAGAAATAAAAATAAGGATAATATCCTTAGTTTCATTCTAATTCTCATCCAGGAGAACTTCCTTTATCAGTGTGAACTCCCTCTAACATCAATCTCTCCCTCTGGAATGATTTTTTGATTAGTTTGATTATAATGGCTATAATATCAAACTCTCCCTCTTTGATATCATGTCAAGTTCATTCTCCCTCTTTAACATCACTATCATATATTAAAAATTCTCTAATATATGATAGTAAACTCTTCCTCTATTAGACATAAAATTTCTTTGATGTATGATAGAACTCTCCCTCTTTAATATCTTATGCCAAAGATAGCATTCAGTGAACTTTCATGTACTTGATGTACTGATTCATATGCAATCTGCCCTTTATAATATTGCATCAACTTGATTGATCTTCAACATGCTTGGTTGATGCATCACTAAAATATGATTAATGAGCTTTAGATAGGGGAATCACCTCTAGCTTATCTCTTAGATACAAAAATGCATCCTTAGTTAATAACTTAGGGAATATGTCTGCAATCTGTTCTTTTGTATTCACATATTCCAATCTTACCTCTTTATCTTGCACCAATTTTCTTAAGAAATGATACTTGATTGCAATGTGCTTAGTTTTAATATGTATCATAGGATTCTTAGAAATGTTAATTGTACTTGTGTTATCACAGAAAATAACAATTAGATCTTTGATTTCTTTCTCATACCTATCAACAATTGTTTGAACTAAACAATATTTGAACAATTAACTGTTGCAACAACATATTTTGCTTCTGTTGTTGACTAAGATATACAATTTTGCTTCTTTCTTTATGAAGATACTAGCCTCTTTTCAAGAAAGAATGCTCCACCACTAATGCTCTTCATAACATCAATGCTTCTTGTCCAATCAGCATTAGTGAATTCTTTCAATTCAAAGTTGTCTCCTTTCTTATACCACAAACCATAATCTTCAGTGCCCTTTAGATACCTTATGATTCTTTTTATTGTCATCATATAATTTTCTTTTGGATTAGTAGAGAATCATGAGCTATCTAAAGGGTACTAAAAATTATGGTTTGTGGCATAAGAAAGGAGGCAACTCTAAATTGAAAGCATTCGGGTGGAAAAGTTCTAGTTTATTGAACCAGTGCCCAATCCAATTGATGGTGAGCCTCCTATAGAATGTAGATGCAAGATTTTCATAGAGATAACTAAGAAGGAGAAGATGTTTCAACTTAAACTTAATACCATAGAAAAACACGTAAGTAAAGTTTACAAAAAGGAAACTATAGATGGAGTTGAAAAATCTATGCCAACTTGGAAAATGAAGGACAACTATCTGCATATTAGGAATGTCGAATTATACAAGTTACATAAGTAATTATGGGAGAAGCATTCTACAGTAAAAGGTTCTATTGAAGATTTCCTTGGGAAAGCAATGGATGTGGAAAATATGTGAAAAATTGTTTAGTTAAGTGTGGTCTTTTATATTTTGAGTAGCGGGTGTCCTATGACGAACTACCCTTCAATTACTAGTTTGTTATATTTTTTTAGAGTTTGAAACTATCCGAATAGTCATTGGTCGGTAAACAATAGATGGGAATGGGTTAGTTGTCTTGCACAAGTTGAAAAAGAAGATATGAATACAAAAATAAAACAGTCAAATTTCATTGCAATGTCTCTAGATTAATTTATAGTAATTGATAATACTTTCTAGGTGTACTTGCATATTTATACTCTAAATGTTTTTTTTGTCAACCCTTTATCCTCTATTGCTAAATTTAGTTATGGTGCGATAGCCAAAAAAGCCAAAAATTTATATGATTTATTAAAGAGTACTCTAATTGATTGTAGAGGTATGGATAACATGGAGATTGCCAAAAAGTTGGTGTTTGTTGAAGTGAATAGATCTTTGGTTATGCAAGGTCAGAAAGACAATTTTTTCAAAAAGACCAAGAATTATTTGGCATCCTACGCTATTCACATTCACTAAATGGCCCATTAAATAAGTCTAGCTTTTGGAATTGTCAGCAATTTTGGTTGTATTCCTAAATTGGAATCTTTAATCAAAAATATTTACCAATACTTTTGTCAAAGTCTAAAATGAGTTTGAGAATTTCAACACTTTGCTCAAGGACTTATTGATGGAAGGAAACTTCTTAAAGAGAATGATACCAAATGAATCTTTTTAGATGGACTAGCGCATCAAGTATTCTTTGAATATCCGTCATCTACTCTATGCAAGACAAATTCCCTTGATAATATTCAAGTCTAACTATTGTTAAGATACTCTCAACTTTAGCAATTATTCTCCTCATGCTATAGGACATGAGAAATATTATGAAAAAGGTTCAACAAAGAGCTATTTATATTATAGAATATAATAAGCTATGTAAAATGACATATAGTAACCTGGATACTCTGTATCGATTACAACCATTAGATGAATCAAAGTGGATAGAAATCAAATATTTGAACAATCTTGGAAACTTTTTACATATTGGTGCAAACAATGAGGAATGTGCCTGTTGTAGGTACATGGAGTTGACGTACCAATGCAATATTATGCCCGTGTTGACCCCGAGTCCAACCCCAACAAATCAAAAAGTGAAATAGAATTAGAATCAAAGAAGGTACATTCACGTGTTAAAAGTGAAGACTTCAAGAAGATCGTTGAATCTGTGCTTGACTCTATCAAGAGAGTTTGCTACAATATTTCATCACAAATTAGATATAGAATCCCTCCAAAGGAACTACTTAAAGTAATGTCTATTGTTTTTTTTCAATATTGGTTTCTAAACTATTCCAACAATTTTTGAAGAAGGATGATGACTTTGATTAAGAATTTTTGCAAAACTAAAGTAATCAATGGAGTAATTGTAAATAGAAATTTAGATGAATCTTGACTGAGAGATAAATCATATTATTTTGCAAATATTATGAGGGATCAATATGATCTTATGGAGAATCCAAATGAAGAGGAAGCAATATCAAAGCTCTAGAAAAACCTTGGTTAGAGAAATCAGTTAAGAGAGTCAATACCAAAATATTTCAAGCTTACCGATTTATATTTGGCAATGATGGGTGACCGCAAGAAGTTGGGTCACAATTCCACGGAAGTCAGATCCGCGGAATTGTACTTCTCAGAAACAGGTACCTGATTTTTTAAAAATCGGGTACCCGTTTCTAAAATTAAGATTCGGGCACCCGAGCCAAATTTCAAAAATTGGGTACCCTATTTAAAAGCGGATGGGGTGCCTGAGGCGCTCAAATATCGGGCGCCCAACTTTTTTAAAATTGGGTACCCGATTTATTATAAATCTGGTACCCAATTACTTACAAATCGGGTACCTGATTTTTAAAAATTAGGTACCCGATTTTTAAAACTATATTTAACCTCTTTTTTGGCATTTTTGAGGTCATTTTCATGACCTCAAAAATGGGAGCCTGATTAGAGACGCATATGGGAGCCCGATTTTCAGCCCTACTGACTACCCCCTTGCTGCTAGTTTTCGATACACCAAGTATTTTAATATGTTTTATACTATTTTACTTTATTTTTTTCAATTTTCAATTTAATATGTATGTTAATTTATTATTTTTTTTCCATTTTTAATATACTTTGAATTGTAAATTTACATTGTTAATGAGTAGATGTTTAAATTTTTGTATTTGTTAATTAAAATATAGTTTCGTAAATGTTTATTTAAAAAATGATTATTTTAGATGTTTTGAAATGTATTTAATTTATGTATTTATTACAATGTTGAATGATTAGATTAGATGTAAATTCATTGTTTAAACATGTAATTTTACAAATAAATATAACCTCGACCTAGAACCATATAACCTCGACCTAAATTCATTGTTTGAACTATAATATCGACCTAACCATATAAATAAAACCCTAAACATATATAACTAAGTACTTAAGGGATCCAAACAAAAAACTTCTAGTATTTAAAATGATTTTACTTAAATTGTATTGTACTTTGTTTCATGGATCAAAAATGGATGATGTAAACTATTTTATAAATATATATTCTTTCAGCCTTTCATATCCTATGACATGTATAGTGGATGATTGTGCATTCTGAATTAATTTTCCAAGTGGCATTCGGAACAAATGTATATAAATTATTTAAATGGATTGAACTGAAGTAGTTAATATTCTTTCATGTGGATGTGTTATTTATTTTACTTTTAGTACTTATAATTATTTAAAAATGAAATGTAAATGTGTTCATTAAGGAATGCAATCTCTTATGTTTTTTTATAAATGTAAATTATTGTATGTATGTTATTGCTTGCTTAGTAAAACTTTTGATTAGTTCTTTGGATCCCTTGGCTGGGCGTCATTTAGGATTAACTATAATGCCAATTTGTATTGAATTTAACTCTAACCACAACCCTTACTATCATCTTAACCTTAATCTTAATTTTCTAAAACCTACACCAGGTAATATATAAATAATTAAATAACTTTCCTATCTTACCTTGAGTACTAATTTTATAAATGTCAAACCCTAAAATTGTAACCTTATTTATGATTTAAACTAAATTATCCTAGAGGAGCATCATATCTACATCTACATGTCATGTACATGTGAATCTAAAAATATTTTTACACATATCTAATTACATCATTTATTGCATAGGAAGGATTTAAAATTTTCATTATATATATTATCCATGCATATCATATCAAAAGAATCATATAGAGATATGTCATTTACAACATGTCCATCATAGATAATCAAGAAGAGTACTTATATATATATATATATATATATATATATATATATATATATATATATATATATATATATATACATACATATATATACATACATATATATATATACATACATATATATATATATATACATATATATATATATATATACATATATATATATATATATATGTATGTATGTATGTATGTATATATAGATATATGTATATATACATGTATGTATACATGTATGTATGTATACATGTATGTATGTATACATACATATATGTATGTATACATACATATATGTATGTATACATACATATACATATATGTATGTATACATACATATACATATATGTATGTATACATACATATATATATATATATATATATATATATATATATATATATATATATATATATATATATATATATATATATATATATATAACACTATATATTATAAGAAAAGAAAAACACCATATATAGGAGCATCTCATGTACATAAACTAAAAAAAAATACCATGACACATGTAATGAGATCAAATAATATTTGTAAGATTCATCGCATATAAGTTATCAACATGTATAGGGGTGATATAATCAAAATAACAAAAAATGAGTGATATCAAAGCATTATATCTTAATATTTAACACTAAAATAAACCAACCCCTGGATTAACCCCAAACCAAATTGAATATATCAAACTAGATTGAAAGGTAACCCTAGCCCTTAACTAATTAATATTATACGTATAAACCAAATTGAATTAAACCATGATCATAAACCTAATTATATATCCTAACTCAACATTAGAAACCTTGAATTTAACCTTAAATCCTTTCCCCAACCATTAACCAAATTGAACCGTTACCCTAAGATTGAACCAAGTTAAACGTTGACCTTAAGACTAAACCAAATCACCCTAAACTAGAACTCAATAACATATTGAACACTTTAAAACAAAATTCAAACCTAACCTTTTTGAATTAATGTTGGTTTTTAATCTAAAAGCTCTAGCTATAATTCTATATCTAAAACCAAATTTAGCACTTTAAAACTTAATTCAATTTATTAACTCTTGTCCTAATTCAAACCTAAGCATGTAAACCTAATCAAACAGTACAAACCAAATTGAACCATAATCCTAAAACTAATTAAACATTGATATCAAGGTCTCAAAATGATACGTCATAAAAAAATTAGAAGAGACTTGAACAAATCAGGCATCTAATTAAGTAACCCTCCCTCACTATAAAGAGGTGGAGGTGTCCACATCAGTGTGAGTAGGAGCCCGCACTACATCCTTGGATGCTTAAGAATATATATAAAGAAGTGAGTAACTTTTCTTTCCACTGGATGCCTAAACCTTTATATCCTGAGTATTCATCATGTAATATCTAATTAGGAGGGTATTGAAGCACTCTAACACCCTAATCCCTAATTAGATAATTATGTTAGGGTGGACTAATTTCTATTTATCTTGGGTTGGAAGTGCCTAAAAGTTTTTTTTGGAGACTGGAGATTCCCCTATTTGTTTCCTATTTTCCTGTATGGGTAGCCTAAATGTTTATTGCCTTTGTAGAATGGAAGGCTACATAACAAAATATTGCCTTATTCTATAAAAAGAAATACCCACTCCCTAGTGATATATATAGTAAGATCTTTTCCTAATTTTACTATCAATTTTTTTGGTTAGAAGACGATGATAGTTCAAAATGATTTAGAAGATAGGAATAAAATAAGAACCATCATTCCTAGAATGAAGATGCATTATTCCAAGTGATAAACCCAATTCTATCATAAATCAGCTCCTCCATCCAAAAAAATAGTAATGAGAAATCCCTACATTAGGTAATCAATGGAGGGCTCATAAAATTGATCAAGTGATCAACGGAGGGCTCATAGAATCCCTAGGTACACTAATTAACTGATCCCCAAGGGGAGATAAGAATCTCATTAAAAATTAGAGACAGGACACTCCTAAATATATATCATGCAAAATTATTGCCAAGGTCTTAGCCTCTAGACTAGAAGATATCCTACCCAAGATCATTAACCCTACACAAAAGTGTTTTGTTAAGGATATTTATGCATATTGGAGAACTTGATAACCTATTGGAAGACTTTGGATTGAGAAACATTTCCAGGATAGAGTGTAGGCATGCTCAAGTAATTGATTATGAAAATGTCTACAAAAGGGTGGAATAGAGTTTCACTATGATGATGTTGCAAGCCCTCCATCCAATATTATGTCAAATGATGTCCTCTCTTATGATTGGTGTCAGGATTTTAGTAAAGAAATTAATGGGGTTAGATCATAATTTTTAGGACTCTCTAGATCAATTATGAAAGGGTGTCCTCTTGCATCCTCTTTATTTTTTATTGTTGAACATTGACTCATTACATTATCTCCTTAGAGATAACCAGTTGTCTCTAAAAGTTAGAGGATCTACTCTCCAAATAATTAATAAGTATCTAACATACATAGTTTGTTGGTAATATTTGTATTCTTTTTAAGCTAGAAGAGTGCAACACGAATCATTTAATGATCAAATTGGACATCTTTTCTTTGTATTGGGTAGTAAGATTTGTGTCTCTACATCTATTAAGATTGGGGCTAAATATTGAGTCCCCTACCTTGTGTAGTAAATATGGTATTTGATGGAGATTTCATAATTAAGTGGCTAGGTACCTAGGGATTCCATTTGTAGTAAATCCTAACATATAAATGAAATGTGTCTTTATATCAACAAGAAAATCTTTGGAAAACTCAACAACTGGAAATCTAATTATCTCACTTTGGTTGGTAGAATTCAAGTATGTTAAAAGATTCTCTCATCATATTGGGTGTAAGTTTCTCTTCTTCCTGCTCATTTTATTGATAGCCAAGTGATTACTCTGGCAATAAAATGGATAGCCAAAGCTTCATAAGGTAATGAATTATGGATTATGATTAGAATTAGGATTATTATATGGTTAGGGATAGGTTTCACATGTATTAGTTCATTACCTGACATGATCTACACTTATAGTTTGCATTAAAAAGTGGATAATAGTTAGGATTCAAACTACAATCATAAATATTTTTTAATCAAATCATAATTCTATCTCTAAGCTTTCATTAGATAATTGTAACCTTAACTCTCGTCCTAACACCATCTATTATATATCTTCTAAACGATAGGACCATAATAAATATCTGAAACCTAAATATAATTCTAACTAAAACCATAATCCTAGGTAAGTTCCCTAACATTAAAAGACCATAATCATTATAATAATCTTAAGCTTAGCCATCATGGAAACCGTTAACATAACAAAATTGTAAACCATAACCTTGTCATAATCTTAACTTTGTTTCATCCTAAGACGAACATGTATAATCCATAATGAGTTAATACAATCCCCCAGTATCACAAAATAAGTGTACATGAAAGAAAAATTAGCTTGGTGGCTCCTATTTTAAGAAAATAAACCTTGAACTAACCTAGATATATTTTTTTGGACTATTATTTTATGATTAGACTTAAAAATTTGGTATTTAATGTTTAATTTGACTTAAGTATTTAACTTTATTTATTTAATTGATATGATTTTAATAAAGATATGTGCATTTATATAGATCTAGTTGATAAATTTTAGATTTAAATTTTATTAAATAGTAATTTTGTCATGTTTTATGTTGTGATGTATTTTTGTCATGTTTTATGTTTTATGTTTTATGTTGTTTAAACATATATGCAGATTATATTTGATGAACAACTGCCACCCCCCACCCCTCCCATACCCCCGCCTCCGCCCCCTCCATCTCCACCTCGACCACCCACCCTAGATGAGCTTCGCGATACCATGAGGCGTAACCTCAATGACCTCATGTGTGATATAGAGGCTATCCAACATGAGAGGCACCCCCCCCCCCCACCTACTACGTCTTGCAGATAGCATCCAAGTCGTGGTTGACTCCATCCATCATTTTGATTTAGACATTGATTCATTTAGATCATGGAGGGAAAGCATGTGTATCTTCTACTCTGACGGCTTATCATACAGAGAGGTTTATAACCTGCATATAGGTAAAGGGAATTTTCAACATTATTTTGTAAACCCTAAGATGGGTGAAGCAATTAGTGATAAGAAGCCTCGCATTTCCATTAGGTGGTGTACACATCCATGTATAGTAGCACATTTTTGGAAGCTGTGGTGGATAGTATTTGACCATCCACCACACGCTAACCATGAGGTGCCCATGTACTTCCTTAGGAATTTATGGGTTGAGTTTGAGTTGGGTTTGAAACCCAACTATTTTGATATGAAAGCATTTCAGGGGGTTGGTAGAGGGATGCCTCAGGATAGGCCTGGGGAAAATCTGAGTGATAGAATGAGAAACTGTAGGCGACTTGAGCCCCTTGTACCTCTTCCTACGCCTGTTGTGCCTGCTCCTCACCATCATCAAGTAGTTTCATCTACTTTTACCTATTTGAGTGCCCTTTCGGGCAATTTAGTATAGCAATGGATGCAGGCAGTACATGCTCCTCCACTTGGATATGTTTGTACTAGCTGTAGAGGCATATGCACAGGCCGCCAGAGCGATCCTGGTGCAGCGCACGATGGCCATTATGCTGAGGGTGAAAATTTTGATGATGATGTATACGTTGCTCGTGGTGATGGTAGTGACAAGATAGACGTGTCATCATTTGTTGACCTCATGCAGCAAGGAGAGCCTGGAGAGAGTCAAGAGCAGCAAGTAAAATTTTAATTTCAATATAAATATAAAGTACTCATAATTATTTACTTTCTACATACATGTGTAATTGTATTAACTATATTAATTTGTACTTTTCAAATAACAGAGGATGGATGATATTGTTCCTCCTAAGAGGTAGTATAGTCTTTTTCCAAGACCTACAGATGTTGGCATCCCTTATACGGTATGCACTTTGAATTACACTGTAAAAATGCACATTCAAATTTGAATTTAATAACATGTGCTCATATGTTCTTTTTATTTGATTTGTAGGGATTGTCTGCATCTACAAAGATTGATGTTAGTACAAGTCCTACTCCAGTTACCATTGAGGCACAACTTCAAATACATGCGGTATGAACTTTTGACTGAAGAAAAATAATTTGTATTATTTTTATGTATGTACATTATTATTAACTTATAATCTAAACAATTTTGACTCACATGTATATATATTTATGTGTTTTGATTTTATGAACAGGAGCCATATCATACTCATCCATAAAGGCCTCGATATAGTCTATTTTCGACTCCATCTTATGATTATCATGCTAACATACCTGTAGACACATCTGTGACATCGGCTACCACTTAGGTATCATATATATATTATATATACATGTTAAATTTATAATGTATAAAAAATGTAGTGTACAAATTATGTACTTTGTAATTATTCATGTATATTTAATTTTGACTAAACATTTATGTATCCATAATTTTAGGACTACGTCACCATGAGTGTTGCTGAGAGCACAGGACTTAGCCAGATGGAGGTACCTACATCATTGTTTGAGGTCAATATTGTGATTTATGTACATAATGTATAGTTCATTATGCTCTAAAATCAAATTTAAAAAATGTATGTATTGTAAATTACAGGACCTCACCACTGCTGCATTTGGTAGTTTTGACAGTGCGGCTCCTCCCGTTACTGAGGGACACCCATCTCATGTGGTATAATTTATTTTATTATGTAGTGAATATTTAATTTATTTGCAAGCTAGATTTTGAGACCCATTTCAATTAAGCATGTACATGATGAGACGTGCTTCATGTTATACAAGGTGATACATCTACCTCACAGGGTGTCCAACATGACGAGACGGCTCATATTACACATGATGATCCATCTGAGTCCTATTTGTGTGGAGTAAAGAGGACATTCAATTAGATAGATTAGGTCTTGTTGGCACGTATAGATTGTGTTTTTATGATGTATATTATTTATGATGTATACACTTTGTGTTAGGCTAGTTAAAACTGTATGTTAGACCATGTATTTTTTCACTTCATAGATCATGTTATGATGTATGTTAAACCATGTACTATTTTTTTACAACTTCTTATCATGCTTGTGTATGTAGTATATATTATTATGTTTCACCATGTTTTAAGTATATTCAAACCATTTTCTTTATTCTGACATATTTTATTCATGAACATATGACACATTTTGTAAGTATATATGCAAGATGAACAATAATTTTAACTATCTATAGAGCATTATTGGATAAATATCACGTCAAATTTATGCATTGAGATTCATACAAATAAAATTGACCTAAATGTATTGATAACATAACTAACAAAGTATCATAAGTGATCTTAATGTGTTGTTTGGTAATGTAAGACTCATTATCACCTAATAAGACCTATTATGTGGTAGTAAACATATGAATACCTATCATAACCTATAACAGACATAATGACCTATTAGGACTCCCATGTCCCCTTAAGACACACATGTATGGATAACATACCTAACAATGTATCATAAGTGATCTTAATGTGTTGTTTGGTAATGTAAGATATAATGAATACAATGAGTAATGATCTAACATATAATCAATACAATGAGTAATGATCTTTAAATTATTATTATGTGCAAGTGACTTGTTTTTAATATTACAATCAATAGTAATTTGAAACTTCAAACAAACATTAATTTAAACATGCTTGAATGTAAAAGTAATGGAACAAAATAGGAGGTCATGACTTAAATTGACAATTAATTTACAATTTATCAAGTGCATACCTTTAAATTTCAAATAGAAGTAAACTCTCATTTTTGAATTAGTTTGTACAACATATTTCACAAATATGTAAGACAATGTCAATGATATATTTATAGTTCAGTGAACTCATTTGAAACATAAAATTGGTTCAACACATCTCTTCAAATGAGGTCCCGTAAAATAAAAATGTAAAACAAAAACACACATGTTAATAAACACAAATTAATATTCAAGGTATCTAAACTACGTAAATATATGTGTAATTTGTATGTACTTACTATGTGAAATTGCATAAGATGTTGATGTTCGATCCACTTTAACATTTAAATTTGCATAAATTGTAATTGAGACCTGAATAAGAGGTATATAAGTTCTCTAAATTGGTATTGACAACACAAACATACATGTAATTAAATTATATAAGTACATATATATATAAATAATACAATAATGAAAAAACTTACATGTGTTTGATTTAAATGTAGTCATCCCACTGTACCATCTGCATCCTCTCTCTTTTGCAATGCATCTATGATTGTCTTGTCCTCGTCCATTGAAATTGTCCATAATACCTTATTGGCAGGTCTCCCTTTGTATCTTTCTAATTTGATATTTGTTGCCATAACCAAATGACAATAGTGTAAAATCTTCTTTTCGGTTTGGTAGTCTTCAAATGCTAGCAAACCATTTCTTATTGTTAGGTATCTACGTTGCCAGGTGCCAGCTACAATGACAAACCTAATTGGATACTCAAAACCATCATCGTCTACTTGATGACATGTCAATTATTTCTTAGGTTCCACACATCTAGCTAGCCAATACTCAGTATGTTCATCATTATCACTAGGTGCAATAACAGCATAAACATGTCCTACAAGATAAGATAAAGTATAGAAATACTTTAATCACATGAGTGTACATATGCAAATTATATAAATTGAAGCATGAGATCGCAAAAAATATATAATTAAATTGTGCATACCAAGTTCTATGAGGTCTGAAATACGATCATAGTCTTCTGATGCAAAAGTAACATTCTAGCCTTCATTTACTATATCATCTTCAAAATGCGTTTCAGTTAGTGCTAATGATCTTTGTTGCCAATCTCCAACCCATTCTGTATTCTCACATTCTTCCCATTCACCTACAAGACAAAATTGACAAAAACAAGCAAGCTCCCTAGTCCATATAGTCCAAGTGTTAGAATCTGAACTCCTAAATGAATGCCATTTAGCTAACTTACTAATTGTATCACAATCATATCTTGACGCGATATTATTTTCTTCAACTAGGTAGAAGAAACGTTTGATTGTAGAGTTCTGACTTGATCCCGTGTATAAATATTTGTTACACTATTCGACAATCTCATGTGTGTTTTTTAATTTAGCTTTTTCCTCAAATTTTAATTGCTCTCTACTAAGGGCTCTCTTCACACATGCACTAGCACCATCATGTCCATGTCCAGCCTCAAAAAAATTCTCCACATGTTGGATGTTAGTTTTCCTATGTGTCCTACTCAACCAATAGAACATTCTAGCATTCTTTAATTGTCCTATACAATTATCTGACCATATCCAATGTTGTGTCATTTGAATTTGTCTCTCTTTTAAATTATCATAAAAGACCTTGAAACAATATTGGACAAACTCAGATGAATGGAGTTTATTATCACTTAAATAAAAATGGTACTCTCTCAATATTTTTCGATCCTCCTCTGTACTATCAGGTGCATGCCTATAAACTATATGAACATAAATTGTTACTTGCACTGAATCGTAATATTGTGGTTGTACCTCTTATTGCGGTGCAAGTGTGTAGTTCTCTGCAAATTCAACAACTAAAAGTATAGTACCAATTGGAAATGTATTCTTACATATGCGAAATTGTCCATCAAGCCATCTAGAATATTGAGAGTGTTTAAATATTTTGGTATGATCACACTTTTAAACTCATTCATAAATACATGACAACTAACTTTATCTGTAACTAGATCACACCTTCTTCCAATCTTCTCATCCTTCAATGGATATTCAATAGTTTTGAATCTTTTTACCTCAACTAATTGTTGTCCAAAAGTAGTCAAAGCATTTTCATGCAAACATTCATCTAACAAAGAAAGATTGCCGCACATATCACATGTACTAGAAAGACATGCATTGAAAAGAAAGTATTGATCATTAAGTGGCTTACAAAACAAACCTGATATGAAATCTTGTATAGTTTGAGGTGGTATTTTTATACCACATTCTTGCAACATTTTTTTACTATGCATGGTACCACGTATAGATCAAAATACATCATAATGGTAACGAAATTGAATATGAGTTTTACAACAACATGTGATCACATTCAATAAAAGTCCATAAAATATTTGTTGGATCACATTCAAAGTTAACTCTTCTCTTTACAGCTCTTTCTAAAGTCTTACGATTCACATTAAGATATCCACTTATGTTGCTAATCAATCTTTTATCAGATGTTGATTTTTTAACTAAAGCTGTTGTTATTGCTCGTCGTGCTGCATTCTTATCTTTAGACCAACTTCTCTTTTCGATAACATCAAAGGCACTAGCAACAATGGATACAACTTGTTTTAAAGACTCATTTTTATTCTTGAGTTTTGCATACATTCCCAACCTTCTGATTACTTTTCGCATTTTAGACATTTTAATTAGTTGCAACATTAGCTGACATTGAAACTCTCAAATTTTTTATTATAAAAAAAATGACTATACAATCTATTAGCATGTGTCCTAATTTGTCTCCATGAAACCAATCATTCAAGATTATCTAACACATCATTAGGAATATGAAAATTATGTCTAGACACTTTACTATCATCCTGATACGTTTGTTCAGTAGTTGGTGTTTCTATGTCTACATTCATGCAATTTTTATTTTCAGACACTTTACTATTTTCACTGTTATTTGGGATTTGAATATCATTTTCAAATTTTCTTGGTATTTCTTTCGGGGCAGACATTTCAATTGGTGTTTTGTGCATGATCATTTGACAATTGCTTCTCATGAAGAAAATCTAAATCGTTTAAATTATAACCTACTTCTAAAAAATCACCAATTTCATCATGGGAGAAAATTCGAAGGTTTGGAGGCACACCTGTATTGAATGCATGATTAAAATGTGTACCTAAATTTTTTTGTATTGGGTTCTCTTCTTTGACCTCTTCATCCATCATGGTATTCTCAATTTCTTTCTCCTTTGAAACATTGTTCAAGTCTCTAATTCTCTGTCTTCTCTCTCATTTACGTCGTGCTTCATTCTCTTTATTTGCTGCAATCTCCTCATCTATCAGAACTTTTGCTTTCTTCTTTTTTCGTTGTTTTTATCTCATGTTTGCACCAATTTTGAATTTGAATCAGTAGCTTGCAAATTGTATAAGACAAGAAAACAGAATAAGCATGACGGAATTCGGTGTTGCAGATCGAAACTGTTATTTAATCATTTCAATCATTGAAATTGGGTCAGTGGGGCAGCTTTTGGGGCCCAACGGGTACATTAGAAATGGGTACCCGATTGCTTGAAAATTGAGCACCCGATTCTTTAGAAATCGAGTACCCGTTTGTAAATCGGGTACCCGATTTTAAAAAGAATTGGGTACCCAATTTTCAAACAGTCGGGTACAACAGTTTAAAGCAATTAGGCACCCAATTTTTGAATTACAAATCGGGTGCCCGATTCTTGAGACATGAGCGGGAATTTGGTATGGCTCCTGACTTTTGCATGGGGTTTTGCCTTGGGGAAAGGCATGGCATAGGCTTGGTCCCACCAAGCCATGCCTTTATGATCCTTTTTTTTCTAAGGCATTTAATCGACAATTTTTGGTATTGTCATAATTTACAGTCATTCCCATTGAATTTTTTGACGAGACAAAAACTCATTATAGGTCTTACTATTCTGATTTCAAAAATGTAAATTTTATAGTGTTATTAGTTTATTTTCTATTTTTCCATTATTTATTAATCAAAACTATCTCCTCAACGTTGAAAAGTGACATTCACTAAAACTTTAATAACTTTTTTATTTTATAATTTTTCTTCAATTAATTTATGTCATCAATCTAAATACAATTCTTTTGATGTTAAAAAAAAAATTTGAAAAAAGTGAGATTTTGATCAAATTATGTGGTTCGTACACGAGAGGTTTTAAAATTTACCTTTATAGCCAATTAATAATTAATAATAAAAAAATTATTCAATAAAAAATTAAGAAAAAATATTGTCATTAATCTTAGGTGTATTAGATAACTCCCTTTAAAAGGATTTGCAAAAATTCATTTATTTGTGTCAAATTATGGTGTTCGTACATGAGTGTGGTATGGTCCTGAAACAGGCATTTTAAAAAAGTGGTTTTTAAAGATCCATACCAAAAAAATAATCTATCATATGGGTACACAAATAAATTACATATTCAAAAACTAGATTTCGACCACTAAAAAATATATTTTTGAAGTTTTTTAATTTTCAATCTCTAAATTCCTCAAATTTTGACATCAATTGACAAAAAATTTCAAAAACAAGAAAAACACTTCCACTTTTTGGCCAAAAGTGAGACCCAACTTCTTGCACTGACCTTGATATTGGGTTCAATGAAGGATGAGAGATTTTTTAGTACTTAAGGCTTCCTAAAGTCAACGGTTAGAAACAAATTAGACAAAAATTTAGATAATTGTTTGAGGCTCTATAATTCTAGGTATGAGGTAGATAGTTTCCCTCATGACAAGGCTCTCAGCATATGGAGAAAAAAAATTCAAAGATGAGGGATAGCCAACATTTCAAACCCAAGTGGCAATGGCAATGTTAGTGGTTCATGTTGAGATATTTGGAAGCAATGATGATGAAGTTGACTTTGGGATGCATACTGATAGTGGATCAGAAGAAAACATAACAAACAATCAAATGTTATATAAAATAAATGAGGAAGATTTTGATGATAGTGATGCTAAGCCGGTCCAACCAAAGTGGCACCGTAGTAGCTTTTTAAGTTCTCTGTGAGTCAAGTAGTAGGCTAGTAGCTGTGGTCTTACCAATTTCAATTCAAATTAATATATGTGCTCTAGTCTTACCAATGTCTAAGATTCTATCTACTAATTAATTATGTTTGCAGAAGTTAAATTATACCCTTCATTCACTGTCCTATTATAGATGCTTACAAAAAAATTAAACATGTTCATGTTCATGTTACATGTTGAGGCTTTCATTCAAACTAGTTTTTAGAGTCTATACATGTTGAGATTTTCATTGATTCTAGTTTTTATACATGTTGAACTTGAGATTTTCATTCATTCTAGTATGTAGATATTTTTAGATTTTCATTGATTCTAGATGCTTTAAGAAATTGTCACACAATACATTTTATAGAATAAGCTTTCTTTTTAAAAAAATATTATAATTTATAAATCAGCATGTGGCTTAATACATTTAACAATTACAAACAATTATACAAATATAGAGCCTAGAGAAGTAGAATGTTAAAACTTGATGTAGGAGCATCTTGGGTTTTCTTGCAATCCTACATGTTTGGAGGAATTTTGGTTAATTGTTGTGGAGCTTGGTAGCTATTGGTATTTAGCATACACTGGGAGCTCAACATGGTTTATGGTTGTTCGGCATGGTCTTTGGTTGCTCGACATGGTATGTGGTTGCTCAGCATGGTCTGGGAACTCAGCATGGTCTTTGGTTGCTCGACATGGTCTATGGTTGCTTGGCATGGTCTTGGGACTCAGCATGGTCTTTGGTTACTCAACATAGTCTTTGGTTGCTCGGCATGGTCTAGGAGGAGCTTGGCCTTTCTCAGGAATTTCATGCTTGTTGCAGGCCTTGTAACTAATTTTACACAATGAGTTAGAGGATGCAAATTTCAAAAATTGAAGAGGGCCTAGAGTACTATCTATAGTTTGAAACATGAGTTCTAATTCATTTAGAGCTAGGAGATATCGTAATTTTACTCAAACATCAATTTTGGGCATTTAATTGTTGTTGCAGGTTGACTTGTGGCATTTAATTTATGTATTTGTATTTAATTTGTGTTCTAGGTCGACTTGTAGCTTAGATTGGTATAAGTAGGGGTTAGGAAGAAGTTTTTAGTCATTATTCATCCATCGTGGAGAAGAGAAGGAGCTTGAAAAGAAAATTTGGAGAAGAGCTAGTAGTTGTGGCTTGGAAAACAAGGGGATTGCTTGGTGGGCTTGCGAGCACAAGTTGAGATCTTCCTTAGGGATTTCAACTAGAGTGTGGATCTAGACTAGCTAGTGCTTGAATTGGATCTTGAGGGATCTTACAGAACTATTACTTACTTTTTATTTGGCCATAACCAAAAAGGCCTTACAGCCTGGCACATTAATGCAATCAGTTATATTTTATGAATATATTATTGTAATTTCGTATCAGATCTTGCATTTTTGTTTCTTGTTGTTATGTTTCCAATATGTGCTTGTATAGTTGGGGGCTAGGATATCTCCTTTGGGGATTTTCCTATCTTGCACTGTGTTAGGTGGTATCAAAGTGAAGGTTGTTCCTAAGTGTGTAGACAGATTGCCGAAGCTAACGTAGTTTGCACTAGGACTTGGGTTGACAAAAGTTGATCTTGCAGCTAATTGATCTTTTGGTTAGTGGATTTTTCACCTAGGGTTGGCTAAAATTTTGGAAGATGCCTCCAAAAAGATTGGACCCTAGGGCAATTGTTGATCTTACTGATACTATAGAACAATGAATCTCAAAGAAGATGAGAGCAGAGTTCAGATCTGAGATTGCA
The DNA here is from genome assembly GCA_028749045.1 of Cupressus sempervirens. Taxonomy (NCBI): domain Eukaryota; kingdom Viridiplantae; phylum Streptophyta; class Pinopsida; order Cupressales; family Cupressaceae; genus Cupressus; species Cupressus sempervirens. The sequence continues at coordinate 911,677,696 of CM053786.1, read as the reverse complement.
CCAATGAAGAGTGATATGATTGTTGAAACTGTAAGTGCTTTGGGTGGTGTACCTAGACATGTGTATTGAAGATGCTTATGAGGAAGTTATTGAAGACTTTGAAGCTACTGGATCTAGTAGTGAGGACAAAATTGATTGTGTGGAGAGACCTATAGGAAATAGGGTTGGTCAGTTTGCTTGACCTGGATCTCAGTTAAAGCTAAAGCATAAGATGGAGGTTTCTAATTTTTTAAGTACTTTGAATGCTAAAGACCTGATTGATTGGATTGGTGAATTGGAAGACTACTTTGAACTTGAGGATATTGAGGATCCACTTAGAGTAAGGTTGGCACAAACTAAGCTAAAGGGACATGCTACTCTTTGGTGGGAGGAACGGCAAAGGGATAGAGAAGAGGAAGGTGAAATGAGGATCACTAGATGGAAATTGATGGTGACTAAGTTGAAGGCTAAGTTCATTCCTACTGATTATGAACTTGAGTTATTTAAAAGGTTGTAGAATCTGAAGTAGAAGGATATGACTATGAAAGATTATATAGAGGAGTTCTACAAGTTGACTATTCAGTTTGGGCATAGAGAATTGTTAAAAGAGAAGGTACCTCAGCATATTAATGCTTTGAGATTAAATATTCAGGATGGGTTGGTATGTTGAATATTTCTTCAATTGAGGATGCTTATTAGTATGCTTTAAGGGCAGAGGAGAAGCTAAAGAGGAAGAATCAAGGTAGTTCCCAAGGGAAGGAGAAACAAGATAGTTTGGCACAAGCTAAACCAAAAGCAGAAATTGAAACAAAACCTACTGATTAGAAAAGGACAGGTGGAGGTGTGTTCAAAGGTAATTGTTTCAAGTGTGGTCAAGAAGGACATAGATCTTTTGAATGTCCAATTGGGAGGACAACTGCTATTGTGAATGAAGTTGAAGTCCAGGATAGTCAGCCTGAGCAAGTAGAGTGTCTTTTGGCTCGATGAGTACTAGTTGGTGAGAGGACATTGGATTCTTGTCAGAGGACTAGTTTGTTCAAAACTCATTGTAAATCTAGTGGTAAAGTCTATAAAGTGATTGTGGATGGTGGTAGTACGGATAACCTTATTACTGAACAGATGGTTTAGAAACTTGGTTTGAAGAGAATAAGACATCCTTATCCTTATAGGATTGGCTGGCTACAAGGTGAGCATGCTTTGGAAGTGAGGGAGCAATGCCTTGTTGATTTTCAGATTGGGTAGTATAAGGATCAAGTATTGTGTGATATTGTGGATATGAACAATTGTCATGTGTTACTTGGTAAACCTTGGCAATATGATTGTAGGACTATGCATTATTGTGTTAGGAATGTGTTTACTATTGAGAAAGGTGGAAGAAAGTTTGCCCTGATTCCTATGCATAATGAAGAGCTCAGTAGGAGGAACCTGAGTATTGGTAGTCAAGTTGAGTTGGTAGATTCTGAGAAGGATGGAGATCAGCATGGAAAGAAGACCTATGGAACACCTATGGTAGATGTGAAGAAGAAGAAAAACAAGGGAAAGAGTGTACAAGTTGAAGACTCAGAGGATATGTATGTGAAGAACCAGTTTGGGATTTATGTGCTAAATCCCAGAAGATGTTCTTCTAGTTACTAAAACATATTTTTGAACTTGTGGTGTCTAATGTAGGACCATCTTGGGTTTTCTTGCAATCCTACATGTTTGGAGGGATTTTGGTTAAGTGTTGTGGAGCTTGGCAGATACTAGTGTTCGACATACACTTGGAGCTCAACATGGTCTATGGTTGCTCGGTATGGTCTGGGAACTCAGCATGGTCTTTGGTTTCTCGGCATGGTCTATGGTTTCTCAGCATGGTCTGGGAACTTAGCATGGTCTTTGGTTGCTCAGCATGGTCTTGGGACTCAGCATGGTCTTTGGTTACTCGGTATGGTCTTTGGTTACTCGGCATAGTCTAGGAGGAGCTCGGCCTTGCTTAGGAATTTGGTGCCTGTTGTAGGCCATGTAACTAATTTTCCACAATGAGTTAGAGGATGAAAATGTGAGGAAATGAAGAGGGCCTAGAGTAATAACTATGGTTCAAAGCATGAGTTCTAATTCTTTCAAAGCTAGGAGATATCATAATTTTACTCAAACATCAAATTTAGGCATTTAATTGTTGTTGCAGGCCGACTTGTGGCATTTAATTTATGTATTTGTATTTAATTTGTGTTCTAGGCTGACTTGTGATTTATATTGGTATAAGTAGGGGGTGGGGGGAAGTCTTTAGTCATTATTCATCCATCATGGAGAAGAGGAGGAGCTTGAAGAGAAAATTTGGAGAAGAGCCATTCCAACACCTAGCATTTTAGGACTATTTTCAATATTTTATATAGAAGGTATTGGTACATAAATTGGTGAAGTAACCACTAACATTGATTTTGTTGTAATTGTCATAAAAAAAATATTTTTTGCACAAGGTTCACCTGTGTCAATGCTAGTGCCAGTGACAGTGGGATCAACTTCAACTAGATTCAAAAATTTCACAAATTTTCTCATGGGATGACCTTCAGAACTACAGGTATAATATTTTTTGCCCTTTCTAGAGGAATCATCTTCAATCTCATTGAAGAGTCCAATGATTGGTCTACTTCTACTTCTGGGTGTGTCTGGTACTATAATTGGATTCCAAATCCCTTCACGGCTTGCACCAATTGGCCCTATACATGCATAACCCATTTTTTGTATCATAGTTGCCCCTATACTATACATTTGTTTAATAGAATCACTAATTTGAAGATTAATAATATGCTTGGTTGACCCAAAATCCTGAGTACCTTGAATGTCTTCATTAGAGTTAGGGTCCTTGACCTTCTATCTTTGACTATCACTATCACTACAAGTGCCAAATTGATATACTATAGATGGATGCTTTTCATTCCAATAATTTCTAAAAAGTTCATCCTCCTTAATTTCCTCAAAAGCTACTAAGCTCTTTGGTTCACCAAAATTTTGCCTCTTATTTAAAAAATTGGTCATCTTGGTCTGACACCTTAATTTAAATTTGCATGCCTCTTTAATTGCTTTTGCCATAGAACTCTTAGAAGGTTGAGATAATTTCTTGTATAAATTTAAGTATGTCAGAGGCTTTGATTTGTGTGACTCTGATATATGCAATGTCATAATTTGGGATGACAATTCTTGTATCGAAATATTATACTTTGTTGCATGTTTCTCCATCTCTTTCTTAACCTTGTCCCACGAATCCATGTTTTTTAACTTTTCTATCAATGGCATCTCCTGAAATTGATATTTTCTTCAAGAGTTCCCATTGGCAATAAGTCTTTTTTTTATTATGTTCAGTGGATCATAATTCTAGTGACTAACAAAATCAAAGGTAAAAAATTTACCAACTCATTTGTCACTTTGAAAGTCTTTCTCTCAAGTATGAGGCCTCCAATTTTGACAGGCAAGGAAGGAAATATAATTTTATTTTGTTGTCCACTAAAAAGTTCATCTGTGCTATCCATTTTTCGTACATATTCTAGTGCAAAAACCAATTTTATAACATACATTTGGAATTTTCACGGTTTGACTGTTGATCTGTAAAACCTTAACATGATGTAGTCTTCCAAAAGAACTAGTCACCCAATTGAATTTGCTTTCCCAGTTGAATGTAATCTTTACAAGATAAAAGCAATGTAGGCATTGAAGTGCATGTGATTTTTTGGTAAATAGATGCCAAAAGTAGTCTACAAAATGATTGTAGTTATTATTGTTACTAGTCATCCTCATTTTATGTGTCCACTCATATGCTAGACTTAGAGTCTTTGATTTCTGCTAGGTTTTGTCATCAAACTTATAGACGTAAATATTAACTTTGTTGTTCTTAGTCTCAAATATTGAGTGATGTTTTGCTAAAAGAAGGTAGCACAAGTAACTTGTGAACCTAAATGTCTTAATCTTTCCTATAGTTATACTATGTTTAATTATTAGTAATTGTTCTTGCATAGATTCAACAATGTATTGAACATAATTATATGTTACTTTTATCTTCTCAACTAACTGACGTCAACAATGGATATTGTTGGAATACTTTAGAATAACCAGAAGGTGAATCAATTTTCCAAGGTCCACGTGTATAAATAAAAATTTTGACAGCTTAGTGAACCCATAAAATATTCATATCCATGCATGCATCCATAAGATTATGCAATCACTAAAACTTGTAGGTTACCGTCAAATCAACTTGCAAAAATGTAAAGCATGAAACATAATAGGATTCATCAACACACTTGACACAATGATTTATGTAGAAACACAATTTGAAAAAAACCACCAGTAACATGCTACTTCTTTTCACTCTTCTAAAGTGATGTCCTGTGAAAGGCCAACCCTATTAAAGGTTACAATACACACTATTTTTTATTAAGTAAAATAGGTTTTGAAGGGTGCCTGAAACCCTGTACAAGTCTAAAAAATTTCAATGAGAGCATAAACAAAAGGTACAACAAACAAAAGCTGAGCTAGTCAACCCCCAATCTAAGGGTAACCATGGTGAAAAAAATTTAGTCACCAGCCAAAAGAAAACATCCAGCAAGGAGGTAGGGCCAGATACATCACAATTTTCCCTTTGATTTAGAGCCTCCTTTGCATGATCGGAGATTCATTTCTAAAGGAGGAGCAAATGGCCTAGTTTTCTTTCTTCTTACTACAGTCCAACCATCCTCCACATTAGTTGCCTTAGCAGTCCAATCCCTAGAAGAGATAGAATAATGGAGCCTAGGGGAATCTGAAAAAACAACAATCTCCCTAAAAGAACCTAAAGCCAGCTAGCCACCACTAAAATAGGAGGAAAGTCCAAAAAAGGAGTGGGGCCAGGAGAGGGTATAGGGTCCTGGCCCCCAATAGTACTAGGAGGAACAAGAAACTCCTTCTCCACCAAAGAAACACCTGTAGAGGAGACATTCGTAGACAAGGGTAGAACAGAGGAGATTTCCAACGAAGGGGCCACAGGAGAGCCAACTAAGACAGTAGTCGTGGTAGCCACCAAAGAGTCCTGAGAAGGGTCACCATCCCCAATAGAGGGGGCTTTGAGGACAATGTAATGATCATCTAACGCATTCTTCCACCAAGAAGGAGACTTCTTCTGTCTAGTTTTTTCAGAGGAGCAATGAGCAACAAGGTGACCAGTCTTGTGGCACTTCCTGCATCGGAAAGGGATACCTTTGTGGTCAAGACACTAGATCCAAGATCTAATCAGAGAGGTCAAACAAATCATCACTGGGAGACCCTTGGAGATATTGATCTCAACTAGGATCCGAGCATAAGTGGTGCAATACACATTGGAAGAAGCATAATCTACTAGCAAGAAATCCCCAATGGCCTCCCCCACAGCCTCTAGGACAGAATCCATCCAAAGGTGAAGGGGAAGGTTTGGAAACCTAACCCATAGAGGGACCTTCTTAAAGGATTCTGTCGACGAGTCAAAATCCTTGAACCAGGGTTTAGCCATCAAGGGATATTTCTCTTCCCAAGAGAAACCTGACAAAGAATAGCATTTCTATCTTCAGTTGAATCAAACTTCACAATGAACAAGCCCCTAGCAACTGGGTATATCTGAGTTGTACCTGAGATGAAGGGTTCCCATACGCAACCAATCCATGTATGCAGGTCCAAAAGGGAGGGCCAGAAACCCTTAAAGCAAAAAATAGCAATAGTAGAGGAGAAACTAACCAACTATTATGAGATATTCTCAACAATGTCTAGTTCTAGCTTCAATATCAATGATTTTCCAACAGCAATAGGTTTAGCAACCTAGGACCTTGACTTTGCCTTCAAACCACCAATACCGCTCGAGAAGGCCATCCTCTCAACATCGTGGAGTCTGGCATCGAAAGCAGCCACATCTGCAAAAGAGCCCCACAGATCAAAGGCCATGAAACCTGCAGAGGCATAAGGTGAGGCCAAAGTAGTAGCACGGGCACCAAACAGAGAGCCCTTCCCACCAACAGCACCATCCATAAACCCTAGCGAAGGGAAGTTGTCAGCTACAAAATTGAAAACCGAAACGAGAAGGGAAGGAACCATGCACGCAGGGGATTTCAATTTTTTGCAAGAGCAGAAAGCAATTCTCGAGACCTATTATTATAAAATCCAATTTTTTGTCCAAAACTTTATTAACCCTTGGTTGTAAACACTACAGGCAAGAAGCCCCACTATTTCACCAAAGGTCAATGGAAAAACATTCTCAATTAAGATCCATAGTAGAGAATGGCCCTGTGGGGACTTGAACCTTGGTTGTAGGCCCTACAGGCAAGAAGCTCCACCTTTTCACCAAAGGGACAAGCCCACACTATTAATATGCACTATTAAATGTGACTCAGTTAAAAGATTTCAATCACCCTATTAGAAGTGAGCCTTGTTAGAGAAATTTAGGCCATTCACTTGGAATGCCACCTGGTTAAAGGATTTACAAATGACTGTTAGGTCAACCTTAATCTAAAAGATTTACCCTAGACTGATACAATTGTTAGAGAGTAAGAGTAGAGCGTTAATCTAATACAACTTACAACATTTCTCTATTCAGTCATCAATTCTACTTGGCCTTCATACTTTGTAGCTCTAATAGCTTGTTCACCCTTCAAGAATTCATCTCCTTAAGCCTTCTTGCTTAACATGTTATTGCAGATTCTTCTCTTAGGTCACTTGATGAAGAAAAACCCTTAACTCCTTCTCTTTCTTAGGTTCTTGCACATGACAACTTTGCTTTATGACTAGACATTTCTATAAATTGGAAATTATGATATTTTCCCATTCATTTTCCATCATCCAAATTTAGGGTTTGGATAGATTAGATAGAATAAAATATGTCTACCCCATATCTCACATCTCTTCTAGAAACTTCTTCTAGAATCCATTTGAATTCATCTAAAAATATTTTAATTCTATGCCACCAACTCATCAACTTTATCTTCCACTTGGTTCACAAAATTCAAAAAAATAAACTTGTTGGCTCAGATTCAGCCAACCTTCAATCTTTCAAATAATGTAATAGCTTAACATTATCAACCTTTTTGATGCTCGACACATACTATATTTCTCGACATCCTCTATAAAATCACTCAGCATTAGCTATAGTTTACTGATACTCAACATCAACTAAACTTTACTAGGCATCAACTGTCTTACTCGATATCTACTAGAATTTTCTTTTACTCGGCTCCAACTGACTTTCTGCTCGGCTTGTACTAACTTTGCTTGGCACCTACTATCCACTCAATCAAGCTTGGTACACAAACTTTGTGTAACTTGTTATTCTAAACTTTCTTAGTGTAGCCAACATTTGTAACCTTAAGTAGATTATCAATACATCATGGCATCACTATCCTAACTAATCCTTATACTTCATTACATAATCATAACTCAACCTTTCCTCTAGGTGCTTTTGTTACATCTTATTTATCAAATTCTCTTCATCAATCAACTAAGTGATAGTACTTGAATCTTATAAGTAGTTGTCTTACCAACAAATAGTAGGTTTGACATCAATGACAAACAATGATTGCAACACATAGTCTTCTTCAATAATCTCCATGTTTCAATTATCTCTTTCAATAATGATCTTTTCAATTAGATCTCAACAATCTCCCTCTTTGGCATTGATGGCAAACCAAACTGATCAACTAAGTCAATCAAATGATGAACATCTTGTTCAACCAAACTAACTAGGTTAAAATAGTAAGATAATACCAAAAAGAAAACTTGTATGAAAATTTCTCCTTGTATCAGCAACTTCCATCTTCTAATTAGCTTACAAGACTCCTTATGACTCCCTCTGAGTTCCTACTTTTATCTCCATCTTTCTAGGTAGATTAGGATTTCTCCATCTTTCTTGCAATATTTTTTATCTTTTTCATCATACATGTGCTTTCTTCTAATTAGCAACATCAGCAATTATCTCCGTCTAAGATCAATAGCACTCTCTAGCTTCTTTGACAACAATCTTTTGATATTCTCCTCTAATATACTTTCTCATGTACTTTCTCTAATAATGATCAGTTTGATATTATTTTCTCCCTTTCTGATTAGTAGATCTCCTTATTTGTTCTAGCTCTTGATCAATATCGCCCTATATGTCCTGGCTCTTGATCGGTAGAATATCTCCCTCTTTGACAACAATTCCAAATACATATAATCTTTTCATCTTAAACATGAAAATATAGGCTTTTGCAATTTCTTTAGTTTCTCCCTTTGTCACCTTTCTTGTGACTGATTTGAAGTTTCAACTCTGTGATCACTTTAGGTAAATTCCTAATGTAAGATCCACTACATCAATTTGCAACATATGGCAATTAGCTTGTTTGATGCAGGGCACTCCTCATGTTATTTAGATAGCCTTTGATAGGGGTATCACCCCTAATTTACCTTTTAGATACTCATGAGAGTCCTTAGGTAATGGTTTTGTGAAGATATCAGCAATTTTCTCCTTTGTGTTGACATATTCCATCTTCACCTCTTTATCTTGAACTAACTCCCTCAATTAATGATACTTGATTGCAATATGTTTTGTCTTTGTGTGCATCATTGGATTCTTTGATATATTGATAGCACTTGTTGTTAGAGTAAATTCTTATTGTTTACCCTTTTACTTAAGTTTACTTAGGTTAATGCATTTATTTATTATTTGTAGTCTAGGAGTTGTTGACAATGTTCCTATCTAAGTCATACTTATCCTCTCACCTTGATCAAGAATATCCCATCTTTTGTGGACATATGCTTAGTTGTCAACCTTATCTCCTAGAGCTTTCTAGCTTGTTCTACAAGCTTCCTAGAGTCTTTATATTCGAGCTCTCCTATTGTAATTTAATATCATTTTTCACATCATATTGTACAGCAATACATTTTTCATTGTTGCAATATCTTCTCTCTCAATCCATTTAGTTTCTCCAAGCTCCGCCTTTCCTTCTATCATTTCCCTTCAACTGGTTATTTGCATGCAAGTAATCTTAATGAGCTGTGAAGTTGACTTTCATCAACTTCTACATGGTATCAGGGCCTCCTTACTACTTCTTGGTTGAAGGATTTTTGAAGCCGCAATTTGGAAACACAAACCCTATTTTTTTGTGAATTTTTTCTTTAATCAAGGGGAAGAGAATTTTATTAGAGCACTTTGGGCCTAAACAGATGCTACCATTGAGTTCAGAAGGCCCATTACTATTAGGATCCATATAAAATTTGTCCATTTTGCATAAAGTTGCTCCGAGGCAAAAAAAATTTACCTAGGAGGCTGTACAGACCTATATGGATGATTTTTATACAAAAAAAATCAAAATTAGCCACCGAATGGCACCACTCAACCACCCCAGCACCATCATTGTGCCTCTCGCACTTAACTTGAGGACCACCATAGCGGGCCGCACCATAGCAGGTCACACCACCATAGCGACACTCAAGCTCGGCCGCTACTGATGGGCCTCCCACCAGCCATCGTGGCCGCAGCATTGCCTACCTCTACAACCTCTATGACCACCACCACTAGCGGCACCTTCTCTGTTGTTGGTGAATAGTCACTACCACCCCTGCAGCCCAGGTGGAGTTTTTTGCATAGTTGGCAGGTTCTCTATGTGCCACATGGCACAGGTGTCATGTGGCCCATGCCACATCACCCAATTGCTATGTGGATGCCATGTAGAAGACATTTTTTTTCCATGACAGCCCCCTATCCATCAAATTTAATGGTGTAAAATGCTGACATCAGCATGATGTCAGAACTGCATCAGCAGTCCTGTATCCTCTTTAGGTCCCTTTTTTACTTACAATTTTTTGGCCATAACTTGAGTATATAGAGGTGTTTTTCCAATCTGAAAGACGTGTTGGAAAGCTAGTTCCAAGATGGAGACATTGTTGTAGGTATTTTGTGGTTTTGATACATTTTGATTGCTAGTTTTTGTAGTCAAAGTCAAATATTTTGTTTTTCACTTCAGCAAGCTTAACTTGTGCATCTCATCTCCATTTTTTGAAAACATTATATTTTTGGAAAGCTAGTTCTATCTACTTTTCAAAAATGTTGTAATTTCCTTTAGATTCTACCCCATGCTCTTTCTATCATTTTTATGGCATTTTTTCTCTATGGTGGATATCTTGGGTGTTGCGGGTCCGAGGATCATTTTCATGGCATGGGATCTTTGTTTTGAGTTGTATTATCTTTTGTATCAACTTTTTTCTCTTTCTAATTATTGTTGATATCATTTGTAAGCATCTTTATGCAAATGCATTGAGATAAAATGCCACTCTTGCATTTTGGGTTCATGAACGTTGTTTTGAGATAGTTGAACTAGCACTATTTTATAAAGCACCATGGGGGGTTAGTTGTCATTTTTTTGCCCTCTTCCTTTGTCAAGTGAGTGTCTCTTCCATGACATTAGCCCTTTAATGTCTTGGTGACATGTGCCTTTATAGGTGTTTGTACCTCTTCCTCTCTCTCGTTGTTCTTAGTTCTTTCTACAGAGAATTTTGGCTCACTTTCTCAGTTGCTTGTCATCTCACCCCATCTACATTAAGGGGGGGTTATTCTATTGTTTCTAATGCTTCTTTAGTTCATTGGTTCGATAGTATGAGCTATGTATTCAGTATTTGATCCTATATACTAGGCGATTGGAGTGGCTGGCTACCTATGCATTTTAGTGAGATGGATCATCTACCATATAGACACTCTCAATTTGTACCTTCTATTTCTATGGAGGATCTTCAGATTAGAAATTTCTTTTTTACAGAGTTTGTGGCTTCTTCATGCTTTAGTGATGTTCTTCATGATCTTCTTTGTTCCTATTTTTAGGACATCCTCTAGTTGGAGGCTTCTTCAGTCCTTCACTAGGTTTTCAGCTATCTCTTTTCAGAGAGAGATTTTTCCCACTGAGTTTTTTCCTTTGTCTCTGATTTATAGAGATTTCTTTGCATTTGTACATGGGTATTTAACATGGCCTCATTTTTTAGACCCATTATGCATTTCATCATAGCTTTTGTGAGCTTAAGTGCATTCCCCTAAGTTGCACTTAAGGGGGGGTGTTAGAGTAAATTATTATTATTTACCTTTTTACTTAAGTTTGCTTCGATCAATACATTTATTTATTAGTTCTATTCGAGGAGTTGTTGACAACATGAGAGTTTGTTCCTATCTAAGTCATACTTATCCTCTCACCTTGATTGAGAATATCCAACTTTTTGTGGACGTATGCTTAGTGGTCAACTTTATCTCCTAGAGCTTTCTAGCTTGTTCAACAAGCTTCCTAGAGGCCTTTATATTTGAGCTCTCCTATTGTAATTTCATATCATATTGTACACCAATACATTTTTTTTATTGCAATATCTTCTCTCTCAATCCATTTAGTTTCTCCAAGCTCCACCCTTCCTTCTTTAGTTTCCCTTCAACAAGTTATTTGCATGCAGGTGATCTTGGCGAGCTATGAAGTTGGCTTTCATCAACTTCTACACTTGTATTATCTCAATAAAGTATCACTGGTTCTGTGGTTTCTTCCTTCATTCATTTGAATAGTTGTTTGATCCATACAATGTTTGTGCAATTTATTACAGCAGCAACATATTCAACTTCAGCAGTAGATTGTGAAGTACAAATTTGGCTCTTGCTAGTCCATGTAACTAGCCTCTTGCCTAAGAAAAATTCTCCTCCACTGGTGCTCTTTTTGTCATCAATTTTTCTAGCCCAATCAGCATCAGTGTAGGCTCTCAATTCAAACTTTTTATTCATCTTGTAGTATAGACCAAACTCTTATGTTCCTTTCAAATATCTCATTATTCTCTTCACAGTTATTAAATGATTCTCCTTGGGATTAGCAGATAATGTTGCAACTATACCTACATATAATGTAATATCAGGCCTTCTATGTACTACATATTACAATTTGCCAATCATAGACCTATACATGGTTTGGTTCACCTCAGCAGAATCATCATTCTTTGACAACTTGTGTCCCATCACCATAGGCGTACTTACTAGTTTGGAATCCTCTAATCCAAAAGTTTTTAGTACTTCCTTGACATACTTTGATTGAGTGATTTATATACCATATTTCATCTGATATACTTGTAAACCCACAAAAAATTTGATCTCTCCAAATATAGACATTTCAAATTATTGCTTCATCTAATTTGCAAAATCCTTACATAAAGCATCTTGACCTCCAAATATGATATCATCAACAAATATTTCAAATAACAAAATACCTTTTCTTTTCTCTATCTTTATGTATAGATTGTTATTATCATCAATCCTTTCAAATCCAATCTTCACAAGATAATTATGAAGCCTCTCATACCATGCTCTTGGTGCTTATTTCAAACCATATACAGCTTTGTGCAGTCTACATACCATGTTCTTATTGTTATCATCAACAAAACCTTCTTGATGTTCTATGTAAACTTCTTCCTCTAATATGCCATTCAGAAATGTAGATTTAGCATCCATCTGATAAACTTTGAAACTTTTGTATGCAACATAAGCAAGTAGAGTTCTTATTCCTTCCAATCTATCAATAGGGGAAAATGTCTCTTCATAGTCAATTCCTTCTTCTTATGCCTATCCCTTGCAAACTAATCTTGTTTTATTTCTTGTGACTTCACCATTTTTATCTAGCTTATTTCTAAATATCCACTTGGTACCAATCACATTTTTGTCTTCTGGTCTAGGAACTAGACTCCATGTTTCATTCTTCTCTATTTGTTCAATCTCTTCTTCCATGGCTTTGTACCAATCAACATCTTCTAGCGTATCTTTTACTATTTTGGGTTCCTTCAAGCTCAATAAACATGTTTCACTTCTCAATCTATTTCTTGTCATTATTCTAGCATCTTTATCTCCAATGATTTCAATAGTAGAATGATGTCTTTTGACATATTGGGACAATCTTGGCTCAACTCTTGTTTCTTCATTTTGTCTTTTAACTTTAGAATTATTGTGTGCATCTTTGTCAAGTATCTCAACATCTCTTTCATATGTATCAATCTCAGAGTTAGAATGTACATCTACTTCATTTTGTAACTCAGCACCTGAATGCAGCTCGATTCTTGAATCCAACTCGGCATTCACAGGATGTGACTTGGCAGTCACTGAAACTTGTTGTTGGTTTCCAGCTTGATTTGTAACATCTTCTTTAGCAAGCATACCTTCATGAAAATATACAAATGATTTATATTCTTTTGGTTCTTTTATAAGTTCAACCTCATGCACTTCTATATATTCATCAAAGTTCACATTTGCACTTTCCATAACTTTGTTAGTGTTAGTATTCAAACACTTATAAGAATTACTTCTCGTGGAGTATCCTACGAATATACCTTCTTCACTTTTTGCATCAAGCTTTACATTCCTAATATCTTTAAGAATGTAACACTTACTTTCAAATACCTTAAAATATTATATATTGGGTGAGTGTCCATACCGTAGTTCAAAAAGTGTTAAATAAGTACCTTTCTTGACTTGCACACGGTTCAAGGTATAGATAGTTGTACTTGTAGCTTCTCTCTAGTACTTCAAAGAAAAATTCTTCTCCATCATGAGTTTTCTAGCGCAATCCATTATAAACATGTTCCTCCTTTCTGCTATTCCATTTTGTGGAGGGGTTATGGGGGCAGATGTCTGTCTTTTGATTCCTCTATCATTATAGAACATCTCAAACTCATTTGATGTGAATTCCCCTCCTCTATCTGATCTCAAATATTTCATACTTTTTCCTTTTTCCTTTTCAACTCTTGCCAACTACCACTTAAACATTTGAAAAGCATCAGATTTATGTTTCAAAAATATAACTATCACCATCCTAGAGTAATCATCAACAAATAGCATTATGTACTTATCTCCCTTGTAGCTTTGCACTTCAATCGGTCCACACAAGTCAGTATGAACAATCTCTAGTATTCCTTTAGAGATATAAGTTTTACTCTTAAAACTTGACTTTGCCATTTTGCCTAGCTGACATTGTTTGCACACTACATTATCAAGCTTCTTCAACTTAGGCAAACCTCTAACTTTCTTCATGTTACTAATACTAACCAAGTTATCAAAATTAACATGACATAACCTTTTGTGCCAAATCCATACATCATCAAATTTTAAAACAAAACAAATAGCATCCTCTATATCAATATAGAATAGATTACTTCTAGTTTGATCACCTTTTCCAATCAATTTTCCATTTGTTTCATTTATCTTAGCAATCTTATTTTCAAATTCAACCTTGCATCCCAGATTGTTTAGTTGTGACACACTCAACAAATTATAATTTAGTACTTCAACATAGTAAGCATTGTCACCTAAAATCTTATTTGTGAGTTTGGTAGAACCTTTTCTTTTTATCAAACATGGTGCATCATTACCAAATCTTACACTACTTCCATCATAACAATTTAAGGTAATGAACTTAACTTTTTTTCCAATCATATGATTTGAGCATCCACTATCAATGATCTATCTATCACTTTTGTTCACACAAGTCACAAGTTTAGTTGCCTCATCTTCATCAGATTCATCTTTCATTGCAACATACACTACTTCATCATCATGTTCATCAAAATCATCCCTTGTTTCCTATTCAGCAATGTAGCATGACTTCTTGCCTTTATCTTTGTAATCTTTTCCTCAATTTCTCTTTTGATCTTGTACTTGTCACCACCTCTGTAGTTCTTCTTCTGCGCACATCTTGTAACAATATGACCAACCCCATTGCAATTAAAACAAATGATGGGTAACTTGCCTTTACCTCTATGGAATCTTTTTTTGAGTAGTGCTTCTAATTGTTCAACATCTTCCTCATTTGTATCACTATTACTAGAACATATTTTATCTTTCTCTTCTTCTTTTGCTTTACCTCGTCAGAATCTTTCAATAACAACTTAGCTTTGAAAGCAGATATAGGACTCTCAGGTTTGTAATTATCAAAGTTAGATAGCTCAAAAGCAGTAAGTCTACCTACCAGACCTTCAAGGGTTAGATTATTTCCTAGAATACATCTCAGTTCTTGAATTGCAAAAACTGTAATAGCATAAATAGGTAGTAGTGTTCTCAAGATATCATCATCTATCTGATCAGTAGCTCATTTTATTGTACTAACAACTTCTTTTATTCTAGCAACATATTGAGTAATATTCTCACCTTCTTTCATTCTCATATCATCAAACTTACCTCTGAGACTTAGATTTGGCTCTTTGAACATTTTTGTCTCCTCCATAGATGGTGACTAGGGCATCCCACATTTTCTTTGCACTATCAAGACCTTTGATATCATCAAATTTGGCATAGCTTAGGGCAGAGGCAATCTCCAACATTGTATGATTATGTTCTTTCTTCTTCTTCATATCTTCAATAGTTAGAACTCCAGCTGGATCAACATGTTCCATAGAAATAGTACATTGTGCATGATCTCCAAGTCCTCCAAGGTGTAGCTTTATCAAGCTTTGCTATGCTGAAAAGTTATCTCTATTGAGCTTGGGTACTTGTCTTTTAGACATCTCGATCTTTGTGCTTCTAGTACCTTCAAACTAGTTCTCTTAAGTAGATGGATCTGATACCAATTGTTGAAATACTTAAGAATAACGAGGGGGGTGAATCAGTTATCCAAGGTCCAGATGTATAAATAAAAATTTTCACAACTTATTGAACCCATAAAACATTCATATCTATGCATGCATCCATAAGATTAAGCAATCACTAAAACTTGTGGGTTACTATCAAATCAACTTGTAGAAATGTAAAGCATGAAACATAAGAGGTTCATTAACACACTTGAAACAATGATTTACATGGAAACCCAATATGGAAAAAATAACCAGTAACATGCTACTCATTTTCACTCTTCTGAAGTGGTGTCATGTAAAAGGTCAACCCTGTTAAAGGTTACAATACACACTGTTAAATGTGACCCGGTTAAGGATTTCAATCACCTTGTTAGAATTGAGCCTTATTAGAGGGCTTTAAACCATTCACTTGGAATGCCAGCCAGTTAAAGGATTTATAAATGATTTACCCTAGACTGATACAATTGTTAGAGAGTAATAGTAGAGCTTTGATCTGATACAACTTACAACTTCTCTTGCAGATTACAAATCTCTATTCAGTCCTCCATTCTGCTTGGCCTTAATACTTTGCAGCTCTAATAGCTTGTTCACCCTTCAAGCATTCATCTCCTTAAGCCTTCTTTCTTAACATGTCATTGCACACTCTTCTCTTAGGTCACTTGATGAAGCAAAACCCTTAACTCCTTCTCTTCCTTAGGTTCTTACACATGACAACTTTGCTTCATGACCAGACATTCCTATCAATAAGAAATTAGGATACTTTCCCCCTCATTTTCCATCATTCAAATTTAAGATTTGGATGGATTAAGTAGGATATTATGTATCTACCCCATATCTCACATCTCTTCTAGAAACTTCTTCTAGAATCTATTTGAATTCTACTAAAAATGGTTTACCTCAAATTCTATGTCACTAGCTCATCAACCTTTTCTTCCACCTAGTTCACAAAATTTAAGAAAATAAACTTGTTGGCTCAGATTCAGCAAATCGTTGATCTTTCAAACAATTCAATACCTCGGAATTATCAGCCTTCTAATGCTCAGCACATACTGCATTGTTCGGCATCCTCTATAAAATCACTCAACATCAACTATCTTTCTCAGCATCCACTAAAATTTTCTTTTACTTGGCTCCAACTGATTTTTTTCTTGGCTTGTACTGACTTTGCTTAGCACCTACTATTCACTGTCAAGCTTGGTAGACAAACTTTGTGTAACTTCTTCTTCTAAGCTTTCTTAGTGTAGCCAACATTTGTAACCTTAAGTGGATTATCAATACATCATGTCATCACTATCTTAACTAATCCTTGTACTTCATTATATAATCATAACTCAACCTTTCCTATAGGTTCTTTTGTTACATCTTATTGATCAAATCCTCTTCATCGATCAACTAAGTGATAGTACTTGAATCTTATAAGAAGTTGTCTTACCAGCAAATAGTAGGTTTGACATCAATGACAAAACAATGATTGAAACACATAGTCTTCTTCAACAATCTCCCTCTTTCAATGATCTCTTTCAATAATGATATTTTCAATCAGATCTCAATAGATATTATAAATCATTTCAAGAACATTGGCCCTCATTTATTTATTATTGTCCAATCCTAGACAAAATGATAAAAAAGAAATAGTATACCAAACCCATGGCACAAAAATATCATACTGATAAGGAGGCTTGTGGTCTATGTCCAGTGTAACAGTAACACTAGTATGATCAATAGATGGCTCTGAGTTAATTAAACCCTTCGTTAATATACTTTAGAATAATTGAGAGGTGGGGTGAATCAGTTATCTAAGGTCAAAATGTCCCAATAAAAATTTTCAGCACTTAACAAAAACTCATATACATATATCCTTATCATGTATCATGCATGCATCTAACAATTCCATAATTTAGTAGGTCACTATCCTAAGTTAGAATCACTTTGCATAAATGTAAACATTAAATACTAAAAAATATTCAAACATTTTGACACAAGGATTATATGCAGAAATCCAATTTGGAAAAAACCACTAGTAGCATGCTACTAATTCTCACTCTTTTGAAGTGATGCCCTATGAAAGGCCAACCATATTAAAGGTTACAATATACACTCTTAAATGTGACCTGGTTAAAGAATTTCAATCACCTTGTTAGGAGTGAGCCTTGTTAGAGGACTTTAGAACATTCCATTAGAATGTGACCTGGTTAAAAGATTTACAAATGCCTCTTAGGTCAATCTTAATCCAAAAGATTTATCCTAAACTAATACAATGATTAGAAAGTAACAATAAGGTTTAATCTAATAACAAATCACAACTCACTTGTAGATTATAGATCTTTGTTTTAGTCCTCTATTATTCTTGGCTTTCACACACTTCACCTCTGACATCTTTCTCAGCCTTTAAGCATTCATCCTCTTAAGTCTTCTTTCTTTGCATACCAATTGTAGACTTTTCTATTCAGCCATAATATGAAGAAGAACCCTACGCTCATTGTCTTCCTTAGGTTCTCGCACATGCCAACTATTTCTTCAAGCCTTTTATCCCCTTATAAAGATAATTGTGATCTTTTTCTGCTTAATCACAATCATCCATCTTAGGGTTAGGTCAGATTCATCAAATCCTCCCTCTTTTCCCTTTTGTTCCCTCTAGAAACTTCTTCTACAATCCTTGTTGAATTCACCTCAAAATGATTTATCTTCAATTATGTGCCTCCAACTCATCAAGCTTATCTTCCACACACTTTACACAATCCAAGAAATCAACTTTGTCAGCTCAGATTCAATGAATCTTCGATCTAACTCATATTGTTGTCACTTGGCAACTTATTAAACACTATGTTGCTCAATATCCACCACTAGTACATTAGAGGTCAAATTTTGACCTAAATTTTTGACCAACTCCTCAAGAGAGTTGTTCAATACCTTTTTTTTGTTTTTATGCCCAAGTTGGTCAAAATTTTGATCAACTTGGATTACATAGTCAAAAAATGAAAATCGTGAATATTCATTATTTATTAGGTATTTCACAACATTTCTTTATCTATTCTCATCCCCTCATTATAGAGAGGTTTAATCTTGAGACTAACCACTAGACTTTGATCCCCAAATTCCTGCTTCAATGAGCTCTACACATTAAAATGGTCCACTACCAAACCCTCTAGAAAGCTTCTCAAGTACGATAAGTTACCCTACTTTAACCTAAGTCAAGCTTTTTCTCTATTTGCAACTAGAGAGCCCTTACCTAGGGTTTAGAAAATTCTGGCTCCCACTGCCATGATTTGTCATGTGAGAATTGGGTCAATTATGTGCCAAAGGAAATTGTAATAAATATCATAACTAATCTAGAAAAAAATAATAGAGCTAGCAGTGAGGAACAAAGAGCTGGAACAACATTGGAAATTGGAAGATATAGGAGGAACTCGAGTGTTATATTAATCAGGTTCCTTCCTTTCTCTATTTGTAAGAACTTTACTTTTCATGTTGCAAAGCCTTATGAAATGGGAATTGATGTTGGATTCTTAAAGTTTCTCTTGAAATTATTTATTAGCAATGTGTTCTTATTTGAGAAACTGTGTATGTCTTGTAAATGCACATTGTAGCTAGTAAAAGAGGATCTAAATTTATCTGGTTCTTTGCACACTTGTAATAGTGGAAGAATGATATCACCCCCTTGATTTCCTTAATTGAGCACCTTGTGATGTTGTCATCAACTTAGAACCTCCTATCTGAGCATGGAATCAATGTATGTAGTATAAGTCTCAAAATTATAATGGTGCAAACCGATTTCAAAGACAAGTATTAGATGCATATCCAAATCATCACCTCTACACACTAGACACACTTTCTCTTGAACTAATGAATTGAACATACATTAATATAAATGTATAGATAAACCAAGTGGGAAGTTATGAATATAGGGATTGCTTGTTTCTTAAATCAATTCCAATTATAGGTAAATCATAGACCATTGCACTTTAATGTGCATGTGTAAATTGATGGAGCAACTTCATTGTCAAGGGTATCCAAAGCCTGAGCTAGCCAATCTCCCACGAGCTTGGTAGGATAAGGGACTAAGATACATTGGACACAATCTTTTTCCCCCTCTTTTAATGTGACTTAATACAAAATCACACTTAAATAATTATTTTATAATATGAGGACTTGTTATGATGTGGAGCCTAATCAAAATTAGAGGTTTATTCAACGTGATTTCTCTCTAGATTATTTCTACAAGGGTTTGAGGGAAGTGCCTCTATAGGGTCCTAAGGCGAAGCCCCAGGTGCACTTCCTATCGTAGTATAAGGTGGGGTCTAGGGACAATCGAGGTTTTGGCGGGTAGTGCCCCCAAAGCCAAAAATGCCCTTATATTGTAAAAGGCATGGGCTACTAATTTTCTATTATTCTAGCCCTAATTTTGTAAGTAGAAAAAGCTTGTATAAAAAGGCTTAGGGTTAGGGATTTCATAATGAAATGGTGATATTGTACCTTCTTGTGCCAGTATTGACTTGTAAGGCATTACAAATTGCAATCAAGTTGTAATCATTGGATAATAATAATATTGGACTTCTTATTAGTAGATATAGCCCAAGGATTGGGTGAACCACGTTAAACTTGGTATCTTGTATTCTCTTTTATGCAATCTACTATTTTCTAGTATTGGTTATATTTGCATGTAAGTATTATTTATGTCTGAGGTTAATCCTAACAAGTGGTATCAGAGCCAAACATTCATCTTTCTTTTTTAGCCAGACCGTTGTCATTGTTTTTTTTAGCAATCCTCTATAGGAAGGTCTCACGGTTGAGTGGGAGCAATTGTAGACAAAGGTAAGTTGAGGGTTGATAAGTTTAATGGGCAGAACTTTCAATTATGGAAAACGCAAATGGAGGACTATCTTTATCAGAAGGATTTATGGAAGCCGTTGGAAGCAAAAACCAAGAATTTGTTGGAATTCTTTTAGAATAATTAAAGGGGGGTGAATCAGTTATAAAGGTCCAAATGTACAAATAAAACTTTTTCACAATTCAATGAACCCATGCATGCATTCATTGTGTATCAAGTAAAACTTATATGTTACTATAAAATTAACTTGCAAAAATGTAAAGCATAAAACACAACACTTCCATCAGCACATTTGACACAATGATTTAACATGGAAACCCAATTTGGAAAAAACTACTAGTAACATGCTACTCATTTTTCACTCTTTTGAAGTGATGCCCTGTTAAAGGCCAACCATGTTAAAGGTTACAATACACACTATTAAATGTGACCCAATTAAGAGATTTCAGTCACCCTATTAAAAGTGAGCATTGTTAGAGGACTTTAGGTCATTCACTTGAAATGCCACCCTGTTAAAAGATTTTCCAATAACGGTTAAGTCAACCTTACTCCAAAGGATTTACCCTAGACTAAAACAATTGTTAGAAAGTAATAGTAGAGCTTTAATCTAATGCAACTTACAACTTCACTTGCAAATTACAAATCTCTATTCAATCCTCAATTATGCTTGGCTTCCATTCTTTGCAGCTCTAACATCTTATTCACCCTTCAAGCATTCATCTTCTTAAGCCTTCTTGCTTAGTACGTCATTGCAGACTCTTTTCTTGGGTCATTTGGTGAAACAAAACCCCTTTCTCCTTCTCTTTATTAGATTCTCACATCAAACTCTCTTATTCGTTTGCTTCATGACCAAACATTCTTATATATAAGAAATTAGAATATTTTCCTACTTGTTATCCATCATCTAAATTAGGGTTTTTGGATGGATTAGGTAGGATACAATGTATCTATCCCATATCTTGTCCTCTCTAGAAACTTCTTAGAATCCATTTGAATTTGACTCCAAAATAGTTTACATAAGATTCTGTGCCACCAACTCATCAATCTTATCTTCCTCCTAATTCACAAGCTCCAAGAAAACAAACTTGTCAACCTTTATTTGGTGAATCTTAGATCTTTTTCATAATGCAGTAGCTCGGCATTATAAATCTTCTAATGCTCGGCACATACTGCATCACTCAACATCAACTTTAAAATCACTTGGCATCAACTGGATTTTATTGGTGCTCGGCATCAACTGAAATTTACTCAGCATCTACTAACTTTGATTGGCATCCACTAGAATTTTCTTTCACTTGGCTTCAACTAACTTTTTGCTTGGCTTGAATTAACTTTGTTGGGCACCTACTATCCACTTGGTCAAGCCTGGCAAATGAACTTTGTTTAACTTATTCTTCTAAGCTTTCCAAGTGTAACCAACCATTTTGTAACCTCAAGTAGATCATCAATACATTATGTTATCATTGTCTTAACTGATCCTTGTACTTTATTACATAATTATAACTCAACCTTTCCTCTAGGTACTTTTGTTACATCTTATTGATCAAATCTTTCTCATCAATCAACTAAGTGATAGTACTTGAAACATATAAGTAATTGTCTTACCAGCAAATACTAGGTTTGACATCAGTGACAAAACAATGATTGAAACACAGTCTTCTTCAACAATCTTTCTAATCAATGATCTTTTCAATTAGATATCAACAAAATTAGGGGTCTATGACAAATGATAACTAGGATCTTTTAGACAGAAAGGCACTTGGAAGTATTTGATTATGCCTGGCACCATCAATGGTATTTAATATTACAAAAGTGAAGACAATAGAAGAGTTGATGCAAACCCTAAAAAAATTGTATGAAAAGCCTTCCGCTTCAAATAAGGTATTTCTCATAAGTGTTTATTTAATATGAAAATGACAGAAGGTAGATCTATTGTGGATCATTTAAATGATTTTAATACTATTACTAGTCAGTTATCTTCTATGGGTATCAATTTTGATGAATAAATTAGAGCTCTCTAGATTTTGTGTTCTTTTCCTAAAAGTTGGAATGGTTTGGTAATGCTTATGAGTAATTATATTTCTAGATCTAGTACCCTAAAATATGATGATGTGATTGGTGTTATTTTGAGTGAAGAAACTCATAGGAAAACCTTAGGTGGATCTACATTAAGAAGTGCTTTGAACGCACAAAGCAGGGGCAGAACAACTAAGAGGAAATAATTCTAAAATCATGGGAAATCAAAAAAAAAATTAAAGGGGAAGAGGTCTTAATCCAGAGGACCAAGAGATTGTTGGTACTATGGGAAATCAGAGCATAAGAAGAAAGATTGTTGGACTTGAAAGAATAATGAAGGAGATAAACCAGAAGGGAACAAAGAAGAAAATGTGGTGAGTAACAAATATGAAGAGGATTCTTTGCTTCTATCTTTAGAAAGTGTTGATGATTCATGGGTTTTAGATTCTGGTGCTCCATTTCATACTACACCTCATAGAGGTTATTTCATTGATTATATCCAAGGGGATTTACGGCTTCTTCATTTGGGGGATAATGAACCCTGTCAAATTATTGGAAAAGGAAAAGTTAAGATTAAGTTGCATAATGGGAATCATTGGCTACTCCATGAGATAAGACATGTTCTAAGGTTGAGTAGGAATTTGATTTCAGTGGGGCAACTTGGTGATGTTGTGTAGTTAGTTTAAATAATAAACATTGGAAGGTTGCAAAAGTTTTTCTTGTACTAGTAAAAGGTGTGAAAGTAGGCACCTTAAATCTGTGTTTAGGTCATATTGCTCCTCCTACTTTGATTATTTCAGAGAAAAATGAATGTTCAGGAAACAGTTGTTGCAGCTGAGCAAGGAGAACAAATTGCTATTGTCAATTATGATACAGTGCTATGGCACAATAGACTTGGGTAAATGAGTGAAAAAGGTATGAAAGTACTTCATTCAAAAAAAAAATTACCAGATCTGAAATGTGTTAATATGGATTTTTGTAAAAGTTGTGTGTATAGAAAACAAAAGAGAGTGAGTTTTGTGAAGACTAGGAAGGAAAATAAAAGTGAGAAATTAGAGTTTGTACACAGAGATGTATGGGGACTAGCTTAGGTATCTTATCCTTGTGTCTCTCATTATTATGTTACATTTATTGGTGATGCAACTAGAAAAGTATGGGTTTATTTCCTTAGACAAAAATCTAGTATATTTCAAACTTTTAAGAAATGGAAATGCTTGGTTGAAAATGAGGCTAGAAAGAAATGTAAATGTCTCAAATCTGATAATTTTGGTGAATATTGTAGTCGTGAAATTAAAGATTATTGCTCTGCTAATGGTATTTGTAGATAGAAAACTATTCCAAAGACTCCACAGAAAAATGGAGTTGTTGAACGCATGAACAGGACTATAATGGAGCATGCAAGAAGCATGAGGTTACATGTAGGGTTACCCTTAAACATGTTGGTAGAGGCTATTAATATTATTGTATATTTGATTAATAGAGGTCTCTCTACTTCTTTTGATTGTGGTATTCCAAAGGAAGCATGGACTAGTAAGGTGAGTTATTCTTTTCTCAAAAATTTTGATTGTGAAGCATTTGCTCTTATAGATTCTAAAAATATAACCAAGCTAGAAGCTAAGTCAAATAAATGTGTATTTTTTGGATATGGTATTAATGAATTTAGTTATAGGCTTTGAGATTTTGAAAATTGAAAAATTGTAATAAGTAGGGATGTCATGTTCAATGAGAAAGTGTTGTATAAAGATCTGTTGTAGCAACATGTGAAGAAAGAAAATGATTATGTAGTTGTGGATGATACTTCAAAAGCTAATGTTTCAACAATTCCTCATAATGTGCAACAACTGCAACAATAAATACCACACACCCAAATTAATGTTAGACAATCAACAAGGATGAGTAGACCTCCAGGAATATTTTTCTCCTTGTATTCTATTTTACTTACTGATGTTGGTGAACTTGAATGTTGTAATGAAGTTATGCAGTTGGATACAAAGATTTAGTGAGAGTCTGCAATGAAAGAAGAAATGGACTCTTTGCTGAAAAATAAAACATGGAATTTATGCAAGTTGCTTGTAGGTAAAAAAAAATTTAAAGAATAAGTAAGTTTACAAGTTGAAAGAAGAGGATGGAGGTAAAAAAATATTTAGAGCTAGCTTATTTGTTGATGCAGGAGCATCCTAGGTGTAAGGGCAATCTTCCATCACCCAAAAATATTTTATTTTCAGTCTTTTCTATTTTAATAAGGACTAGTAGATAGGGTGGTTACTATTTATGGGAACTTTCTATTTTTAGTAAATTTGTCATATGAGCTCATAATGTTATATTTTCTATAGGAAGGTTCATTTTAGAGATATAAGTCTACTATAAAAATCTCATTACTCCAGCTTAAGTATCAGAGAAGTTGTTGCAAATTTTCAATGAAAAAATTTGTAGAAAAATCTTTAGGCTCACCATTGGAGGCCTTAGAGTGCCTGGATGAGGTTCGAAAATTCAACAAACTGGCTCTAACATGATTCTAAGTATGTAGATCAGAAGCTGACATTTTTGAAAAGTGGTTATAATAGCCAATTGGAGCAACACTTCATGAGTTATGGCGTTCAGAAGTTGGGCTACCAAAATTTTTAAAATAATTTGTCAAAGATGTATTTGGCCAACTCTATATGTATTGTTAAGGTCTGTCAGCCCTAGGTATTAAGTTTGAGCATCTAAAAACCTTCCCAAGTGGCATAAAACTGCTTATTTAAGAAAGGCCCAAACATTGTTTAAGATAGCTCTAGGTGATAGTTCGCAGCACTATCTTACAAATTACTGTAATGAAGGTGCTCATTTGGTTTAGCATATTGTAATTGCTCAGAATTCTATAATTCTGCATTTGCGGCGATAATAAGAAGTCCATATTTTGTTCTTGCATTTTCTATTGTTTCTTTGTTTCTGTTATAGTTTATGGTATTAAGGGGAGTTCTTTGCATCAGTTGTAAAAGGATTTGCATAGAAAAAAGGCATCAATTTTGATGAGATATTCTCTCTTGTTGTTATAATGACTTCTATTCGCATTGTTTCAAGTATTGTGGCTACTAAAGATTTGCATTTGGGGTAGTTTGATGTTAAAACAACCTTCCTTTATGGTGATTTGGATGAAGAGATATATATGGCTCAGCCATAGGGATTTGTGGTCAAAGGTAAAGAGAACTTAGTGTGCAGACTGAAAAAAAGTTTATATGGCTTGAAGTAAGCACCTTGGCAATAGTATCTAAAATTTGACAGTTTTATGCATGAGCATGGATATAGTAGGTGTCATTCAAATCATTGTATTTATTTTAAAAGGTTGGATGATGACAGCTATATTATTTTATGTTTATATGTCGATGATATGCTTGTAGTTGGGTCTAACATGGATCACATTAAGGGGTTAAAGGAACAGTAAGCACATTCATTTTCTATGAAGGATTTGGGGGTAGCAAAATAAATCTTTGGTATGAAGATTTGCAGAGATAGGAAGAATAAAAAACTGACATTATCTGAGGCTAATTATATTGAGAAGGTGTTGCAACGTTTCTCTATAGAGAATGCTAAAGTTGTCAACACACCTTTACCTGGTCATTTGAACTTGACTAAGGACATTTATCCCAAGACACAAGAAGAGGAGGACAAGATGTCTATGGTACCTTATGCTTCAACTATAGGAAGCTTCATGTATGTTATGGTATGTACTAGGTCAGATATTGCAAAAGCAGTGGGAGTTGTTAATAGGTATATGAGTCATCCAGGACTTGAGCATTGGAATGCAATTAAATAAATTTTTGGATGTTTGAGAGGAGCATCTAGTAAGTGCTTACACTTTGGGAGCTCTACTACTAATTTACAGGGATATGTTGACTCAGATTTGGTAGGTGATATTGATACCAGGCAAAGTACTACAAGTTATGTATTTACTATTGGTGGAGCAGTTGTGAGCTAGGTTTCTAAGTTATAGAAGGTTAATTCTTTATCCACTACAAAGTTAGAGTATGTTGCTGCTATAGAGGCAGCTAAGGAGATGATATGGCTTTAGTTCTTCTTGGAAGATTGGGACACCCTCAGAAGGATAATTATTTGTTTACAGATAGTCAAAGTGACATTCATCTTGCAAAGAATTCAGCTCTGCATTCAAAGACAAAATACATACAGTTGTGGTATTATTTGGTCATTTTTGGATGATGGACAATTAAAGTTGGAGAAGATGCATACAAATGAAAATCTAGTAGATATGTGTACAAAGGTTGTGACAAGGGAGAAGTTGAATTCCTTTTCAGCTTGGATTGGTCTTATTGACTAAATAGAGTAAAAGAATAGTAGATTTCATGGTGGTTTCATAAATTCCAGTGGCAGCTAAAGGTTCAGTTGTGCTATGATCAGTCTCCAAGTGGGAAGTTATTATTGTGGAGTCTAATCAGTCTATAAGTGGGAGATTATTGTGATTTGGAGCCTAATAAGACTCAGAGGTTTATTTAGCGTCATTTTTCTCTAGTTTATTTCAACGGGGGTTTGAGGGCAGAGCCCCAAGTGTGCTCTTTGTTGTAGTATAGGGTGGGGTCGAGGGGTAATGCCCCTGTAGGGGTTTTTGAGGGTAGTTCTCCCAAAGCCAAAAATGCCCTTATATTGTAAAAGGCATCAGATACTAATTTTCTATCATTCTAGCCCTAATTTTGTAAGTAGCAAAAGCTTGTATAAAAAGGCTTAGGGTTAGGGATTTCATAATGAAATGGTGATATTGTAGCTTCTTGTGGTAGTATTGAGCCGTAAGGGATTACAGATTGTAATCAGGTTGTAATCACTGGATAATAATAATATTAAACTTGTTGTTGGTGGTCGTAGCCAAAGGATTAGGTGAACCCTAAGCTTAAATCTTGGTGTCGTGTTCTCTTTTATGGGATCTACTATTTTCTAGTATTGGTTATATTTGCATGTAACTAGTATTTCTATCTGAGGTTAATCCTAATAGGACTTGTTTCTATCATATATGGTGTGAAATATAGAACCAATTCCTCATATTCTGGCACATGTGGTCAGGTTGTTGAGCCCTCTGCATCAGTTGGTTGAATAAAAATGTTGAAAAATATATGGAATTTATACTATTCACAATTAGTTGTCAAGAATTAAATTATAAAGTAAGGCAATAGTGAATAATAGAGTGTGTGACACATTGCAAATGGTTCAATGCTTATTTATTCACTAAACTCACAATCACTCAAATCTTTATTATGGGAAATACTTTGAATTCTAGTTATGACTCTTTAACTCCTTAAAATGCAATAGATGAACCTTTTTTTTCTACTAATACCTTTGTGGTATATTATGGCATAAGTGTTGATGTCATTTTATAAATTTCCCATTGCTCATTGATAGAGTGTGCTATGGGCATAAGTTGTAAAGTTAAAATAAAACTTATAATGTTGGTTATAGATTAAAACATGGCTTCCCTCATGTGAAATCTAAACATCTTCACATACACAAAATGATACATCAAATATCACTTTATACAACTTAGAAAAACTTGTGCTTCTATTTTTGTTTGTAATTATGTAATCGACTGTACACCAATGTAAAGGATTTAAAAAATTAAGTGCACATAGCTCTTGTTTAGGTATGATTATCATTTGAACCTCTTCTCCTAAGCTTGTAGTGTACAATGAATACTAAATGGATTTATATGAATATGTTTAAAATTTTCATGTACTTGCACATTATTAGTACCCAGAATTCTTGCTAAATCATGAACTCTATTCTTTAACTTTATTGGTGCTTGATGATAATTCCCTTGTATAAAAATTTCCACTTGCTTTTATTATAACTTCTATATTAACATGGGTTGACAATGTATAGAATACTCTTGCTGGTTAACAGGAATTAAATGTAATCTCACTCTTGTTAGAATAGACAAGGAAGAACACTATGCTTAATGATATAGACTGCAATACATGCAATGAATGTATGTATATACATCTATAAGAATTACATACTATTAAAGGTTTTCACCCTTTTATTAAAGGTTGGGCTCTTGACATTGTGTAGTCCAAATAGGTTGTTCATGATTAGTTGTAGAACCTTCTTCAATATGTTTCCATTATAAGGTGCAACAAGAGTTATTATTCATATGATTTAACTGTGACAAGAAGTTGTCATTAACATCACATATTTACAAAGATGCTCCATTACTTTTGTTGGACCAAGGCAACCATCAAGGGCTCCAAATCTCAATTTAAAAACCTCTAGTCAAACTAGTCCACCCTTGATAAATATGAATCTAGTTCTTCCATGTTTAACAGGACATTGTGCATAGACTCTACTTATCCTCCAATGATATACAACCCATTCCCTATTCTTCTTTCTACAAGTCTTGGAGCTGATTACCATTGAATGTACATCATTAAATCCCTTTGAGAAAGTGCTTCTTTTCAGATTTTCCAATATTTTTAAATATATTGATTTCTTCCAAGTCAAGTGATACACACCACTATGATCATAATAACATATATGTTGATGGGTATCAAGAAAGGGCCATAGAAAGCATGCAAATTACTTGACATAATCTCACTATAGTAGGCTGGGATCTTATAAAATGATAGTCCACATTAAAATTTGTCACAATGTAGGGTGCATAGGCAAACACAATGAAATTCTTCAATGGACATGTCATCACTTTGGTTAAAGAGAATCTGAACTGTAGAAATGCCAAAGAATCTTGAAGGCTATAAAAACATCATAGGATTTTTATCATTACTCAAATCATGAAAGAGGCTATGATAGTATGGTATTAGGAAACTTAAGGGAAGTGATAAAAGTACGGGTCAGTGGAATTGGTAAGATTGCAATTTGTCAAAAGAATAAAAATTTGATAAAGTACATGTGTGCTATAGTGGTGAAGTGGTGATAAACAAAGAAGAAGAAGATGAAGATGGAAAGCTACCTCAATAAAATCAACATTCTAGTCTTTTCATTTCAGTAGGTTTTTAATTATCTATCATAAAAACTGACTTATGTCACTTATTATAACTAGAGTTAGGGTCTTAGCTTTCTTTTAGTTATCGTTAAGCATTGGAAGTTAGAATTAGTTAGGAATCATCTTCAAAATAGTTCAAACTCTAACTTTTTGAGTAGTTATGAACCCGAAAAGTTGGTTATGCTAGAATGGCTATAAATTCCTAAATCTCATTGTAATAAGGGACTTTTTGGATTTTAAAATAAGGGGACACTTATGTTATTTTTTGATAGCAAGGAAATTTTTGGAAAGTGTGTACAATTCTTGTTCTTGTAATCAACATTTTGTGTTCTCTTTTTTACAAAGTCTAAACATTTTGGTTGTTGATTCTTGTTGTAATTAATGTTTTCATGGTATGGTGTAGATGTTAGTGAACCATTGAATCATCACTAAGCTAATACTAGCCCTCAAGCGTAGTTCTTGATCATTCTTGTTAGCAATTGAAGTTTATTTAGGAAGGCTTGAAAGTCATTTGGTGCATTCAGTTTCAATAGCTTTCTTCATATATTTCTAAATTTCAATACATCGTTATTTTAAAATCCAAACTACATCTTACAAGAGAGCTACCCCTCTAAATGCAGAGGAAGATCGTATACCAAGGGCCTATCCAACTGTTGCAAAAATTGATTTGCCACACATTCCATTGGGCCAAATCGTGTACTTTATAAGTGACAAATCTATTTACCAACACTCATATAGTATCAAATTTCCGCTTGCCATTATTTTGGGTACATTTTCTCTGAGTACTACACTAACGCTTTATTGACTTTTTTATGCTAAGACTTTTTTGTAGTATAGTCTTCCCAATATGCATAAGGGTAAAGGCTAGTTGCTCAAAGATCACATATTCAATCCTAATCACATGTCCCTACATCAACATGCAGTCCTTGAGTGTCGATATATCATATTTCATATGCACAACATACTAAACTATTTCTAGGAATGATAAGTTGGTTGGAATTTATGGAATATATCAAGACAATGTGTCAAGCATGTATGTATGTAGAATGCAAATTTGATCATCAAACTTTCCATCTCATATAACAATAGCAATTTTACAACAGATAATATGTAAACTATGCTTTTAATAGACAAGTAGAAGACATTTGCCATATCATGTGAGATTTTGATATTGTTGTCAATCGTGTTTTTTTTGAGTCATACTCATTGAAATATTTTGCACAAGTCATATTGTTGATATTAAGCACAATAATATATAACATAATCATCTTTAATTACTTGAAATCGAATTGAAACATAGAATTGATTATCTACGAAGCAAGATTCTTACAACTCAAGCAACTAATCACATTGATAGAATAAGTTTTTATTAGTAACTATGATTATGCACCATTATATTTTTTTTTTCAAAGTGGTCTAATATCTTTATTAACATGACTTCTCAACACAACATAAAACTACAAATGAGAGGATGGATATAAGTGAAAGTAATTGAGATTAATATAAAAATTACATGAATATAAAAATTTAAAAAATTAAGAAAGAATTATTAAAAATAATATTATTACATAAAATATTACATTGTAAAATTCTATATATCTATTTTATACTCAATTACATATATATATATATATATATATATATATATTTATTTATTTATTTATTTATTTATTTATTTATTTATTTTATTTTTTTATTTTTAATTAATATAAAATATATGTTACTATTGTGTATAACAATAATAATTTAGAATTAATTTATTATGTAAACTAATAATATTGCTATACAAAATTACCAAATTAATTTTCTACTCAATCTTAATAATATTATTAATGTATTGTCAAATATATATTAATGATAATATATATCTTTAATATAAACTTCAATGTATGTAATTATCTTTTTGGTAATTAGTGTTTTGTAAAATTTTGATATGCCATTCTTATATTATAAGAATTGAATCAAATAATAAATAAATCATTTATATGTATGTGTGTGTGTGTGTGTGTGTGTGTGTGTGTGTGTGTGTGTGTGTGTGTGTGTGTGTGTGTGTATATATATATATATACACATTGTAACAATTGTATATAAAACTTATGCAAAAAAAAATTATGTTTGTTTATTGCTACAATTATGATCAAAATGGTGTTGGATGGAGTTGATGTCTATAAAATGTTCAATAGGAAGCCATTCTTAAAAGTTGTTAGTTTTTTTTAAAA
Source organism: Cupressus sempervirens (assembly GCA_028749045.1). Classification (NCBI taxonomy): domain Eukaryota; kingdom Viridiplantae; phylum Streptophyta; class Pinopsida; order Cupressales; family Cupressaceae; genus Cupressus; species Cupressus sempervirens. The sequence goes on along the minus strand of CM053786.1, from coordinate 911,646,111 downwards.
TTTAATTTTAAAGCCTATTTTTTCACCTCTCATCATCCTTTGTGTTTCCTGCGTTACTTGATTGTTGATTGTGATCAACACACACAACTGGACCAGGAATAAAGTCTTCAAAATGTTATCAAAATTAAAATTTAATATCCAGAAGCAATCAAAACTCCATTCATATTAAAGAGGGTCCAATCTACCCTTGAATCAATTGAAAAAGATTCAATTGTCCCTCTGCACATTGTTTGACTTTAGTTTGGAGCGCACGGTGTGATATGATTCTAAAATATTTGAAGCATACCCAACAATCCTTCCTACAGCAAACATTGTCAGCATCCACATCTCCTTCAACTTCTTCATCGAGAAGCATCTTTCAGTCACGCCCTGAGATTTGCATCAAACTTGGATAGTACAAGTATAGACATTAGGGCTAGAACCAAGTTTCTAGCTCTATTTTCTCACTTGCATTTTAGTTGCATGCTTATTTTTTGTTTTTGACAGCCACTTATTGGATCTAATCAAGTGGTTTTGTAGGTTTCTCACTTTGGTTTTAAGACTAACCCTTGTACAGGTTGACTTGAAGGTCAAAACCCTAGTTTTTGAAAGAGTTGATCATATATTCCAAACTGCTTGGAGCTTAGATTTAAAATTTATTTTGTAGGTTGTGGATGCATCCAATATGTCTCAATCCAATTTTCTAATTTTTTCAGTTTATTTTCTGCAGTTATAATTTTTTCTTTTTTTCATAAAACATCATTTTTAGGTGTGAATCAACGAAGTTTTCAAGAAATTCTACATTTTTGGAAATGGCTCCAAATTCTATAGGGGATTGGTTCTTTGTGTTTTGAATTTGGAGGTCATATTAGAGCTTAATAAATTGATTTGAAAAACCTAGTATATTTGACAAAACGGGTCCCTATGGCACAAATTAAGAGATATTACTAAATTTCTTGTAATTTTGGAAAGCTCTCTAATTTTTAGCAAAGGTCTCTTTGAATTATTATTTTTGCAACCAATATAATAACAAAAAAATAAAATCTTGTTGACTAGGTCAAAAGAAAAAATTTAAAAAGAGAGCATTTGTGATTAGCTTGTACTTTATTTGCATACACTTGGTTGTAAGTGTTGGTGTAAATATGTATTTACTATTTACACTTTACTTAAGTTGACTTAGGTTAATGCATTATTTATTATATTGCATTATATTATTATTTATTTGGTGAGACACTTAAGAGTTTGTGTACTTTCTTGAGTTGTCATGTTGACAACACACAAGTAAGCAACTCTAATTCAGCACATGATGTCTACAACACTACAGTTTGTATCATTAATTGATTTTTCATGTAAACAACATAGCTATTTGCACTCCTAATTTAGCACATGGCATCTACAACATAAATTTGTGTGCTACACCTTTGTAGGCTTATCCTCTCATCATCGCACTTACTCCTATGCTTAATGGAGGATAATTCATATCTGGTGGACATGTGCTTGGTTGTATGACTTATCATGTTGTTAATTCCTATGCATTCTAAAAGAATTCTAGAGGCCTTTATATACAGGCACTCCTAGTGTACTTTTACATGAAATCAAATACATATCGATATTTTGATCATACTCTTTCTAGTCTACTGTTGTGCTTGTGCCTGAGTTCTTTGATCTTGGGTGAATTTTTCCCTAAGGCAAATTCTTACATGGTATCAGGTCTTGGAGAATTTCTCTTCACATAGCCATTCAAGAACATGGTAGCTTCAGTACCTCAACCCAAATCTAAAGTACCACAGAAATTGAGAGCATTTAAAGTGAAAACGGACATCACTATTGCATTCGGAATGTCAATTTGGTAAAAATCGGCTATAAATTTGCCTACCCTAGGCCAAAGTCCTTCGTGAGGCAAAAAAAATTGCAAATCGACACTCGACGGCCCTGATTTAAAACTACGATATGATCGTATTTTAGATCTGCAATTTTGTTTTTTGGATCTAGTGATTTTTCTCTACATTTTTCAGATAGATTTTTCGGAAAAAAAAATTGGCTAGGCAGCCCTATAGAGAAAATTTTTTTGTATAGGTACCGGGCAGTGACACCTCGACCCTATATCCTGGTGGAATATTTTTTGGTGGTCTATAGTTACATAGTGGCTAAATCTAGTTGGACCTTCACATTTTGGCTTGCATCAAGCGGTAATAGTCTTCCCTCTTCGACAACCAAATTTCATAAATTCCAGCCAAGACAATCGGTCACCAGTGACTACAAACCAACCACCAAAGCCCTTAACCATCTGACAGCCTTACCTCATTGTGTTTTCAATCCACGTCTTTATCTTTTTAAATAGCTATGAAGTCTCTCTAGTGTCCAACAACCCAATGTCGACCACGCTGGAAACACTTTCTCTGTTTGCCAAATCATATAGTGACATGCAGGCATCTAGCTCAGTGACACATGGGGGCCACATCTGTCATTCAAGACCAATCACCAGCTGCCAAGTGGACCTCCTTTCGCCACCACAGAACGACATGCCAATGCCACATCGACCCTAGACATAGTCTACGTGTCACTCTGCTAACTTAGTCAAATTTTCCACATAAGAAACACATGTCACCCAATCACCATGCATCTATACTACCACATTTACTTTTTTGTACCACTGTACGATCCAGTCAGCCTATCACATCAGCAAGAGAGGCTATTTTTTCCTATGTCAGCATTTCACTATGTTAAATTTGATAGTTGTCGGACCGTCATTTCTAGGCATTTTATAACTACTATGACAAATATTTGATCATCAAATTTAACCACACAATTTTCTACCTAGACCCCTCTCTAGATGCAGTTTTGATTTGGCAACTCGACTTTGAGAGGCCATAACTTAGTCATACGGACTCCAAATTAGGTGCAATTTTATTTTTTGTTAGGTAAAATTTCCTGAACTTTTTAGTGGTGGTGTTCTTTTCTAGTTTTGGTGCAAGGATTTATCAAAAATTGCATTTTTGGTGACTATACTTGTTCAATCCTACATTTTGCAACTTGAAATGCTCTATACGAGCTCATTTGGACACATTTTCAAGTTTCATTTTTTTTTAAAGTGCATTTTTTTTGTCTACTTTCTAGATCTACAATCAAATTATAGAGTTGTGTGGACAAAAATCTCACTTTTAGACTTAGGGCTTTTTCTGCATTGTAATGCTTTGATTACCTTACAAAATTGTTGTACATCTAAGCTATAGTTCTTAGTGATAGATTTGAGCCTCAAAAGGTAGTTGTAAAAAGAAAAATCAAAATTCCACTTTGTACATTTTGACAAGTGGCCTATTGTACATGCACTATATATAAAGTGCCAAAAGCATCTTTTTTGTGGGGGTCTTTTGATTGAGTGAAAAGGGGGGGGTGTATTGTGTTCTTGTGTCTCTTTTATGCTCTTTTACTTTTCTACATCATGGGTTCACCTAAATGTCCACTTCTAACTTCACATAACTTCACATAATTATTCTACATGGAAAGATATTGCATGGAGTAGATTAATGGAAAAAGGTCTAAGTCTTTGTGTTGATGGTACAATTTCCAAACCCACTGATGCTACAGCACTTTTTGATTGGCAAAAACAAGACCAACAGGGTTTAGGAATTATCAGGAGTTGTGTACATAGAGATCTCTTCTTCCACATTTCCAATTTCAAGGAATCCAAACCTACATGGGACAAACTTGAAGCATTGTGTGGTAAGGTGAATGAGGAAAAGGGATTGAGGATTGAGGATGATCTACTTCTATTGGATCCAAAAAATTTTGACATAATTCAAGATTACATCAACAAAGCCAATGAGTATAGAGCACTACTTAAAGATTGTGGAAATCCCTAGAAGGATGAAAAGTTGATTCATCATATCCTGAAGAGGCTACCTTTAGAGTATGCTTCCTTTCTTCCAAGTTATAATACTCACAAGTTAATCATGGGAAGTGCTTTCCAAAAGCCTACATTTGATGTTTTTGCAAAAATGTTGATTCTTGAACAATCTTACTTGATAGATTTGGGACTTCTCATAACATCAAAGACCAAAGCATTTGTGGCTAATAATAAGAACCAATCAAGTCAAGGAGGAAGAAGTTCTAACAACAACAAGAAAAAGTAGTGGAAGCAAAAATCACAATCTGAGACACAACATTCCTCCTCACAATAAGGCAATTCTTCTTCCAACAAGAAGGGAAGTAATGAAAAGAAGGAAAAACTTTTTTGTACATATTGCAAGAAACCAAATCATTATGAGCATCATTGCAAAACTAAAAGAATTTATGAGTTGGAAAACCTACTCAAGAAGAACAAAATTCAAGTGTCAAATGCTTCCAAGGATTCAACTCCAACCACTTCAAAGGAAAAAGTGCAAGCACTTATCGAAAATACAAGTTCTTCTTTAGAATGGATTCTTGACTCAAGCGCCTCCTATCATATTGGTTCTTCAAAGGGAGACTTTTCTTCATTGAAGCAGTCACAGGTACTACACATCTTTGTGGGAGATGATACTAAAATGGAAGTTGAAGGGAAAGGACATGTGGAGACGGAAAATGGGGAATTCAAAGACGTTCTATATGTTCCAAACCTTCATTCTAATCTCCTCTCAATTTACCAAATCACTCACCTTGAATATGGAAACAAAGTTGAGTTCCTTTCGTATTTAGTAATGGTGCGAAATCTCAAAGATGATTCATTGGTTGTAGTGGAGAAAGTCAATCATGACAAGAGGCTTTATTCCTTCTCCTACTTTGTGCCTAAGTCTCCTTCACAAGCCTTGTTAACTCAATCACATTCACCAGCCAAATTATGGCATGAGTGGTATGGTCATCTTGCCTTCTGCTCTCTTCAGCAACTTTGCTCAAAAAATATGGTCAAAGGTCTACCTAAAATCAACTTTTCTAAGGGTGAATGTTCATCATGTTTAGTGGCTATGCATCTTGAGGAGAAGTATGATAAAGGGAAGTTTTCAAAAGTACCAATTGTTCTTTAGTTAGTTCACATGGCACTAGTAGGTCCTTTTGTAGTGGCATTAGTTAGCCGAGTTGCTACATCCTCACTTTCATTGATGCTTTTTCACGCTATACACAAGTCTACTTTCTTCATCATAAGAATGAAGTGGTTATTAAGCTTCAAGCATTCAAGAGTCATGTTGAACAACAATTAAAGAAAACCATCAAGGTTCTATGGATGGAAAATGAAAGTAGCTATGTGGATAGAAGACTTAAAGACTTTTGCAAACTTGAGGGAATTGATCTTCGAAATCCACCATCATTCAGTCCGCACAAGACAGATGTTGCAGCACCAAGGATATGAACTCTTAAGTCCATGGCAAGTTGCATGATACAAGCCAAGTCTCTTGATCGAACTCTTGAAGTTGAAGCTATTAGCAGTGCCAATCACATACTTAATAGGTCTCCTCATAATGCCTTAGATGGTAAGACTCCTTTTGAGGCATGGTGCAGCAAAAAACCATTTGTGAGTCACTTCAGAGTCTTCGATTGTTTTGCATGCACAAATATATCTTCCAAGGGATGCAAGGCACCATCACCTAGGCCTTATACTTTCATTAGATATGAAGACAATGTTAAGACATATAGACTTTTAGATCCTGAGACTCATGACATCTTTGTGGAGAAGGATGTTCACTTTAAGTAAAGTTCACCAAGCTTATCCTCTAATCCTCTCCGCACTTCATACACTTTAGAAACTGATAGCGACACTAGAGATAGTGAATGAACAGACTCAAATTTGTGGGATCCTATTGATAGCTACAGAGAGAGGTCACAGCATCAACACTTTCCACATGCATACATTACCATAGTGATAGGTCCAACACAGAAGGGTACACCTTGTCTTCTAGCTCTAGCAATAGGGGATGACTACATAGTAGAAATTTTAGGTTTTTTTGTTGAGTCATACATAGCAGACTTGGGGGACATCATCAATGATAAACATCTTCTCTTTGATGATGATGATCCTTCTTCAATTGTTCCAAGGGCTCACTCTGCCACTCTTGTCCATTCTCTACATGATCAATCTTCATAGGTTGATATGATTATGGATCCTTATGTACAGCAGTTGCAGGAGGTCTCTTTATCATTTGAGCAGACTATGGATTCTTTGGGATAGCTTCTCCATCCATCCTTGTCAGATCTATACTTGTTCTTTTTAGCATTATTGGAAGGGGTGACCATCAGTATCGACAAGGGGACAATTGAGCAGGTTTTAGAGGCATCACTAATCATCAGGATTCTTTCTACACATAGGGGAAGCATCTCACTTGTACCTTTGCCATTGTTTCTTCCAAAAGGGAGGAACATTATTCATCACTTAAGGACCAGCTTCTACCTTGGAGTAGCTATCATTGATTGGCACTCTTCATTTGGGGAGGGACTACCTTGTCTCTCTTCCTCTTCTTTCCTATGGGGGGGACTTTTTCCTCTTATGAGGTTTTGTTCTTCTCATTCTTCACTATTGTATATACTTGATGTATGTCGTAATGAGGGGGTCTTGATTACTCCATCCATCCATGCATCTTATTTTTTCATCTCTCTTTGGGAGAGGGTTTTTCCCATGAGGTTTTCCCTCTTTCTCCGCTTTATGAGAGATTTCATTTCATTAAGTACATGGGTACCTAACATGGCCTAGTAGTCAAGACCCATCATGCATTTCATCCTAGTTTTTGTATGTTTAAGGGAATTCCCCTAAGTTGCACTTAAGGGAGGGTGTTGGTGTAAATACATATTTACTATTTACACTTAAGTTTACTTAGGTTAATGCATTATTTTATTATATTGCATTATATTATTATTTATTTGGTGAGACACTTAGGAGTTTGCGTACTTTTATGATTTTTCATGTTGACAACATAGAAGTAAGCAACTCTGATTCAGCACATGGTGTCTACAACACTGGAGTTTGTATCATTAACTAAGTTATCATGTAGATAACATAGTTATTCGCACTCCTAATTTAGTACATGGTGTCTACAACATAAATTTGTGTGCTACACCTTTGTAGGCTTATCCTCTCATCATCGCACTTACCCCTGTGCTTAATGGAGGATAACCCATATCTAGTGGACATGTGCCTAGTTGTATGACTTATCATGTTGTTGATTCCTATGCATTCTAGAAGCATTCTAGAGGCCTTTATATATAGAAAATTCCAGTGTACTTTTAGATGAAATCGAATACATATCGATATTTTGATCATACTCTTTCTGGTCTACTGTTGTGCTTGTGCTTGAGTTCTTTGATCTTGGGTGAACTTTTCCCTAAGGAAAATTTTTACAGTAAGAAATGATTTTAGGCAACTAACAACTTTGTGTTGTGGGTTTTGCTTAGTTCTGATGACCTAACCTTGTGGTTTTGTAGGATTTTCTTGCATGCTTTGCTAAGGGACATTGCTAAATTGAAAAGGGCTACTAACATTGTTGCAAGGTTGCCCAAGCTAAAAAAACAAAACAAAAAAATTAATTTGTCTTCATTTGATTTCATTGTGCTTGCATCTACTAGTTGCTTTCATTTCCTTAGGAACATAAAACCTATTAGTAAGGGTTATTTGTTTGTAGGAGAGTATGATCTTCACCTTCTAGGTGAATTAGAAATCTTGACCCTTTATTTAATCAAGAAAGTGGGTGGTACACTCCACTCTTTTGTGATTTTAATTAACATCGCTTGGCCTAGTTGGGGAAATATTAGGGGGTATGAGAGTATGCTCTCCACCTTCTTAATGAATCAAAAATCTTGACCTCCTCGGTGTGGATCCTTTTTTCTTAATCTCTTAGTGAGATTCATACATTTAGAGGGCCTGCTATTGGTGGAAATATATCAATAGAAATAACCCAAAGTGGGAACAAGAAAGGCCCAACTAATCCAACCCACTATAATCAAAACCTCTTCACAAAGGTGAAAGCCTTGGAGGTCATAAAAAATGTCTTCATCTAGTGAGAGTACTTGTGGGACTGTGACCTTTAGGAAAATACAAGGTGGGAATGCTTAAGGTACTCTTATGGTCATGAGTGTTGATATTCCAGTCATGTTAGTTATTAGTGACATACACTTATTCAAATTGTGAGTTTATACCAAGCATATTGTATAGTTAACAATATTAACCAAGCATTTTAGTTGCTACTGAGTCCTATGGACAAATTTTAGTTTGAACCAAGTAGTTACTACAAAGTTGAAGTTTAGCAGTGTAAACTAAGTTGTGCAATATTTACCAAGTTTGCAATTGATGTGATGCAAGTCTAGTGTTGACCGAGCTACTCAGTGTTAACCAAGAGACATAGTTTATACCAAGTTTGAGGTGATAGTGTTTACCAAGACATACAGTGTAAATCAAGAGACTCGGTTTATATGCCGAGTTTCACAGTATTTGTTGAGTCACTAGTGCAGACTGAGTTCAAGACTACTTGGAAGTGACCAGTATGAACCAAGCTTCTACGTCTATCGAGTGCATGTTGATGTCGAGCATTGACAGTGGATTTTGAGTATCAGAACCTCACTAAGTCAGCCTTTAGAACCTAAGTTTCTAGACTCTGGCCGACTTTGTAATATTTTGTGTAAACTTGTATTGTGGTCAACTTTGTAATTGTGTAATTCGATTGATATATATGTAAGGTATTGTACCACATCCAATGTATGTACAGAATTGATAAGGAAAAAATGTAATCATAAGAAAAGAACAGAAGAGAGAAATACGAAGGCTACAATAATATAAGGAGTAGCAAAGATTCATCTACCACAACAAAGTGATTTGTACACTCAAAAGAATCTCATTTAGTAAACCAAGTTGTAGATCAAAGATCAGTTGTTGTTTCATCCTAATAGGTGGATCAGTCAAATCCTTTAACAAGGTAGACCTAATAGTCTTATGTAAATCTCTTTACCAAGTGCATACTTCATTGTATGTTTGTAAATCATTTTGCAAAGTGGACTTAGCAATCCTTATTGCTCTTAACAGGGTAGATCATTAGAAGTGATCAATGTAAGCCTTAATAGGCCAACTTTATACTACAGTACTAAAGCTTGTGGGTATCATCTCCACCCCGATTTTGCTTTCTATTTGGAAGGTTTCTAGGTCACCAAATTGTGTGTCAAAGTGTTATGTATGTTTTCATGATTTTCAATTTCTCATGCATGAAGTTAGATCAGAATTCAAATAAAGGATTAATTGCTAATTACAATAAAAAATTTAGAAGTTACTGATTTACCCCTCCCCTCTTAGTAACTTAGCTTGTCATAATATTTACAAGAATTGGTATCAGAGCATTGTGATTCTCAATGAAAAGTTTATCAAGCTTGAGAAAAGATCAAATGCAATGGAAGTATTCAGACTTGACAAGGCTATTGACAATAAGAAGCTAGATTTGGAATTGGCCATTGGACAACTCAAGAAAGCAAATGAGAAACTCTATATCAAAGGCAATGGAGGTATTCAGACTTTAAAAGGCTATTGAAAATAAGAAGCTAGATTTGGAATTGGCCATTCGACAACTCAAGAAAACAAAAGAGAAACTCTCCCAATTCCTGAAAAAAAAAAGAAAAGATCTTGCCATCCAGATGAATGATTCACTCTACATTGAAGAAAGAATTGAAGACATCATTCCAAGCAATTCAAATGAAGTTAACGAAGCAATCAAAGAACTGTTGGAAAAGAATAATACTCTTCAAGAAGAAGTAAGAAAACTAAGAAGAGAGCAAGAAATTTAGTCAGTAAGATTGTGTGAAGTCATGGAAGAGAAAAATAAGATAAAAGAAGAGATAGAAGGAAAGAACAATGAAATTCAGCACCTATCCCTTCAGCAAGAAAACTTCATCGATTAGCTCACTAATGCAAATAAAGAAATCATGAACTTGAGATCAAAGAATGAAAGATTGCAGAATTATCTAAATATTGAAAGGAAAACCAATGAAAGAATGTTTAGATTCCAAGTAGACATGAATCAGTTAAATGAACAAAGTCACTTTAGACAAAAAGGAAAAGCAAGAATTGGATATACATAAGAAGGAGAATCATCCAAACAAGGAGCTCAAAGTAACCAAAAACCTACTTGCAATCACTGTGGTAAGATAGTTCATACTTCAAACAAATGTTGGAGCAATGGGAAGGCAAATTTCAATGAAAAATGCTACAATTGTAATCAACATGGTCATAGAGAAAATGAATGCAAAGGGAAACCAAGTTTTAAAGGAAAATGTCACAAATGTAAGAAGCATGGGCACAAATCATCAGAATGTAAAACCAAGATATTGAATCCAGCAAAACATATTGTGAAAGCTATATTTGGTTGGGACTACAACACCTAGCACAAATGTCATTACTATGAAGAATTTGGACACATTAGTATAAATTGTGTAAAACATCACATAAGGAAGAGAGATACTACCAAAAGATGTTTCATTTGTACAAAACCTGGGCATCTTGCTAAGAATTATATGAACACTGGAAGAATAGAAGATGAAAAGAAGGAAAAAGCTGACAACATTAGAAAATAAATGAGACAATAATGGATTTCAAAATCTATCGAGAATGCAAGTCCTAGCAATGACGATCAAGTCACTCAAGAATTGGGTGACTCCACTATTTCAACTTAATTTCTCAAAGGAGAACTAGAACTAGGCTACTAAAGAAGATATCTAAATAAGTTCTAGCTGTCAGGATAAAAGATCCATATCAGCATTCAAGATGTGAAAGGGATCATTGAGTAAAAGGTACCAGTCACTACCGAGTTATCTTCCTTACCTAGTGAGGGCGAGTCATGGACTCTACCGAGCGAGATTGGGAATAACTAAGTTTTACATGTTGTCACCGAATGATGAAAGATTTTACTGAGAAATCAATGCAAGCAAAGTGGATGACAATCTGTCAAATCCAACTTTCATAACAAGCATTTATGGAAAATTTTGATAAAAGGAATGAAATCAAATTCATTTTCACTATGAATTTTTAAGAGCAAATTGCGCAGAACAATCTTCAAGAGCATTCAAGTGATTTGAGAAAATTGTTTTCAAAAATTTTTAATTCTTTCAAACCCTACTAAGTGAAGATGGCAGCTACTAGCAGCTAAGAAAAATGAGGATCAGACATGCTAGTTCGTGGTGTAGAATGGAAGGCACGAACTTCAAACTCACTACTGCAATCATTGAAACCCTAGACTCGAGTGGAGCTCAATCATAAATCTCTTCCAAGGTATTGTTAATCAATGACATCTGTTCTCATTTTAAATGTGTGATTCAAGATATTAGCACCCCAGAAATGGATGAATGTTTAAAAGAGTTGTGTTGATGGCATTTTGAAACCTGAGCACCACCATCTCGAGGCTGAAGGTTTAACCCATATTTCTCACATGCCCCATGATTTTCAAGTCAAATGGATTAGGTATATTCTTAGTCATGTGCACAGTGGACAGTTGTGGTTGGAACAACCTATTTTGATTACAATGAAGATGATTCATAGGATCACTGGTCTTCCTATGCTAGCTAAAGCTAAAATGACAAAAACCCTAGGTTGGGTCGAACTAGAGAAGAAAACCCTAGCAAAGTGGGATGGTAGGGGAATAAAAATTACTAGTGTCACTAACATGGAATTGAAGTTTGGTATCCATATCATTGCACACAAGATCTATAGTTCTAGCAGGTTGAACAGTGTATCATGTGAAGCAATAGACTTGGCGTACAAACTTGTCAAGAATAACCTTTCTCTCAACCTTGCCTAGCTACTGTTGAATCAATTCAACAAGAACATGGAGAGCATCAGGACATCGAAGAATAACCCGTGTAAGCTTGTCTCCTTGTTAACATGTTTATTCTTTTATATTCAAAAATTCTTTCCATCAAAAGGTACTATTGTCTAGAGGAAAGATGTGCCAGAAAGTTACACTACTATTATGGATAATTATTTTGATGCTTTCAAGGAGAAAATGAATAATACATATTGAATCCCCAAGAAACTAGTTCAAGATTATAAGGATGGTGTATGTTTTATGGTGGATAGTGATAAGGTATGCATTCAAATAGTTAGGCCCAGAATTGCATAGATAAAACCTCTAGGATATGAGATAAATATTGATGAAACTAAGGATATTATTGAGGCACTAATTAATGAACTAGTTGAACCCAAGGCTACATACTTTGGTACATGTGATGAGGCTAAGGCCTGGATAGAATTGGAGATGAAGCTCCCTTAGGCGGTTAGCAAAGGCAAGAAAAGGATTGCTAAATTGAAAACAATTTCTACTCTTTTGTTAACTGAGGGAAAAAAAAATGAAGATGAAGAAGCAGAGGATGAAGAATTAGAGGAAGAGGAACCACTGAAGAAAAAGGGCAAGGTAATCATTACCAAGCCTATCAAAACATCCATTGTAGTGTTCACAAGGAGATCCTCTAGGAAGAAGGCAAACAAAGAAGGGGGAGACATAATTTTCAAGAGGTCTCTACCCACATTTGGGGAGATGATGAAGGAATTGGAATTAGGTTCTGGGATAACAAATTTCAAAGCACTAAAATATGAGACCAGAATAGCTGATGAGCAAAGGCAGACTGAAGATATTCTGATATCTAAAATGGGCAAATGGAAATACTCTCCTAACTAGCTCACTCAGCAAATTCCAGATGCTTTAATGGATAAAATCAAGCCAAGATGGGAATATGCAAAGAAAACTGCTAAGGACATTCATGACCATACCCTAAGGCAACTTATGCCAAATTTGACTAACAAAGAAATCAAGGAATCTTTAAAGAAAAATGAAGAAAATTTGACTTTAAGTTTCAATACTTGTCTAATTTTGTTGAATGAAATAGAGCATGTTGTGAAGAATGCAACAAATACATGGAAGAATGTATATCTTCTTCATAAACTGAGTGATTTTTCAATCAACATAAGTGACAAAGATGAAGATGATGATCAAGAAAAGGATGAAGAGAAAAATGATAAAGAGGTAACACATTTTGATAATGATGATGATGAAGAGGAACAAGAGAAAAAGGCTATTGAGGAAGGAACACAAGATGTTGAGGAAACTAACCCAGTCAAGATTGTTGCAGCAGTTATTGCCTCACTTCCTCACTCTCCAAGCAAAATAGTGACATCATCAAGCATGGAGACAACCTCTACAGGATTGATTGTGTCTAGCACTACAAGCACAAGCATCTAATCAATCTTTGCACCAGTACAGCTCAGCACATCATTGACTGAAGTATCAACTACTTCATCTATTGAGCTGCAGACTCTTGCCTCTTCAACAGTCTTCAATACATCAATTTTTTCTTTAACAACTACTTCTACTAGCATTTTTACATTTCTACAATAAGTGCAGTATCAATTTTTGCAGCAATCCCCACTATTTCAACTATTGTTTCCATTCCAAGTTCACAAGCAATAAGTGCAAGGAAAGTTGAGACCAAGCCTCAATTGAACACAAAAATTTTGGGATAACGTAAAGGAAACGAGGAGGATGTTGACCTTGATGAGGAAATTTTGATTCCAAATTGGGATATTTCAAAACTCACTCTTGATCAAATGCAAACCTTTGGAGAATTACTCCAAAAGAAAGCCAAGCAGTAGAGGCTAAGAGAAGAAAGAGATAAAGAATTCAAAATTATTGAGGATACCAAGAATATTTTGGCAGAGGCTATAGGTATAGAGATTAATTCTTCTCAGCAAATTTTGTATCAACTGGAAGAAGCAATCCAGAATTTTAATGAAGATCTAGATAGACAAGGTAAATTATTACAAAAGTAGAAAAGAAGTTTGAGAATAAGGTCTTAGAACTTATTTCTCAAAAGATTGCCATTTACCAAGTAGAGTTATCTACTATTTTAGGTTCTCTTGAAACTTCTTGTACAAATGTAATTTTACTTTTTGGTAAATTATGTGATATTTCAAGCTTTAGAAAGGAAATAAAAGACAATTTGTCTAAGATTGATGAAGATCTTAAGGCGAGTGCTCAACAATTGCAGCTTGACCTGAGTTCAAGCTTTGCCCATTTCAAAAGGATTACATTTTTGATAGACATGCAAGCAGAATTGCTAAAAGAAGAAGCCAAAATCAAATCTACTTTGGTAGATATTCAAAATATGATACTCCCTAACATGGATGCACTGCAAAAGCATATTGTTTATTCAAAAAATCTCATGTATGATAATAATTTCTTGATTGTAGACCATATGATCGAAATTTCAGCAGAAGTGTAGGTGGCATTGCACACATGCAAGGTCTTGCAAAAAAACTAGGACAAGACTTTGGCAATCATACTAAAGGTACATTCAGACTTCTTATCTCATTTTGGCATTACTATGTAAATACATATAGCATAGATCTTTGGAATTAATGTCAAAAAAGGGGGAGAAGATATTGGAGGAGATATAAGAATATAAGATGATCTATAGAATTCATGAGGAGAAAGGTGTAAAAAGATAGGGGGAGAAAATTGTAAGTGTAAAGCAAATATATAATGTATGTATAGTACACTGTATATTATCTCTAGAGGAAGCATTACCATGTATAGAAATGTATCCTTTACAAAAATAATTTTGAAAAATCTCAAAAACAATATACTCTATTGAATTGGAAATATAAGGTGATAGATAATTCCATTTTGATTGATAAGTGTTTTTGTCACTAATGCCAAAGGGGGAAATTGTTGACATTCCAGTCATGTTTTTTATTAGTGACATACACTTATTTAGATTGTGAGTTCATACTGAGCACATTGTACAATTAACAATATTAACCATGCATTTCAGTTGCTACTAAGTCCTACAATTGCTACCTAGTCCTATGGATAGATTTCAGTTTGAATTGAGCAGTTACTACAAAGTTGAAGTTCAGTAGTGTAGACTGAGTTGTGCAGTGTTTATCAAGTTCATAGTTGATGTGATGTGAGTCCAATGTTGACTGAGCTACTCAGTGTTAACCAAGAGACACACTTTTTACTAGAGTTCGAGGTGATAGTGTTTACCAAGTCATACAATGTAAATCAAGAGACTCAGTTTATATGTCGACTTTTACAATATTTATTGAGTCACCAGTGCAGACCAAGTTCAAGAGTACTTGGAAGTGATCAGTATGGACCTAGCTTCTATGTCTACCGAGTGCATGATGATGCCGAACATTGACAGTGGATGTCGAGTATCAGAACCTCACTAAGTCAGTCATCAGAGCCCGAGTTTCTACACTTTGGCCAACTTTGTAATATTTTGTGTAAACCTATATTGTGGGTTGTTAGAATCTGAAAAGATTAATAACCCAGAAAACTAGTGCAAAGAGTAAATATCTAAACTATGGATGCAAATGATACAAAATCAAAATAGCATCATAGAGTTAGTCTCCAAGAGAGTAATGCAAATGCTGGAAGCAAAATAGCATTAAGAGGATGCAAAAATAAGAGATACAAATACAAGCCAGGTAGCATGCTTATATAGGCTAGGAAGAGAGAGGAGGTGGCAACACCAAACAATGAGGAGCAACCATCTATCGGACTAAAGATAGCAAAGTATCTTCCCAAGATAGCTAATGGATGCTCACATGTAGGAAGGTGACACCTCACAACCATTCACCTAATAAGACATGCTTTATTAACCTAAGCGAGATTATTAAAAGTGTAGGAAAAACCTAGCAAAATAGGAAAAAATAAAAAACTACACTAACGCCCCCCCATAAGCGAAGCTTAGGTGGATGTAGAAATGGGTCCCGGCAACGAGGCCATGTTAGGTACCCAAGTACAATGCAAGAAGATGCAACCTCTGAAAGCGGGGAAAGAGAGAAAACCACAAGGGAAAAACCCTCCCCCAAAAAGAGGTAAGAACCTAGTGAAGAACTGAAGAAGTCTCCCGCTAGGGAAATTGTCCCCTAAAATAGGAACAATGAGTGATCATGAAGAAGCAGCATCACTGAAGCATGAAGAACCGCAAAACTCTATCAAAATGCTGATCTGTAGAACCCCCATGGAAATAGAAGGCACGAACCATCAACCAAAGGAACCTCCATGGAAATAGAAGGCACGAACCATCAACCAAAGAAGCATAGAACAACAATATAACCTCCCCTTAAGGTAGGTGAGGTGACAGGCAGCTGAAAAGATGGGCCAAAAAATCTCCTACAACACAGGAGCCAAACTCATCGAGAGTGAGGTACAAACACAAATAAAGGCATGTGTCGTCGACACTGCATGAGGAATTAGAGAAAGAGAGCCTATAAGCGGCAAACAACTATCCCCCCCATGGCACTTTATATAATAGTGTGAGTACAACGAATCACAATGATGAAAAGGATCCCGAATCGCAAGAGTGGCACTTTATCTTAGTGCGTTGCATAAAGATGCTTACAGTGAATATCAACAATGATCAAAAAAAAAACATAGGGCTGAAACAACAGAAGGTAAAGCCCAAAACGAAGCAACTGAAGCAACAAAATCGATCTCCGGACCTGAAACAAACAGAATATCCACCAGAATGCTAAAATGCAAAAGACTGAATAGGATGTGTCTGGAACAGAATCTGGAACAACAACCAACATCACTGGAAAGAGCACAGAAAGAGCTTTCCAGCGATATAAAGAAGTCCAAAAATGGAGATCGAAAGCTCAAGATACGCCTCCCGGAGTGCAAAATAGAACATCTGACTTTGATTTCCATAATAGGCAACCAAACTGTATCAAAACTCAAAAAAACCTATACCAGTATCTCTGTCTCAGAACCAGCTTTTCGACGCTTCTTTCGGATCGGAAAAATACCTCCATATGCAAAAGTTATGGCCAAAAAACCACAAGTAGGTCTTGATTTCAATGCATTACAAACCCTCATGAAGAGCATATGTTAAAAGTGAAACTTGGGCACAATAATCAAGGAAACGAATAGCACCACTGCGATCTACTCAAAAAATCATGCACTTTCAAAAAAATAATCGCCTCGATATGAGGTCGTATGAGAAAGTTATGATCCTCCGAAGTTTCCAAAACAAGAACTGTGCACAGTCACGGCTGAGAATCTGCAATTTCTGAAGAATTCATGCATGAAAATCAAAAAATAACTCCAATAGTGGATAGAGCACAAAAAAATAGCCAAGTTCATAACAAGAATCATCAAAATCAGAGTCTATATGAGCAAGAACGAGACATTTGAAAACTGCATTCAAATCTGCGGCTGCCAACGGAGAGGGGTATGGCTGTAGCTTTGCATGCTCGATTATGAAAAATATACAGCTTGCATGCAAAATCTAAAAGATACCCAGATGGTTTTTCGGGGCTGCGAACAAAACCCAGAAAGCATTTTTCTTGCTGATGAACAGAAGATGTTGCTGTAGTGTAAATCAGATGCCTTTAACAGTAAAAAACGGCTCCAAAAATTAGAAAACGACCCCAACAACCAAAATATGACATGCAAATGCTGGATCAGCTTCTTAAGTCCATCAATGGCATGTTGGAACCTGCAAAACTGATTGAAAACTCCAAATATGCAAGTTGGTTGTCAAATTTGAGATTGAAACCCTAGAGAAAAACTGTTTTTGTCAAAACTTTTCTGATTCTCAGGATCATCCAAAGATGCAAGAGAAGAGCATACTTTGTTTTTCAAAAAACTACAATAAAGTTTATTTGCCCCCCCCGAATCTCTCAAATAAGGAAACTAAAATCTACTCTTGCACATAGAAAAGCTCTGATACCATGTTAGAATCTGAAAAGATTAATAACCCAGAAAACTAGTGCAAAGAGTAAATATCTAAACTATGGATGCAAATGATACAAAATCAAAATAGCATCATAGAGTTAGTCTTCAAAAGAGTAATGCAAATGCTGGAAGCAAAATAGCATTAAGAGGATGCAAAAATAAGAGATACAAATACAAGCCAAGTAGCATGCTTATATAGGCTAGGAAGAGAGAGGAGGTGGCAACACCAACCAATGAGGAGCAACCATCTATCGGGCTAAAGATAGCAAAGTATCTTCCCAAGATAGCTAATGGATGCTCACATGTAGGAAGGTGACACCTCACAACCATTCACCTAATAAGACATGCTTTATTAACCTAAGCGAGATTATTAAAAGTGTAGGAAAAACCTAGCAAAATAGGAAAAAATAAAAAACTACACTAACATGGGTCACTTTGTAATTTGTAATTGGATTGATATATCTAATGTATTGTATCACATCCAATGTATGTATGGAATTTACAAGGAAGAAATGTAATCATAAGAAAAGAGCAAAAGCATGAATTACAAAGGCTATAGCAGTATAAGGAGTAGAAAAAATTCATCTATCATAGCAAGGTGATTTGTAAACTCAGAAGAATCTCATTCAACAAACCAAGTTGTAGATCAGATCGAGATCAACTATTGTTTCATCCTAATAGGTGGATCAATCAAATCTTTAATAAGGTACACCTAAAAGTCTTATGTAAAGCTCTTTACCAAGTGCATACTTCATTGTATGTCTATAAATCCTTTGTAAGGTGGACCTAGCAGTCCTTATTGCTCCTAGTAGGCAGATCATCAAAAGTGATCAATGTAAGCTTTAACAGGCCAAATTTATACTGCAGTACTAAAGCTTGTGGGTATCATCCCCACCCTAGTTTTAATTTCTATTTGGAAGGTTTTTGGGTCTCCAAATTGTGTGTCAAAGTGTTATGTATGCTTTCATGTTTTTTAGTTTCTCATGCATGAAGTTAGATCAGAATTCATATAAAGGATTAATTGTTAATTGGGATAAAAGTTTTAGAAGTTACTAATTCACCCCTCCCCTCTCAGTAATTTAGCTTGTCATAATATTTCCAACAGTGAAGTCCATTACTTATCATATGATGAGGTGTCCTACATTGGGAAAATTGGGGGTGTTATGAACGAAAACTTACTTCTCATCAGGAGGACACAATATCACACCTCAACCATACCTAAATCACCTAATCCACGTACGCACTGGAAAAGTAGGAAACCCACATATAAAGATTAGGAAAATGTATTGCAAAGGGAGACCCAAAAAATGGAGATAGCAAAGTGCTTCGGGAAAGATGAGAAGTAAATAATCTAAAATAGACTTAGACACCTCTTACTCACTTTAACCAATGACATTAAGCTTTAAAAGGGGAAGACTAAAACTTGGAAACAATGATGAAGAGAAATAAGTTGAAGGAATTAAAGTCATAGTCAAGTATATCAACCAAAATTCTATAATAACGGTTTTGAGATTCTCAAGGATGTAAGTCATTTCTAGATGAAATATTGGTCACTTGGAAGACTCCACTTATCTCATAATCACAATTTCTCTTTGTGTCATCAAAGTCTTTGATGCATAATTTATAACCATTGCATAACATAGCCTTATGGTGTTTCACCTACAATAATGTCAAACATGTATAAATTATTGCATCATGAGTTCAAAAACATACAGTTGATTAACAAACTTATAAGTACCTGGAAATCTCTTAAACCATATGCTAAATCTATTTCCTTTTGTGTAACATTGGGATCTCCATTACAATGAGCTTGTATAACCAATGAAGACACAGATTCCTATTTTAATCTATGACCATAATGTTGACATTGTTCAATACATACCATTATCCAATCTTTGATTATTTGCAATAAAAAAATGTATTGTGTCCTACTCTTTAGCAAATGTACAAAAGTAAATAGATGACTTACAAGAGATTTATTTTGAATATTAAGAATTAATTAAATACAATAACATATCATAATTTATTACCTTTCACTTTCCTAAATCTATTGATCTCCACCAAGTACTCCCCTTCAAAAATTTTAATGAATTCGAAATCCCAAATGCAATCTATATGGGTCTTGGCTGCAAGATTAGGAAAATATTGAGTAATGTACACCATCATCTAGTATACCATATATCCCTCAACCATAGAACCCTCAGGTTGTGCTCTTTATCAAATCAAACCCTTCAAAAATTACAAGTGTCTCTCAACCATCCACATTGAATTAGGTTGTACAGGTCCACACAATTCAATCTCTTCAATGTGGTTTATGAGGTAGTGATCTTGTGCATTGAAAAAAGTTCAAGGTAAACACTTTTGCATTTCACACATTAGTAAATAATATTTTTTTTCCAATATTTTATATGTTTTTTATGGATTTCTTTAGATGAAAACCACCTACAAGTGATTCAAGACACAAAAACATATAAAGACGAGACTTTACAATATATTACTTGTTTGATATATTGAACAATTATCACTATTTACCTCATGTATTTTCCAAGATCATATATCACTTGTTTGATATTATTGTTGAAGTTGTTTGGGAGCAATAGAGGTAGCACATACTACAAAAATTGTCTACTAATCATTTCATTCTTTTCTAATGTAATACAATGAAAATTGGATGTAGTTTCACAAATATATTGTAAATACAAAAGACTGTGACTTATCTTGATGAAGGTATGTCAATCATGCATTTTCGGCCTTGGCCGAAATTCACTTTTCTTTACTATGAAATTGCTTATATTCCCAGCAAATCCTGTAGGAAATCAAATTTTTTGTATGACTTCTTTTATGGCATTACTTTTTTGCTCCATTAATAACAAAGGAAAGGCACTTGCATTAATCTGGTCTCCATTGATATTTGATTCAATGATATTTTTCATTGCATGATTGGAATCATGAATGTCACTACAAATTTTGGCAAGTTTTTTCTTTTTCATGCCTTCCATTCAATATTTTCCATAGTGTCTCTATTACATTCTTTCTAATATGTGTAGTATCTAACAAATACATAATTTTTAGCTTCTTGTAGTAGGGCAACCTAGTAAATTCTATGGGATAACATTTTAGTCCCTTTGAAAGGTGGTCAGTGATACCTTAACGACCTTCATGATCATCAATTACATAATTAGCCAACAAAACACAATCAAAATATATAATTTTCAAATATAAACCATTAGGTGGAGTGATACTACCTCATTCTATTATATTCCAACTGTCATAGGTGAGGTGTCATTCTTCGTGACTTTGATGTAGTCTCTTCTTTCTCATTGAAAAGATATTTTTTGGCACTTTGATACTTATGATTTCTATGGAGGAAGTGTCTATTCTCATCAAACACCTGCTTTCTTAAACTTTTGGAATGACAAGGTTTCATCTTTGGACCACACATTGGATATGCAAATTTTCCCTTTGTTTGAAGACTTACAAGATAAAGATACAATTGGATTAAATATGTTTATTTTTGGAATTTGTATTATCGCATACAACTAGATTTCAGCATAACATGCCACAAAAAAGTGTCAAGCGTAGGGCATCATGAATTGTCCACAAAAGCATTGCATGGGATTGAAATTGTTTTTGTCCATTTGGTCTAGATATTTCATACATAATGAAACCATTCCATAACACCAGCAACTCATCGATAAGAGGTGCAATATATACATTCATATCTTTCACTTGGTACTTACCTAGTTGAATAAACAACATCAGATAATTATTTTCGTCATTTCACTCCAAGAATTATAATTACATGTAGATAAAAATAAAATAATAAAATACTTGGAATAATCATTGCCAACATAATGTGCTCCCTCTTTATTGACATCCATGGAGGAAGGTTATTGTTGATAATAAAAACATGCCACATTGAGTAAATAGATCTCATCTCTCCAAATGGATTGACACCATCTGTTTCTAGAGAAAGCTTGAGATTTTGAGGTTCTTCTTTAAAGTCTGACCACTTTTCCTCTATGTCCATAAATATTGAACCATCTACATGTATTTAAATAATGTCATCTCAACTTCTATTATGTACATGGTCAAGCTACTGCACCTAAATAATCATTTACGACATGGAATAATGGGGATGTAAAGAAGAACCTTGTGAGACACCTTTTTTGTCACTTGATCATCTCGATATCTACTCATAAGGCATTTTTGGAATTCTATTGAATTTTTGTGTTCTTTATGATAAATAACATGATCTTTAGGACAAGCATATATTATTTGATACTCCATTCCAACATGTTTCATAGTAGCACATAATTCTCGGTATGAGTGAGAGAGAACATTTGATGGTGGTAGCAAATAGTCAACTATCAATCTACAACAAAAAAATATAAGTCATTAGTATAAACAATCTTAATGGTACATGTTTTACCTTTTATAGACTATATAACGACGTATATGACAAACCTTAACATACATGACATTGTTATGTTGGATAAACCATTCATAACCTTCAAATTCACCAACAATAATACAACGGAGAGAAGATTTGATTGGGATCCTTCATAAAGGGTCATGTTTGTCTTCTCAAGAAGAGGTATATCATGGACAACCTCAATGTCATCCTTGTCATAATCATCGTCATCATTAACAACAACAACACTTGTACCAAATGTGTCATGGATCAATGCATTTGTACCACCATCTTCAAATGTGTTTTATGGCGCATGATTTTTATCTTCCATGGGATCATGATCTTCTCCTTCAATACTCACACCTCCATGTTCCTCCATATTGACACCTCCATGTTCCTTTGAGATGTGGTGGTCCATATCATGTACTACCCTAGGGAGATCGACCTATTTTAAAATGATAATAATCAAACCCCTCTTCAGTGTTATAAAAAAACCCTTGTTGTGTGGTTCATATGTACATTAATTGCAAAAATAATATAACAAACAACTTACCAATGGATGATAATAAAACCCCCCTTCAATGTGACCATTCTCCCTACAATGTCTCTCAGCTATTTTTATTTTTTTCTTCTTGTCTTTAATTCATTACAAGTCTTACAAGAACAATAATATTTATCATCACCTTCTCTTTGACCACCATTATCCATCTTTGATTCATATGAATCATTTTTCTGATCAAGGTCTTCCTTATAATAGCATGTGGAACTTCTTTCTGAAAATGAGTTTGGCTTGTAAGAGAAAAATTGATTATCTTTACCATCTTCTTCATCTATCTTTTGCAAATTTTGGAGCAAAGATGGATAGATCTTTTCTGGATCTAGTTTCTACCCACCATAGAAACTCTTCAAAAATTTAGACTACTTAGGATTAATGAAAATATGATTTTGTTGAGATACAGGTGCATGAGAGACATTTTTACTTTTAGTATTCTTCATTGTTGATTTAGATGAAGCACATTTTTTAGCAAGGCCTTCTTTATATGTTGAACCTTTTTCAAATAAACAATCATGATCATGAGAAAGAAATCCACAATCTTTTCCATCATCTTTTCCAATCTTTTGAAAAATTTGCAGCAAGTAAGGATGAACCATTCTAGGATCTAGCCTCCTACCGCCATAGAAATTCTTCAAGAAATTCACCTATAGAGGTTCATTAGGAATCTGTTTCTTTGAGTATGAAAAGTATTCCTTGTCGTTGTGACTATCACTATCACTTTCCACTTTCCCTTTGTACCAAACCATGTTTTGAATTTGAACCTCAAATAGAGTCGTCAACCTTTTCAAGGGAAGGTACCTTTATTAGCTAGCTTACTGATTATTATTTACTTGACCTTGGATGTGACCAATATTTTGCCTATTCCTTCTTGTAATAACAACTATTCTTTCAATGACTACAATGTCTTGACCAATAGGAGCTCTTTGTAAGATTTTCCTGAATTCTTCTTCTTCTTCTAGAACTCGATTTACTTGATGATATTCTTGAAAAATTCATCTACACCTCCCAGCTAGAGTGTTCAAATATGAAATAACATCTTCATAGGTGTCTTGGAAACCAAGATTCAACTAGAGAACTGGAAGCACATTCTCACACAGTAATACCATGTTGTTTCATCACAGGTGATTGATTAATCTTTCTTGTTTCAGTCCCAAGAAAAGTCACCAAAAATCTGTTGGTAAATAGATTTGTCATTGTAAAAATGGCCCAATAGAGTGTATGTGGTAAACTATTCACAATAGTTGGATAGGCCCTTGATATGCGACCTTCCTCTATGTTTAGAGGAATAGCTCACTCGTATGATAGAATTTTGAAGTTGTTCAAAAAAATAGAATTAAACTTTAAAAGATCAATAGAAAGCCATTGATGACGAATGCACCAAATGACTTCAAAGCTTTCCTAGGCTAACTTAAACTGGCTAATTACAACAGTCAAGATCTACACTTGAAAATTATCATTAACACAATATTGATCCAAAGATTCATAAATATTTGCACAATACCATGAAAATGCTCACTACAAAGAAAGTCAATATTTCTAACAATTTAGATTTGAAAGAGAACTCAAATTGCATGTTCCTTTATTTTCTTGCACCAAGAACCTGAAAGGAATTTTTTTATTATGAAGACAAAATTTGTACAAACTTTCCAAATATTATCTTCATATCAAAATTTTAGCATAGTGTTCCCTTTTTGTTTAAAGTCCAAAAAAAGTCCCCCTTACAAAGCTAAGATGATCCCTTATATAGACATGGAGGTTAAGAACTACTCCTCTGTGGTTAATAACTACTTCCCAAATACATGATTTGGGTGAGGTTAATTAACGTCTACAATATTAACCCAAAATGACAAAAGTTTCTATTTCCAAGGTCAAAAATTAGAACCATTGTATCACATGAAGAATAAGGTATTGTCCCATGTCAAAATGATGGATCACAAGATCTTCAACTTAATGGAAACTACACCTCCAAATCCAAGTATCTGCCTGTGAATTTACTCAAACCTCTCCATTGAACTCGAAAGCAATCTTCAAGAGATTTATAGCAATTGGATCATATTAAAGTGATCTATTGCATACGCTTGAGGAGACACTTGCATTATATTTAGAAGCTCTCATTTTGTCCATGTGGTAAGAGAATGTTATTTTCTTATAATTCATCTATGTGGACTTGGTCTTTGTTCATAGCTTCCAATTGACCAATGTATGTGCCTGTGATAATTTAGAAACCGATGGGAGGCTTGGTTCAAGATAATTGATCTCGAAATTTAAAAATACAATCGACAGTTGGCCCTTTTAAAGCTAGAAGTTTGATACATTTGGACGTGTTTTGACTCAAACCATAGACATAATTCTTGCAATTTAGCAGGTACAAGAACCATGGCAACACAGTTGATCTGTAATAGTAATATCATAATTTGACTAGTTCTGGAAAATATCTTCTACTATGGAAATGTGGTCTATCCCAAAAGCTAGCTTACCATACACCTCATTAGTAAAAGTTATCATTCTCAGTGTGTTGGTCTTGATAGTGACAAGTATTTTTGGAAAAGATTTCATGAAGCTCGTTTTAAAAAAATTAAATACCTTCCTTATAATCTATGTAAAGTCCATATTTATACATCTGGTACTGAAATTTTAAAAAGGCCACAATTTTTCAAGAGTATGGTGTTGAATTGGAGACAAAAAGGAATGTGAAATCTTCTCATGCATAGCTCAAAAAAAAAAAAAAAAAAAATTGGATTGTATAGAAAAAATTCTAAAGGAAAATTGTATTTGCTTAAATTATAAGTCTGATAAAACATTGAATAGTAGTTTGAATGACTTTTATTAAAAAATAAATCCATTTTTTATTTAACAAGATTAGAAATTATATTTGCACCATGTAATACAAGGTAATTTAGACAAGATTAGGGTTATGGTAGTTATTCATTCCTTTTCTTCTAGATTGGTTTAGAGAAGAAATTTGAAAGTTAGTATAAATTTTGGTAATTGTTAAGGATTTTGAGATGATTATTGTAGTTGTCTAATGTTTTAATCGTGTGTTGAGATGGATGATCTTTTGGGAAGACCTAATTCTTCATTTTTGTGAGCATCAACTAGATGCAATGAGTGTTACATGTTCCATTCATTATTCTGAGAGATGGACTCTTCCTAACCATTACTCATGAGAGAAGAGTCAATGAATTTGACTTGAAGACTACACAATTGAATCTTGATAGCAATATTACAATTTGACATAATTATTAAAATATTATAATTCCTCATTGAAAAGAAAACATGTTTCATCTTCCATAAAAAATTCTTAGCATTCATAGCCTAGTATGATTATTCCTATATATTTATGGAGATAATATTAGATATACATACCTAACAAAAGCTAAAATACCATACATGTAGTACCAAAGTAAATATTAAGAAATTATATGTTCTAATTATATTATTATTTATATGTTTTCTTAATTTAATATTAATTATAATGTAAAAGAAATAGAAGAAAGATAAGGATCAAAATCTGAATCTCATAAATCCCCAAACTAAACTATGTACTAATTTGCTCATCACATAGTGCTAAAGGAAAACCACACAAGGTTAGGAAAATGAATCTCACCTCAAATTCATGGCTTTTATCTTACATGGGTTGTGTGCGACTAAGGATACAACCACCAGATTATTGGAAACCAAGAAGGCAATGAGTCGGTAACATGCAATCAAAACAACTCTCTTTTCCCACTTGCATGTGGATGATTTATGTATCAACCTTCATTTATATCCATTTGGACATGGTTTCTGAGTAAGATAATTAGTGTCTTGCACGGTTTCAATCCTTTCAAGGCCTTAGAGTTTATGTAGTAAACTGAGTCTTCATGATGTTAAACACTAGTTTAAACACAAAAAGTTATATACAACCATCTTATGCAAACTCAAACTATTTTCCTATCGAAGTACCCCTTGAACCTACTTCAGTTGCAAGTGTTAGTATAAACTTGTCTTACAAAGTTCGTAGGAACCCACCCACAACAGCCCCCTACATTAGCCACCAATTCTCATAGCTAAGCACCCCGCCTGAATAAGAGAAACCAATGTCCACTTTTAGGAAGCACCAACTTCCAAATGAATAGGTATCCTCCTTTTGCAATCATGTTTTCTTCAATGGATTGTTGAGAATTGTATCTCAACCTTACAAGCTTTTTCTGAAAAACTCTAGAAAAATTTAGAAAATTCTAGAATTTGTTTGTGGTAGTTTTCCACATGTTTATGAGTTGGAAAAAGGTGTATGAGTTGTTAAAAATGTGTCTAGTCTCTAGAACAATGTAGAAGGGCTATTTTTAGAGTGTAAACAACTCATTCTATGACTTTTATGGGGGTCTAAACTAGAGGACAAAATTATGGACGAAAATGGTATTCTTGGAGTTACAAATTACAAGTGAGTAACATGTGGCATGGTTGTTTTGCCCATGGTTTTGTAAAACCACAAATGGTTTCAATTGGAAAATAAGTATAAAACAAGGGCTTGGGGAGGTGTTTGAATCATCGAGTTCAGTTTGTAAGACTGGTGCTAGAAGGAGTCTCTTTAAGTTCAAATATGAGTTCGAGTTGTGGTGATGCACTTCTGTAAGAATATGCATTGCAAGTGTATTGTAATCTTTCAAATTTGAGAATACATTGTGCAAGTTTTAGAGGGTGGGGTTTTTCTCTTGGAAGGATTTCCCCATAGTAATCATTGTGTTATGCGTTCATTGTTATTTTTATTAAGTTATTATGCATTTTTTGAGATCTCTACAATAGTTAGTTGAATTTTCATAATCGTCCTCTCAAAGATTAGTGTAGGAAGCAATTTCATGCACCTTAGCTTCCTTACAAGTGGTATCAGAGCCTAGCCAATTTTGGTTCTATTTGTTCAATATAGGATTTTTTGAGCTAATCAAGCTTTGAGTGGGAGCTTTTGCAGAGGTTTTTTATTTCTATGTTGCAGGATTGCAAGGATGGCAAGAACATCAGGGAGGATTGATGTAGAGAAGTTTTCTGGCACAAACTTTGAAATGTGGAAGCTGAAGATGGAAGATCTATTGACTGATCGGGATCTATGCGATGCAGTCGATGAAAAGAACCCATAGATCCAACTTCGACCACAGAGTATGATGTGAGAGACAAAAAAGCTAAAAGTCTCATTAGATTGTGTCTTGTAGACTCTATACTGGTTAATGTCCATGAAGAACCTACCGTAAAGAAGCTTTGGAAGAAGCTAATTGAGATCTATCAAGCGAAATCACTTGTGAACAAGATTTTCTTGAGGAAGAAGTTGTATTCCTTGAGAATGGAAGAAGGTGGACAGATTTCTAAGCATCTTGAAAGTTTTAATATGTTGGTGACTTAGTTGACCTTAGTTGGGATGTGGATGGATGAAGAAGAAAGGTGCCAAATATTGCTATATTCATTGCCAGACTCATGGGACAGCCTTGTCATGGCCATAGGGAGCACTTTAGTTGTCTTGAAGATGGAAGATGTTGTTGGTTCTCTACTTTCTGAAGAGATGAGAAGGAAGGTCTCTCTCAACGCCAAAGAGGCTTTGAGTGTTCGAGGGAGACCAAAGGAAAGAGGCAAGAAAAAGAAGCAGCATGGCCATTCTAAATCCAAGAATAAAGGGAGATCAAAATCTCATGGTAAGTCCAAGGTGATTTGAATTGTTGCAAACTTAGACACTTCCAAAAGGACTACAAAGAGGAAAAGAAAAAGAAGAAGAAAGATTATGATTATGAGTCTGAGAAGGAAGATGGAGATGTTTTCATCGCACCTTGGCCACTCATGCAGGTGATAATGCATGGTTGATAGACTTAGGTGCATCTTTTCACATGACTCCTAATAGAAATTGGTTTAGCAAGTATGAAAAGTTTGATGGTGGTAAGGTGTATTTGGGTGATAACTCAGTTCTTGATATTGTTGGTCATGGAAGTATTCATGTAAAATCTTCTGATGGTAGAATTAGAAGATTTGATGGTGTCTTGCATATTCCAAGACTAGCAAGGAATTTGTTATCTGTTAGTAAACTAATAGATCCAAGTGTACATGTATAGTTTTCTGAAGTAGGTGTGAAAATGGTGAGACGTGCTATGGTAATAGAAAGAGGAAGCAGATTGGGTACATTGTAACAGCTTGATGCTTGCACGGTTGAGTGCAATAGTACTTCTAAAAAGATTGTGAAGAGGACTACTTTGTTGGAGGAAACAGTTTCTCTTTCAATAGATGGTCGTGGTTTTTGGGTACCCAAGGGTGCTCTATCTACTGAATCAAAGTTACCTGCAAAGGAGACTATATTATGGCATCGAGAACTCGGCCACGTAGGTGAGAAATGTCTATGAACCTTAAAGAATAAAAACCCTGTTGATGGGTCAAATGATTTCAATCTTGATTTTGATTTTGGTGAGCATTGTATCTATGGTAAACAAAATTGTGTTTAGTTTTACTCAAGTTCTCATAAGTCCTCATGTGTTTTGGATCTAATCTATTCAGATGTATTTGGTCCAATTGATGTGCCTTTTATTGGTAAATCAGTATGTTTCTTTTGTTGATGACTTCAATAGAAGAACATGGGTTTATTTTCTTAGAAGTAAAGCTGAAGTTTTTAGGCATTTCAAAGAATTTAAAACAATGGTTGAGTTGCAAATTGGAAAGAAGATAAAGTGTTTGAGAACTCATAATGGTAGTGAATATTGCTCCAATAATTTTGACACATTTTGCAAAGATTGTGGTATTAAAAGAGAGAAGAAAACTCTATATTCTCCATAGCATAATGGAATTGTAGAAAGAATGAACTAGACCTTGATGGAGAAGGCTAGGAGTATGTTGAGTGGAGCTAGACAGTAACAAAAGTTTTGGGCCAAAGTTGTAGCCACTACCTGCTACCTGATAAACAGGTCTCCTACATTAGCTCTTGTTGATAAGACACTAATGGAAGCATGGTCAGGCCACAAGCCTTCACTTAGACATCTAAAAAAATTTGGTTGTGAGGCATATGCTCATGTGCCAAAGGAGAAGCAAACAAAATTGGACAACAAAGTTGTCAAATGTATCTTCATTGGATAGAGTTATGGTGTGAACGGATACAAGCTTTGGGATCCTGTTGTACAAAAGATATTTTACTCCAAAAGTGTTATTTTTAAAGAAACTAAACCTTCTTCTATTACAGTGTAGCTACAACAGATTTTTAAAAAAAGATGTGATTCAACTTCCTGCTACACCTGAGAAAGTTGGATCAAGGCCCTTAGAAAGACAAGTTGTTGTAGAGAGCTCTACAAGTTTTGAATCATAAAAGGAAGAGGGAGAACCTGGTCATGAACCTAAACCTAAACCAAATCTTGTTTGAAGGTCTAGTAGATAGAGGAAAGCACCAGAAAGGTATGGATAGTCTCTTGATGATTGGAGGTGTATATTTTCTTTGAATGCTAATATTGATGAACCGAAATCTGTAGAAGAGGCTCTTGGTATGAATGATTCAGAGTTTTGGAAGATATCCATGGAAGAAGAGATGGCATCTCTTAAGAGGAATGACACATGGGACCTTGTACCATTGCCTGAAGGACGAAAGTCTATTGGTTGTAAATGGGTGTTCAAAAAGAAGATGGGTTCATAAGGAAGCATTGAGAAGTACAAAGCACCATTGGTTGCAAAAGGTTACTCCAAGTTGCAAGAATTGACTATGGTGAAATTTTTTCTCTTATAGAAAAATGAGTAGATGGATGTGAAGACAGCTTTCCTTCATAGAAATTTGGAGGAAGAAATTTATATGACACAGCCAAAGCACTTTGTGGTGAAAGGTGTAAAAGTCATTTGGTCTGTAAATTGAAGAAATCCTTGTATGATTTTTAAAAAATTCATAGGATGTGGTACCAAAAATTTGATACATATGTATTGAGTTTGGGATTTGTGCGATCCAAATCTTATCACTATATATACTACAAGTCTAATGGTGATTATTTCCTGGTTATTGCCTTATATGTTGATGACATGTTTATTGGCAAAGGAAAAGGTTTGATTGCAAAATTAAAATCTCAGCTTTTAGCACAATTTGAAATGAAAGATCTTGGTGCAACAAGGTACATTCTAGAAATGGAGATTATAAGAGAGACAAAAAAGTAAGTTTTGGCTAGGCCAAAGTACATTCTAGAATACTCAAAGAAGATTCAATATGCAGGATTCCAGACCATTGAGTGTTCCTGTTACTACAGGAACAAAGCTCTCTAGCTCATAGTGTCCTTCATCCCCATTGGATATGGAAGAAATGAGTTGAGCACTGTATCAGAGTGTTGTTGGAAGTTTGATGTATGATATGATCTGTACAAGACCAAACATTGCCCAAGCAGTGGGAGTACTTTCCCGTTATATGTCTGAGCCAAGAAAAGCACATTGGGGTGCAGTAAAATGAGTTTTCATATACATGTGGGGTACCTCGGAGTAATCTATATGTTTTCATGGAATAGGATATGAGCATTCCTTGAGTATTCAAGGCTATGTGGATTCAGACTAAGCTGGCGATGTTGATAGAAGAAGATCCACCGGTGCATGTGTTTACATTATTTGGTGGTGCAATCAGTTGGATGAGCAAGTGACAAGTTGTGGTCACTTTGTGCACTACAGAAGCAAAGTATATGGTAGCTACTTGTGCCTACAAGGAAGCCATTTGGCTTAAGAGACTATGTTCAGATATAGAGTTCAAACAGGATGCAGTGATAATTTATAGTGACAATCAGAGTGCAATCTGTCTAGCGAAGAACCTGACATTTCATGCTAGGACCAAGCACATTGATGTATAATATCATTTTGTGAGAGATATGGTCGAGGATGACAAGGTGAAGCTAGAAAAGGTGGAGACTCGTTAGTGAATGTTGTTGATGCATTAATTAAGCTCATAAGCACAGAGAAATTTAGATGGTGTTCGGACTCTATGGGCCTCTCGGCCCCTAGTAATTAAGTCCATAACACTATGGATCCACTGACTCTTGCAAGGTGTTTGACAAGTGGGAGAATGTTGAGAATTGTCTCTCAACCTTGCAAGCTTTTTCCAGAAAACTCTAAAAAAATTTAGCCGAAAAACTCTAGAAAATTTTTAGAAAATAATTGATTTTGTTTGTGGTAGTTTTCTATATATTTATGAGTTAGAAAAAGGTGTATGAGTTGTTAAAAATGTGTCTAGTCTCTAGAACAATGTAGAAGGGCTATTTTTAGAGTGTAAACAACTCATTATATGACTTTTATGGGGATCTAAACTAGAGGACATTATTATGGACGAAAATGGTATTCTTAAAGTTACAAATTACAAGTGGGTAACATGTGGCATAGTTGTTTTGACCATGGTTTTGGCCCATGGTTTTGTAAAACCACAAATGGTTTTCAAGTGGCAAATCAATATGAAAGAAGGGCTTAGGGAGATGTTTGAATCATCGAGTTCAGTTTGCAAGACTGGTGCTAGAAGGAGTCTCTCTAAGTCTGCGTCCGAGTTCGAGTTCTGGTGATGTGCTCCTGTAAGAACTTGCATTGCAAGTGTATTGTAATCTTCCAGATTTGAGAATACATTGTGTGGGTTTTGAAGGGTGGGGTTTTTCTCCTAAAAGGGTTTCCCTACTGTAATCATTGTCTTATACGTTCATTATTATTTTTATTAAGTTATTATGCATCTCTTGAGATCTCTACAATAGTTAGTTGTATTTGCATAATCTTCCTCTCAAAGATTAGTGTAGGAAGTGATTCTGTGCATTAGCTTCCTTACATGGATCTCTCCACAAAATCTCTCAAACCATGTCTTCTTCAATGGATGACAAAATTATTTCAATCTCCACACAAAAATTGGTAATACGTATTCTCTCACCAACAAAATTGATTCAATCTCTTTCTATTATCATGCTTATATCTCATACTCATAGCTAATAGATGCTTTCAATATAAATCTTCAACGGCCTTCATATTTCTTGTTCTATGTCTGCTCATAAATGGATTGATATATCATTGTTTTTTGCTTCATAAATCTGCAACATTCTCCACATTTATTTCTGCTCTAAATCCACCCTTATTGTGGAGTCCCGAATATGCACCCAAATTGTTTTTGGAAAAATGAACATCTAACTAACAGTAACAGATTTCTACAATCCATTTGTAAAGTACTAAGTTTTCTGGATTCAATTGTGTGTGTTTATTTATCATCAACGTTATCCGAAATGTTGATGATAAATAAACACACACAATCGAATCTAGAAAACTTAGTACTTTACAAATGAACATCTAGAACTACAAATGTGCATCTATCCCAAATTTTAGTCTCAAGTTGAATTGTCCGCACAACATATTGTAAGTTAAAGATACATATTATAGACGACTTGTGGGTAGCATATTACGAGACTTGCAGTCCATGGGGCTACCAAAAGCTTAAGGCTATATTTCACTTGCTGAAAGAGCTTGGTAATTTACATGAGAAATCATCTATTCTCTATGAATGATCTAGTTGTCATTCAGACCACTCACAGTACTATTATCGCTGCTAAAAAAATTAGCAGGGAAAGCTTATCGCTAAATCAAACACCCCAATTAAAGGTGATATCGGATTTCAAATTTGTAACTCGTGCAATATGAAGTTCTAATCATACTAAATCAAACAAAATACTTTTATTGGCGTGCATTTCAAATTTATTAAATCACTTGGATTACAAGCATGTTTGTAAACTTACTCATTTAGGCAAGTTTCACCAAGCTGCAAGAACTGCTTAACAGGTTGGGAGTTGATAAGGCAGCTGTTAACGTCTCTATTCTTCCCGAGTTACAACTTATTAAAGTCATCACATCTCGAGCATCTGAATTACAATCTAGGGAAATTCAAAAAATATAGAATCCATCTTGTTGAGCATGTAGGTATGCAAGCACACAACAGCCGTACGCATACATCTGCACAAACACACACTTGCATCGGTACACTCATAAATGCCCAAATATGCACCCACAAACAGCACATAAAACCAAATAAGAGAGCATATTTACATAAGCAAATTATGCATTAACGAATGCATATAATAAAGGATGCTTTATTTTGAATCATAACAACCAGCTTTCCTTATTTATTCATTTTATACTGTGCACAAGTATAGCCAATGCTTCAGCTTTTCAATCAAAAAAAATAGCGTGATATGTTTCTTTGGTGTCTTAATACCAAAACATTGGTATTGTTTTTAAATAATTATTGTTTAGATCAGTAAATGGCAATGTTTCAAGCTGCCAAACACTCCACAAGTCAAACTTGTGTTGACATAGTCACAAAACCTGTGAGCACAATGACCTAGTGGGAATTGAACCTTAATAGAAGCTTTCCCAACAAAGTCTTTTACCCACTGCTCTAAATGTCATTTTAAGCTTATGACTCATTTAGAAATCATGGATTTCTATCATATTCTCATCAAATGATTATATGCCTACAATATATACAGCTAAAATATGAACAAAAGAAATGCAAATAATTTAATTGTTCCATGGAGGACTGAAGTGTATATATGTCATATATATATATATATATTCTAATAGTAGGATGCATTTGTTGTGAATATTGAAGGCCTCCACTTGTATTGTGTCTCTTTAGCTGATCATTTGTGATTTATAAATGTTGATGGCATCTATTGTAACCTCATTCTATTTTCATCAATATAATTCCTTTGCTCTTAATGTGGACGTAGCCACGATTTATGGTGAACCATGATAAACATTTGTGTTTATGTGTCTTGTTATTCTGTACTTTTTATTTGCATTCTTAATTAAATTACAATTGGTATCAGAGCATGTAAGATCCTAGAGAGCAGAGCAGACTATCAAAGCCCATATGATCCAAAGAGAGCAGGCATGATAGAAAAAAAGTAGTGCCTTTTAAATACGGCACCGCAAAAATCCTGCCACTAAGATATAATATTATTTTTGTCCTCTATCATCTAGAGTTTGTTGCAAAAGGTGCTCTACAATCTGTAGTTGTTAAAACTTTTGTAGCACTTTCACCTATTCCCCCTTATTCCAACGCAAGTTGATAAGTAAAGCCAAGGTAGGTAATAAACCTACATTATCTATAGAGAGCACAATTGTTGAGAGTAAGGATGCTTGTCAAGATTCTCGCAAGCCTTGCGAAGAGGAGTCATTTCATATTGATGAATTGATAGCTGAAGAGGCTAGAATAGCCAAGCATAAGGTGAAAAGTCATTCATTGTGTTGGTCATGTTTTCGCTTCGTGCCTATCTGAATATATCTCAAAGTGAATGTTTCAGTTTTCTTTTGTGAAAATTGGGTTTGGTGTTTTTTTTAATTTTCCTAACCCTAGAAAAACCCTAATTTTGTTTCACTAAAATGTTGCCCTAGAAAAGCTTTTGGGTTAGGTGCCTTTTCATTTTATTTTGAGCGGGAGAAATCTTTTTAAAATACTCCTTTATGTTTCTGAGAACTTTTTAAATGGTTATTCACATTGTTCCCTAAAGCTCCCAAAATAATCTTTACCATCAGATCTCCCTATGATTGACGGTGGTCGCTATGTCATTATAAGAAATTGCGCACCTTTTATCACTAGTGACATAGCGACCAAGAAACTATTACATGCGAGACCCAGATAATAAGTAAACATTGTTTCAAGGTGAATCACCCACACCGTCAGATCTCCCTATGATCAACGGTGGTCGCCTTGTCGCTATGGGAAGTTGCATGAACTTTACTACTAGCGATATAGCGACTACCTGCAAAAAGAAAATATAGCAAGACCAAACCTAAAGACAACGTTGTAAATTTACTTGCCATTAATAGCCATGTCAACACATTAATTTGTCAGTGTCAGATACCACTGAGGATGCGCACTAAAAGAAATGTACTATTGATCTACGTCGTCAAATCTCTTCAAGATTGATAGTGGTCAACTTGTCGCTATGAGAACTTTCTCAAACTTTACTGCTAGCGACATGGCGACCAAAGGGAGGTACTACGAATCCACCATATTTACAATGGAATAATCATAAAGTTTTAACCGTCTGATCAAAGCATCATCAGCAATGGTTGCTATGTTACCATGGGAAGTTGCTCGATGTTTACCCTTGGTGACATAGCGAGAGCATGACACGTGTCCAAAGGCACAAGTGGGCTATAATGTCCCCACTATTAGGGTTAAATTGGGATACATAAAAACTATAATAAATTGGTATGATCATAATAAATCTAGTTAAATAGCTTATATCCTTAATAATTATTTAACGTTTGCAACAAATGTTCTCCACCGGAATAACCCAGATCATGTACGACATTCCTCTTGAATGTCCTCCACCAAGAAAACTTGGATCAAACTATGACATCCATACGGAATTGCCCTCCACCAAGAAAACTTGCATCAACTATGACATCCATACGAAATGCCCTCTACCGAGTTATACTTGGATCATTCTCCACCAAGTGCACTTGGATCACAATACGACATTCATAACGAATGTCCTCCACCAAGCTTGCTTGGATCATATCTTGACATTCATAATGAACATCCTCCACCAAGATATACTTGGATCTTATGCTCAATGATTATATTTGCTTATTTCTTTATTCCAATACTAGTAATTCTATAGATAATAATCTAAAGATATAATCACAAAATATGTGATATCATATTATTCATTTAATAATGTTGGTGTAAATAAATATTTACTATTTACACTTTACTTAAATTTACTTAGGTTAATGCATTTTTATATTAGTTGTCATGTAGACACCTAAGAGTTTGCATATTCATATGAGTTGTCATGTTGACAACACAGTAGTTTGCACACTAATTGAGCACATGATGTCTACTACATCTCTTTATGAGATACACCTTTTCATTCTTATCCTCTCATTGTTGCACGTACATTCATGCACAATGGAGGATAATCCACTCTTGGTGGACATGTGCTTAGTTGTTATACTTATCTCTTGTATGACTCCTAGACATATCAGTTGCCTTTATGCATATCTCTTGTATGACTCCTTTCTATAATGTGTTCATCCAATTATCTGATATCCATTCTCATTTGATCATCATTCGTCTCTCTTGTGCTATCTATTGAGCTTCTTGATCTTGGTGTTGAATTATTGTCTTAGACAAATTCTTATATGGTATCAGAGTTATAGCAAATTCTTAAATGGTATCAGAGTTATACCAAATTTCATTGCATAGTCATTGGAGAGATTTTTTTTGCAGGTCAAGGTTGGAGCTTGCTAGTGCAAATCAGATATTGGTATCACATTCAGAAGGTCAAAATATCCCCAAATTGACTCTTGCATCATCAAAATCAGACATCTGAGGTGAAATCTATAGTCATTATTTTTGGAGGTGCGACGATGGTGATTCGGGAAAAATAATTACAGAGGTGATTTTCAAACAGTGATATCTCTCTCATACGGACTCCTTTTTTTCGAGCAATTTTTTTTTGTTTTGGGGTAGAATGTCGTGATTTACACATTGGTGTAGGTTGTTTGTGATCTCTATTCCTAAAGTTTTTTGCAAATAGAAAATCTCAATTTTTACAACTTTAGAGGCTTCATTTTGGCTCATATGGACACATATTTAGGTTCTATTTATTTTTTGAAAGTGCATAATTTTTTGTCTACTTTCCAGATCTAGTATCAGTTTGAAGTAATTTTGAGTAGACATAGTACTTTCAGCATTTGGTCATTTTTGCCTATTTGGCACTTGTAATTAATTAGATCATTGAGAGGTCTTGTGTCTTATCTTTATGAGTCATATATAGCTTTATATTTGTTGTTGTAACTATAAAAATTAAAAGTCCACTTTGGTTCATTTTGACAAGTGGCAATTGTATATGCACTTAATATAAAGTGCCAAAAATCTATTTAGGGGGGTTGTATTGATTAGTACATCATGGATGAGGAAGATTTAATTACTTTGACAACACAAAACTATAAGCAATGGAGTGAATTAGTTCTCACCTATCTTAGTAAGCATAATGCATTGCAATATGTGAAAGGACTTTCATGCAATGGTGACACTACTACAATCATTTGTTGTGCACTCTTTCTACATATGGATATGGAGGTTATGGATTCACTTGATGACATGAAGTCAAGTGATTTTTATGATATTTGGATCTATCTATGGAAGATGTATGGAGATCCACATGTTCCTCCATTCCCAAAAGATCTTTTACATCAAGTTGTAGTTACATCCTCTTCAATTGAGATCACTACATCTACTATTTTTTCTGATGATTATTGTATTCACACGATTGTGGATTCACATGATTCATTGCAACAAGATATTCATTGTCGTCCAGACTCAGTTCCTTGGGATGACTTCTTGATAGACATTACAGGTTTGTTTGTGGAGTCCTACATTGAGGATATGGGAGACGCTATTGATGATATACATCTTCTCTTTATTGAGGATGATCCTTCTTCAGTTATTGTGAGAGAACACTATGACCATCATGATTCTCCACCTGATCTTTCTTTCAAGTAATGTAAATGTAAACAATTGGTATTATAATGATAAATGAGACACCATGATTTGCTAAAAGTGAATTGAATACATATTTTTTATAACAATGTTTAGTTTTACATCCATTATATCTCATTACGGGGCTATGACATGGGTCCAATGTAAATTGCCAGCAGTGAAAGAAAAGGCTTATTTGGAAGGATTTAATTTGGTTGACCGCCAACTTGGAGGGTTGAAGTTGAGTCATTAATAATTTTATTCCTCAACCATCAAATTTTTCAAAAATCGATGGCTTGTTTTCAAATTGGAAGGTGATGCCACTTTGTTTTTTCTCTATGATCCATTTGTGAGAATTAAGGCTCCCAGTGCGAAGTAAAAACTAGAGATATATTGCAAAATTCAAAGATTTTCTTTGTGCAAACATATTTCTGATTTTCTAAGAGCAAGAACCTGTTGAAGAGCTTTTCTCGCCTAGTAGAATTGTGAAAGAAATTTTTGTATCAATGATTTACTGCAGGTTTCAAAGAAGAAACAGGAGAAGCAAGTATCTTAGCCCGTATATCACTCACAGAATTCTAGTTTTTCTGCATTATTATCATCAAATATGCCTCCAAAGAAGGGCCTTTTGGGAAAAGTAGACTATGCTAATAGGAATATACATGATGACTTCCTGGAACAATTAATTGAGTCCATAAATGAGTCAACCCAAATGAAAAAGCTAATTTTTGTGAACCCTAGACTCAAGATTGCAAATGGTTTATATGATAAAGAGAATTGGATTAGGATGCCATTACTTCTAATTAAGGGCTCCAGATATTTAAGAAATGATTCTCAGAAAGGAAGTTGTTTGCCCCCATGGAAATATTTGGAGTTTTGGTTTGGGTAAATTAATAGTCCTTAGGGTTTTCATGGATTTAGACCTTCTCGCAGTCATAACCCAAAATTACGACCTAGTAGCTAGGATAGTGAGGAGAGTAGATGGGGAATGCTTGATAAGAATTAATGCTAAAGAAATCTGAGAGGTTTTTGGGTTGGAGCCAGTCACAGATTACCATGAGATCATTGACTTTCAGGGGTTGGAAAAAGAGTATCTATCTAAAAAGGATCAAGTCAGGCAAGGTGCATTGAGATAGATAAGATAAGATAAGATAAATTTATTAATGTCCAACAAAAGACCACAACGTGGGTCTACGGGACTGGAAGCTTACAACAAAGAAAAAGAAGACAAATGGAGCACCAAACAGTGTCCAAAAAAGAAAGAACAAACACAACAAAAGAAGAAGAAAGCAGGAAACATCACAGAAAAGATTAGGTATCCGTCTTCACAGGAAAAAAGTTCAACAGTGGCTAATCTGTGCGGCTACCAGAAGCCCTATGAGAGAACACCTGGCTACAATTGGAAACTTGACCTTTCTTACATCATCAATTAAAGAGCCTTTTAAGAAGGAATTTTTCACTACTAGGGTCATAGACATTTACATGACTTTATGTAGAGTTTTTGGTAAGGATGAACAAAATTTTATGCTCATAAAGTTCATGTACATGGTGACACAGATCTCTTCTTTTGGTGTGGATATCATCTTTGATTTTGCATCTTATTTAGTAGAGGAGGTTCATATAGGATTGGTTAGGATTGCAAAGAGAAAAGTTGAGAAGACAGTTGGCCATTATTCATTGTTGATGCATATGTTCTTATTTAAAGGGGTTACTCACTTTGAAAAAGAGATGGTTTTAAACAGAGAATATGAGGGAGAAGCTCTGTCAGTCCAGTTGTGGAGTGCAAAAATGACCTAGGATGCAAAGGAGGCTAGCTTTGTTAAATTTGATAGGTACTTTGCATCCAAGTTGAGAAACCTCATATTAAGGGACAATCCTAAAATGCCCAAGGCATTGTTGGATATTATCAGGCCTATGGATAACCTAGTTGGTTTGAAGCTGTCTCATAATTAGGCAGATATTATACCCTACCCTATGTCTACAGTTTTTAGAGTATATGGATTCTAAGGGACTCCCCATGTACTTCCTTACCAAGTACCTCTGAAGGTAGGGATAGCTCAAATGCTATTGTAAATAGGTGGGTTGGAGGAAGCACAATTGACTGGTAGGTCTAGGGGCTCAATTTTCCCATCTTGTACTGTTGCTCACCAATTTATAATCACCAACGGTGTTTGGTTGTTTCTATATAAATTTTTGCACCAATATAAAATAGTTGTCTCCCATGCTCATTTTAATGATAATAAGGGATTCTTTGATATATTCAGATGAAGGGCTAAGACTGGTGTTAAGGACCATCAATCCTACTTCTCTGAGGACATAATAAGGAATGAGCTCTCTCTTCAAGAGAAAAAGATTAAAAAGGAGAAATGGAAAGTTTACTCTAGGATTTAAGAATTTATTAATTGTTTTGACAAGGATTATAAGCCTCTAGAAGATGACAAGACAAAGGCAGATAAATTAAATAAACTAATGATCACTTTTCCAGAGATCATGGAGGCTATGAATGAGAAGAAATTATTCTTTATTAATTCTTATCCTGATAAGGCCTGAGAGGTCATGAGAAGATTTTCTTTCACCCCTGCAATAGGATCAAGGCAGTTAGTTATTCAAAGAAGACTTGGCTATAATATAATTCATAATAAGAAAACTACATTAAACAAAGGAAAACAAATAATTGGGCCAACCAGTGTTGTTTTGGAGGAGAGGTCTAATGAGCCCATGCCCAAGAGGTAGAAGGTAGAAGAAAAATAGGTATTCACCCACTCAATCCCCATTACATATATGAGATGAACAGCTTACTAAGGAGCAAATGGAATAATTGGGGTCCCAAGGGGGAGTTTTTATCACTGCTTCAAAATTGGAAGAGGGGAATTCTCAAGAACCTCCTATGCCAAGCCTAAAGTTGACTATTACTGACTACAGAGGAACGGAGTTGGACCCTATTGTAGAACAGGCCAGTCATGAATTTATTTCTGATGATAATTTAGTTAAATCTAGATCCTTTTATCAATTTTGCTAGAGGACAAATATTGGATTATTTGAAGAAAGATGTAACAAAATGAAAACAAAGCATCCTAAGATGGAGGAGGTAGATCTATAGAACCAAATAAAGGAGGAAATGATGCAAGAGATTAAAAGCTTGACCCCTAAAGAGGGGAGGAAAATGATAAAATCATTTGGGGTCCTGCTTCTACCAAATTGGGACATTGTTGATTGAATGGTCTTTAATTCTATTACCAAAAAATTGAATGCAGATGAGAAGGTGAAGAAGGCGAGGAAAGGTGCCAAGTTCAATGAGGATCATGTTGCATTAGTGATCTAGTCAATGAGAAAAGGATCCAAAACTAGCTATTCCCAGTCTGATGATACTGGCTTGATAGGAAATTTAATTGTAAGGAGGGTGGAAGATACTATAAGTGAAGAGGTCGTAGAGCTAGATGTTGAATCAACCAACTTCACCCTAGCCACAACTCAAAGGGATAAAAGGGAAATATTAGAGTTACAAGAGAAGTATGAGAAAGTTTTAGCTGCTTATAATAGAGAAGTTCAAAAGAGAATTGAGCTTCAAAAATAAGTTGATTGGGCACTAGGGGCAATCTAGTAAGCCTAGGATCACTTATCCTTATCCACCAGTGGAGCCTTTTAAATCAACTCCTCTTATTAAAATTTTAGACACACCACAAAGACCTCAGTATTACACTGCAGAGGATTTTGAAGAAGAAAAGAGTAAACTATGGGCACTACATGTAGAGCTAGATATCCAATATGATGATAGATTAAGGAAAGCGATCATTTATTTAGTTGATAAAATTGGTTGGCCAACATTTTATGGCAATTAGCAAAGGTAATAAATATCTGGGATGAGCTAAAAGAAAATGATGATGCTCTAAAGCCAATTATCAACAAGAGGGACAAGGATGTCACTCTTTTGTGTTTTTCAGTACTCTGTCTAGACTTATGAATTGACTAATTATCTCTCTAAGTTTGACGATAAAAGAACTGCATTACAAAGGAGAATTATTAATTATCTTGAAAAATATAAGAGTAAAAGTTTTGGACTCTTCCCCCATGCCATGGATAGAAAGAATAAGTTGAAGAATAAAGAGGAATGGGCCCAAGAATTGAATGACCTATTATGTCTTCAAATGAAATAAATGAAAAGGAAAATGCATGGTGGGCAGTTACAACTGAAGAAGTTGTGAAAAGTGCAATTATTTTATGATTCTTTAAGAGAAGATTTTATTGAGATTGACAAATTGGGAGAATATGTGATCAAGAAACAACATGATATTCTAAATTTTAACTGGCCAGATGACACACTTTTTGACAAGTGGATGGCAAATTTTGTTCATACAAAATAATTGGAATATGGTGAACCAAATGATGATGAAACGAAATAGGATGAAGTGCAAATAATTAACACATCAATAAAAGCAAAAGATGACAGAGGTAAGCAACCGATTACAGTTACAAGCATAGAGGCCCAAATTGATGACTTGACAATAGGAAAATCGATTGTGATTGTCAATCTATCGGTGCAAGATGACATGGATGGAGAACCCCAAGTTTAGCTCAGCTTTCAAGCACTAGAACAGGGCCTATCACATGCAAGTCCAATGGTCACACACTCTGAGGAAGAACAACTATAGCAAAACCAATCATAAACTCCTCAGAAATTAAAAAAAAAGTGCAGCAAAAGTGGTCTCACAAGAGAATATTCATGATGAAAGACATTCTATTGCACCAACTTCTGTATTTTATGATAGTAACTTTGTAAATATCTTTTTGTCTTTAGGGACAGCTGTCAATATTCTCTATGCCTTAAGCTTGTTACATCTCACACTATATAAGTGAGATTCCAAGGCTAGAGAGAGGGTACAATTTATTGTATAACTTCTAGTTCTGCTAGTCTATTGCGGTCTAGTTTTAT
This sequence comes from Cupressus sempervirens, assembly GCA_028749045.1. Lineage (NCBI taxonomy): Eukaryota > Viridiplantae > Streptophyta > Pinopsida > Cupressales > Cupressaceae > Cupressus > Cupressus sempervirens. The sequence continues at coordinate 911,603,076 of CM053786.1, read as the reverse complement.
TGATGTCAACTCTTTGATGTATTTTCTCTCTGATTCTGATAATACATTAATTTTCCAGAATCATGGTGTCTTGTTTTGAGTTGTTTTGAGTATTATCCAGCTTGTTACATCTCACACTATATAAGTGAGATTCCAAGGCTAGAGAGAGGGTACAATTTATTGTATAACTTCTAGTTCTGCTAGTCTATTGCGGTCTAGTTTTATTGATGTCAACTCTTTGATGTATTTTCTCTCTGATTCTGATAATACATTAATTTTCCAGAATCATGGTGTCTTGTTTTGAGTTGTTTTGAGTATTATCCAATGTTACATAATTTTCAAAGAGAATTAATACAAAGATGAGTTGTCCCCATATCTTTTCACTCTAAATCTTGTCTCCATTTTTATCAGCTGGTTATTTTGAGATTGTATGAGCAAAGCTTGTTCAGTTTAATGCAACTAGGATAAGTTGTATGTCAATTCATTATTGCTTTTGATTCAATGAATTGAGTAGATGCTTCAGTGAATGTGATAGGATCTCCAGGAAGTAAGAAGGACTTATGTAAGGATTCAAAGTCACTAATCAATTATTTTGGTTAGCATATGAAAAAATCATAGATTAATGTCAAGAAAAAATCTAAAAACTCAATATCAATTTAATTTTAAATGTATGAAGAATGTCATAGCTGGTCAATACTTGTTTACATTTAACCTCTAAGTCATATTAGATGTTATTGCCCAAAATTATTTGTAGATATGAGAAGAATTGTGACCAATTTGTTCTAAGGGACAAATATTGTTATAAAATGTCATGGAATGAATGAAATGTGAGTGCAGTATAAAGTTGTGAATCCTTTTATCCCTTAGGTGCACCTGCCTTGGTTTTGCAGAGTCAAAAGAGTAGAAGATCTTTTATGAATTTTGTTGAAGTTGGGTCCAGATCTGAAGACCTTCTAACTGATCATGGGAAGTAGTTAATCCTTAGGTTATTTTGATCTTCATTATCTTGGTATCAGGTATCTTTATTACTTGGTAGTGTAAAAACACCAACACGTTGTTCTTCTGTTTAGACCCAAATTTGATTGGAGCATGCTTTGGTAAGTGCAGACATTCTATTACTTATGGACATGATTGGTGCAGTATTTTTCTTTTCCCCATAATATGGTTTATCAAGAATTTGTGCGAGGTTACTCATACATATGTATGATTACTTAGTGTATTATTTTGCACAGAGGTATGCAACAACATGATATAAGTTTAGTTTCAAATTGAAATTTTGGTAGAACTAGATGATGAATCTCTTCAATAAGATGTTGAGGTGGAATAACTTTGCAAGAGGTCTTTGTATTAAAGTGAGTGGTCTATTATTTTGAGCCCTAGAGGCAGTTATGCTGGCCAGTATTGTGAGGTGGGTGTCTGAGAGATTGGAAGACACAGGGCCCTTAGCTTCTAAAATAAATGTAGAAGATTTAAAGGGATATAGTGTTGGCATATGCTAGTTTGGTTTTACTTATCTAGGTTACGAAGAAATTGTAGACTCGGTGTAATATTTGGTATTATTTTTTATTTTGTTTTTTTTGATACCATGAAAAATTCACTGTCATGATGCAATGGGAGTTTTAGCAAAAAAAAATTACTGGCATGAGATGGTTCCCTCCATACGATTGGAGATGTTTTTTATTGTGCCATAGTGAGCTCGAGTCCAGATTAGAGTGTTGGCATGATAGAAGTTCTCTTGAGAGGTTTTGCTCCTTCAAGCATGAGTGTTGGTTTGTGGAGATCAAGTTGTCATAAGGTTTTCTTAGGTTATGCGGATGTGCAATGGGAGTTTTGATAATTGATCTTGGTTAGCGCTCTAGGTATCGAGTACTTTGGCAGATTGGCCATGGCAGATTGGCCATGGCAGATTGGCCATGGAGGTGCTCTTCAAAACTAAAAGGCTTGGGTGAGGCTACATTTCTCTTGATTTAGAGAACATTTGTTAAGACGACTTTTGTTTCGAAGTTTCAGCATGAAGTCCGAGGAGCCTACACGTGGATGGGTGCGAGGTCATTATAGACCTAGTGGAGATTATTCTTGGAGAAGAATCATTAAGACTTGGTGTATCCTCGAGGAGTATTCCCACTTCCCATGCTTGGTCTATTTGACAAATTTATCTCCTTATGCATTTAGGAGATGGTTGTTTCTTAATATTGGAATGTTTGATCTTCTAGTTTATAGGAGCTTTCATTCATGGTGTTTGGGTGTTGTAATTGCTCTCATATGGAGAGGTGGAGGAGATCATACTTGACACAGTTGGGCACTTGACGGTGTTGGTAGAAGGATGAGTTATGATTTGCCAAGTGTTCCTTCCAAGATTTTTTTGAGATCATCTATTGTTGTTGTACTTCATTGTTTATTTAACAACAATACGTAGTTTTTTCATGAGGACTTGGAAGATGTCATTTTTGCAACAGGTTGGTTGTGGCTCATAGATCATCTCAAGTTAATGCCATGCCTCATATGTTTCGATTGGTAGATTGAGTCAACTTATAGTTGACATTGCTCATGCAATTTAAATTTCCTTATAATGGTCTTCAAGTTTTTTGCACATCAATGAGTTTTTGGTGTGTTTTGTTGGAAGTTAATCTATTTGGTGAGTTGTATGGACTGGTTATCTAGTTATAAATCTACTGATGTTGTATGGATAGTTGGATGTCATTAGCAATTAGCTGTGGTTGCTATGCCAGCTATGAAGATTGTCTTTTGGCAATTTCTTACCGTGGGATTTGGTAAGGAAAAGCAGAGTTTAAGTGGGAGGATATTCAGATATGAGGTTGTAGCATAAGTTGAACTTCAAGTGGGAGATTGTTGGATGTGAAGTCCAACTGTCATGGCGGTTCATTTCACATTCTTCTTATTTGTCTCTTAAATTAACATTTGTACCCATAAACATGCATTTAGACATGCAAAAGTTAATTAGCAGTATAAGCTTTATTCTCTTGCAAAAATCAAGAGCAGAAGACCTCGTCTTTATAACAACCGCTATAATCATTGAACTAGCAAATCCCTTGGTGAAGACCCTCAAAAAAAACCTGTGCAGAATGGGTTAAGGAAAAAATAATTGGATGTTCTCATTTGCACCATCAAAAAGCTTTGTTGAATCCTATGGATCTCTCTCCTTGATCCTTTTACCTGTCTTTGGTCCATTTTGAGAGTAAATACCTTGATAGATATACCTTTGATATACATATTAATCATAACAAAATGTCAATTTACCACAGTTCAGTTGATAAAATGTCTTCCTTGACAGAATCCGACAGGGGAATCATTCTCATTAAATGTATAAGGTTGTCTTCGGTGGCTCGAACTCGCGTTCATATTAATTGGCTCTTTGGACTGGAATGATGTATTAGACAGAATTCTCAATAAAAAAAACAATGGGGCCACAATTAAAAACAAACAATAAGCCTCCATTCTCAACAGTGCAGTTTACCATAAATACTATGCCCCATTTTATCCATCTGCAAGACACGCTACTTACCTTCCTTTGTGGAAAAAAATATAGTTTTACAAGCTTGGAACATTCCACCAACATCAATCTGGTCCTAAACTAGTAACAAATATTAAACATTCTAGAAATGTCTCTATTACCTTTTATGACTTCCACGGAGGGTACCCAGATTTAGATATATCCTGCATCATTGCAACGAGCAAAATTTACGAAGAATCAGACCAACATTGAAAATCTATATGAAAATGCTCAAGGTGTGATAATCATCACAGCTCCAGTCAAATTATTCTGGAGTCCATAACTAAATTAACTGCTGAAGGCATCCATTCACCAAAGCTCCAGTTCTTTGAATTACTCTAAAGAAGCACAGGGCATTTGATCAGTATAGAAGAGTACGATGTCCATCATATGTTTGATATACCTTGCCCCTGCCCAATGGCCATATTCATCAGATGCAATATCAATATTAGTTGCAGTTATGGAGTTTTGTTCGAACAATTAAAATTTCAAAGGAACAGAAAACATTGCGAACATGTTTTCCATCCAAAACCAAGGATACAAACATGTGATATACAAACAGAACATTAGTTCCGAGTTCCAAACAATGTTCCATCTTCTATTTACATACTGCCGAAAATATAATCTGAAACACTGCATCTACACCAATGCCCCAAACAACTAAACAGCAGTCTAATGAACTTTACTCAACTTCCACTAAATATATAGGCCTTCATCAAACTTATTTCCAACCACTACTTAATGGCTTATGGTGTACTCTGGCAACCATAGTATCAATGGAGGGAGCTTGCAATTTGCAACTTCTGCAAACTAGAACATTGAATCAAGATATAAGTTTTTACAGCAGCGATTATATTCAAGCAGGCTTCCATAGGTTCGATCAGCTACTCCAATGAAAAGAGACTCTGTATCTGGACTAAATGACATTCCAGAAATCTCTCCAAAGAGATCAATTTCCTGACTTCGTTCATAGTTATGCCGAACATCAAACACATGTACAAAATCAGCTGGCTCAGCCATTGCCAGAAAAGTGCCATCAGTCGAGAACCTCAATGAGCGGATAGCACCAATTCGCCCTTTCAAGACTGACAATGCAGAGCTCAGGTTTCTGGTATCCCAGATCCTGCAAGTGGTATCCTGATTTCCAGTGGCAAAATAGTGACCATTTGGATGCCATGCAGATGCAAAGGAATAATCCAAGTGCCCTCGTAAAGCAGCAACCAACTGTAAGCAAACATAACTTCATAACCATATGCACAACCATAGTAGATAACGCACTTTAAAAAATGTTTGTACACTCTAACATTTGTTGCAAATTGAAACAGATAAGAATATTTATTTATAATCTATTAATCTCATAAGAGGAATTATATTTTTCACTCTAAGTTACTGGTCCCAGTGTGGGTACAGGTACCAGTTTGGGGTTTAATTATTTCCAATATGGAGGGAAAAACAGAAAAAATTCCTGGGTTCCGATTCAGGTTCGGCTCTATAATCTATGGACATTAAATACTAAAAACAACAAATATATATATATATATATATATATATATAGTATATCCACTATAAATACAATTTTACAATTATATTTTAATGTATAATAATATATATCCTTTTAGAATATTAATTATTACATTTATATTAATTCAAACATATTATAGAACATAAACATGATTAATTACAATTATAAAATATATAACATAATCTATAACACAAATTAGACCACTATAGATAACCTGAGCTCATAAATGATAGTTTCATTGATGAACTTTTGACGTGTTCAGTGGCTTAAAAATTGAGTCTTGAATCTCCAAAACAAAGAACAATTTAGTCAATCCAATTGGGAGTTTGTGTTTGACTTTATATAATCAACATGCCCTCCTTCACCTATAATATCCTCCATCCTAAGAATGGTAAATAATGAAATCCCAATTTAATGCTGCCCTTTCTTTTATCACATAAACAATGAAATGATCAATTGGTATCATATGTTTCCAGTAACTGCATGGTTTTGACGATTCTATCTCCTGTAGTTCCAATAGCTGCCATAGTAGAAGCTCTCCAGAAAAAAAGAACAATCCAGTCAACCCAGTTGGAAGTTTGTGTTTGACTCTAAGTTGACGGTTCAAATTCTGGTACTGTGTAGGTTTGAGATTCCGGTTTGCAATTCACTCAAAACAATTTGGGCTTGAGTACAGGTTCATTTTAGGTTCGTTCATATAAGATTTTCTTTTATGTGTGTGTGTGAAAGCTAAAAATATAAACTTGTGGCTCTGCTGCTAGACGACCACAGAAAAATGCCAAAATGGACAAATGCCTGCCTTGCTGGATGACCCAGATGCTGCTCGAAGAATGTCGTGTGAGGAAAAATGGCTTCCTGTGATGTATTATTCTGAGAACATGTCATGTGAAAACAAACCACATAGATGCTGTGTGAAACGAAAACGAAAGCATTGTAAAAATACTGGGTTTCAATTGGGATAAATAAAGTTAAGAAAGTTAAATGAGAAGTCAACAAAAGTCAAAAAAAAAAAAAAAAAGACCTGAACATTCAACCAAAATCACTTGAAATTAGCCCAAATTGATTTAAATTTGGCTGGAGCTCACGTGACTATTTCCAAATTTGCTGCAAACACGATAAAAGTCATCCAGGGTCCTTTTCACTGAATTAAGAGTGAATTCCTCAAACTAAAACCGATTATGATCCAACTTCGAATTTACTCTGAATTGACTGTTGACTTCGGCAGGGACACGGCGAAAATGGTAACTTAGGTTTGACTACCTATAATCCACGTGCCCACCTTCACCCACATTATCCTCCATTCTACCAACAATAAAACAATGAAATGCCCAATTTGACGGTGCCCTTTCTTTTATCACATAAAGAATGAAATGGTCAAATGATATCATATGTTTCTAGAAAGTGCATAGTTTTGACAATCCTATCTCCTCTCTGTACAATTTCCAGTCCCCTAGACCTCTGTGGTCTCTTGTTGGACATTAATAAATTTATCTTATCATATCTAAAGTTCCAATCGCTGCCATAGTAGAGGCTAAGTTACTGAGTTCTTTGATCTTGTCCATTCAATTGCTAAACATTGACTAGTTTGGATTTGGGTTTAGGTCTGGAACAGCCTTGGGTTTGCTGAGGTACCAGCCTAGGCACCTTGCTAGCTGTTCTAGTAGAAAATCCAGAAAAATAAACCAAACATATTTTACAAAAAGATGTTTGTGTCATGTTTGAACTGATTTTATTCTTGGGCCAAGTAATCAATACATACCAGTAAGAACACAACTGATATAATACCAGTATAACCATGTAACCTAGATTTGGAAGGATGCAACCATAAGCACAAGGTCCCAATTCAATTTTTTGGTAGCCAACCCCATTAATGAGGGATAAATTCGAACTAAATTATATATATATATATATATATATATAAAGAAAACCTAAACCTACAAATGAAATTTTTTATTGAACTCAAAACAAAAAATACAGGAAAGTACCTATATTGCTCAACCCACTACCACTTGAAAATTCATATTCATTCAGCTTTTGCCACCAAGACCACCTATTGACAACTAGGAGAGTGAGCAAGCTTACAACTATAAATGATATCCTTTGTCTCATGTACTGCGACATGCTTACATATAACCCAGCGGCGTGGTCGAACGTAGAGCCTACAGAACCGATAAATATTGGTGAGGATCAATGTTGCTTGGTGTCATTTGGAAGAGCTTCAGCTAGATGATTCCAGCAATTCTAGTGATGAGGAGTTTGACACAACATTTCGGGAGCACAAATAGATCATTAATTAAGGCCTATTGTAGTTCATTGTAATCATGATAGAAATACCAAGACTTTCAATGAGTTGGTGTTTAGTGATTTGTAGTTTACGTCAACCTATTTAAGTTTGAAACTCAGTAGTGTTAAGGGTTGGCACTTTTTGATGGTTATCATACTGTGACCACTTTATCTGAACTTTATGGCTATGCAAGTTTTCTAAGTTTCCAGTATTGTGTCTGAATAGTATTGTTCTTATTGAAAGGAAATGGTTGAATGTTCAAAGATGTTATGCTTTGAATATACTCATTATTGGTTTAGTATTGAATCAGTATTGAATTGTTGAAATTCCTTTGATACTGGATATTTCCTTTTATGGTAAATATGTATCAATTTTGATTGTTTTTCGAAGGGTACTTGATAGAGAAACTGTGTGTTCTCTCCACTATATGCATTCGTGTTTATTTAATTATTGTTTATCAGATTATCCCTCTATCCAAGAATAGATGGGAAGCCTTACTAGTTTCAGGTTAAAAGTAATTTTATTTGAAAGGCAGTTTTGATTGAAGATCTAATAAAGAAGCTGAACCTTACCAAAATTCAGAGAGGAATTGAGAAAGTTGAAATTCCTCAACTGTTGGAAAATTGTATTTGTCTTGTGGACTTGGGCATATAGAACTTTTGATTCATTTCTTCTTATCTAAAGACAAATCTGTTCGCCATCGAGTTTATCATCTACAAAGTTGATATTAGGAGCCCATAACTTATTTCTATGATGATTATAGTACATACTTGTCACTGTAGCAGGAATTGTTGCAGATCTATGTCGTCTTTGGGACAGTAAGTGAGTTGGCAAGCTCACAATGTGAAATAGAGCTTTCAAAATCCCAAGAGGCATTGTAACACCTGTCATGACTTGATTAATAGCACAAAACAAGTGCTCACTCTACCTCAAGTATTATTCTCATTTAAGGGTTTCTCCAACATTAATCTCATCCGCAATTGAGTGTGTTGTTACACTTGTATTTTCCTTTGCTTTCATGATAAATTGTCTAGGCTCGCTTTGTAACTCTGTTGAAGTCGAACTTGAACCTCGAAATCATGTTAGTTCAAGTTCAAGTTCAAGTTCTGTGACTAGTGGGAAAAGTTAAAAGTGAGTCACTGGGTCTTCATGTCATTGGTCTGTCTATTCGCATATGTGAAAGTTGAACTTGAACCTGAACCACACAGTTCAAAGTTCAAGTTCAAGTTCAAGTTCAAAGTTCAAGAGTAATTTGCTCAGATTCAAAGGGGCAGTGTTGCGAGGAACTGTCAAACTTGAACCTAAACCATACAGTTCAAAGTTCCAGTTCAAAAGAACAAATTCCTCAGTTCAAAAGCTCAACTGGTTCAGTTTTTTAGAATTGATTCTTCAGGCTTTCAGACTTTAATGGTCCCAAATCTCATGAATATGGCTCAGTTAATCACAAACTGATAAGATGTTCACCATCTATTAGTTTATAAAAATGGAGAAGCAGAGACCAATTTTGTTGATGAAATGTAATCAAAGATTTAGTCCCGATGTGGGTGCCATAACTTTTTACCCCACCGTTGGACTTTGCTCAGTTTTGGATATGATGTTATGAGGCTAGTTCCCCAAATTCTCACTGGAGCGATTGAGAAACTATTTTCGGGGTCAAAAGTTACAAATGACTGTGTGCAGGTCCATCTAGGAGGCCAGAAACCTGTTTCTTTTTAAAGCAATGGTTATCAAGTACACTGGATTTTGCTTGAGAAAATAAATACAGTATTACTCCCAGATAACTATGAGGAAAATGACATCAGATAAGACTTCTATACACATGAATTGAAAAGTAGAGGCACCCTTGGTAGCTATTGATACAGAGTCACCATGACTAGTGTTATGCAGCCTAATTATTCAGATGCCACGTGGAATGAAGATGCCACGTGGAATGAAGATGCCACGTGGAATGAAGATGCCACTTGTCCAAGTTTAATTATACACATCACTGTATATAATTTTTATAAAACTCTTTATTCTAATGTTTATAAATATAAGAAGGCTGGGAAATAAGGTTCCTGGATTGGAAATAAAAGATTAAGTAAAATGATTAATTACAACCATTTTCAACTCCACAGTTATTCCCAACCTTCCACTTAATACTTGTATTGACTGTTGGGAGATATTTATTATTTTGATATAATTATATTTATAGGACTTCTATAATAAAATTTTGGGGAATGTGCTATCGATATATTTAAATTTTATGTTATTATTTTTTTTCTTTGGTGAGTGCAACAGGGGATGTCACCAAGCACTAGCTCAATCATGGCACTCTTCCAAGAAAAGATGATTAGGCAATTCAATGCAGCCACATATTTAGTTGTACTATCACACATTAACAAGGAGTGCATTGCATGATAGGCTACGTTACCGGATTCAAAGAAACCTAGGGTTCAAAATTTCAACCAAGGTTTCCCTACATCTAATGATTTACCTGAAGTTTTCTACACGAGCATACAACAATTTTTCTCCTCCCAATTTCTCAAAAACAATGGAAAAACCAAAACTAATTTCTCTTTTCAAATTCACAATCTAAAAAAATCATTCATGATTTCAACAATCAAATTTCAACTCAGCCTGGAAGACACAAGGAAAATAATCTTTTTAGAATGACAGATTTGCAAAGTGCAAAGTTTCTCAACTCCTACCTCAAATCCACGAGCTGAAATATAAGGAAACAACCTAAATCGTGCAATCCAAAATACTCCTAAGGTTTAAAAATATAATTTACCTTCAATTCTCAAATCACCAAAAACCTGAAAATTCTGACTCTCCAAAAGACTCCCAAAAAACCTATACACAAAATGACCAATAATAGCTCTAATAAAAAAAACCTAGCCCTCTAGGGTTTCATATATGCAAAGTCTAAAAAAGGCAACTCACCTTAAAATTTGAATAATAAATATTTAATTTATTATATTTCCTCCTCATGCAAACTAATTTACTTTTATTAATTTATTTTTCTTTCTCACTTTATTAATGCATGCAGTTTTAAATTGCACAATTAATATTTAATATTTATAGCATGCTAATTATATGCATCTCATAATTAATAATTGTTAAATTAATTATGCATTAAACTCTTATTTACCTTTATTATTTAATTAAATTCTCAACTTCCCCAAGCAGACTTTCTAAGTCCCAAAATAAATATTAGTATTTAATTAATTTCTCATTAATCAAATAATCTTCTAATTTAACATTTATATATTTTGAGATTTATAATTAACCTTATTTAATTTTCTTAACCATTTAATACCACATCCCACAATAAATCACATGACGTATAAGCAGCATGAAAATCTGACAAAATCCAGAATGCAAAACCAAGTTGAAGGGAAGGGTCCATGAATTCATGTTACCTTGACAAATTCAGATGTGTAGTCAGTTGAATTCTTGTCTGTTGATGTTTTGTAGCTTCTCTTGGATAAATACTAGGATATATATGTATATATATATTAGAGATATCAAAACTGTAAGATTGGGATTATATCAATGAATAGACATTCATGGGACGTGTCTACTCTTTACTCACTTTTATATATATATAAGAGATTGCTGCAAATTGGAAAACACATACTGAATTCATGGCAGTGCTATTACATTTACAGCGATCCAGAAAACTAACATTGTCCACTATTTAAGGACAATTAAAACTAAGATTGGGTTTGGACATAAACATTATCTCCACTTTCTTACCATTTTGATATTGCAATAGAGCACGTTGATCCTAGCAATTCAAGGAAGTTGACGCTTGGTACCTGCAATTATGCACAAAGACAAGCATGTACATATACAACTATATATAACAAACAATGGTGAGGAGTGGTACATTGTGTACATCCCGCACACACGTGACTACAACTCCCTCCCTCAACTTAATCAGGCACATCAAACAGAAATGTAAAACATACAAGACATCCATACACGTGCAAGTATGGGCTCAGTAACCAATAAATTCATATACATACATGACATCATAACATATAAATCCATTATGATGAAGATATCCATAATCACTAACTGTAAGCATATAAAGTATCATCATCATGAAAATAACCATAACCATCAGTTGAACACATATAATGTCTCAACTAAGCAATGGCTCATGATATATAAATCCAAACATAAAGCAGTGTTATCAAGTATTACTAAATAACCCAACACACACAAACATGAAAATTGGCCTACAAGAGTTTGGCAATATGAACTGTAAAGTAAATGACGAGTGGGCACTATATCCACCACCTAGTGTTATGTTTACTCCTAGAAACCTATAAACACTTCCAGATACAAATCTCGTAGTCTCAATGCATCCTCCCAAGTCACTAACGATTCATTAGTAGAGTCCCATTAGACTCTTAACTGCTCGATGATGCAACCCCTGAGGGTCAACTCCTGCTGCTAAAGTATGAGACTAGGCTCCAAAGGTAGTTGCCCATCCTCTACCTATAATGCATTCTACTCAAGAACAAGTATCACATCTGAAATATACTATTTAAGTTGGGTGACAATCCAAGACGATAGGCAACTAGACCTATCCTCCCTAGAATCTAAAATGGACCCACAAATTGAGGTGCTAACTTCAAACCCTTTCCATAACAAATTGACTCTTTTGCATACGCACTCTCAAAAAAAATTTATCTTCAACTGTAAACTGCTTATTCAGCCTATGAGCATTTGCATACTTCTTATGCCTATCCTGCATCATGGCCAAATACTCTTGGATGCGCATAACTTGTCGTTCCATATCCTGAAGCATCTCAGAACCCAATAGAATGTGATCCTCTAACCTATCCCAACTGAGAAGTGTATGACAAGGATAGGCATACAAAGTCTGAAAAGGTTGAATAACAATCAAACTATATAGTCATTGTTGTAAGAAAATTCAACCAAATATAAATAATCCTCTCAATGAGTCTGCTCGTATATGACATACATCCCAAACTATCCACCAACACCTAACTAACCCACTCTATCTAACCATCAGTCTCAAGGTGATATGGCAAGTTAAAATTCAGTTGGGTTCCAAGGTCATGCTGCAAGGAAGTCCAAAATGCAAATGTGAACACATGATTCTTATCTAAAATAATCTTCAATGGAATACCACATAGTCTCACAATGTCCTCCATAAAGGCTCTAGCTATTGAAGTTGTTGTATAAGATGATCTCATCCAAAAAAAGTGTGCCGCCTTAGTCAACCAATCAACAGGGACTGTGATAGCATCAAGTCTACAAGGAGTCGCAAGCAAACTTACCAGTAAATCTATAGAGATGATGTCCCAATCCTATGATGAAACAATATTAGGCTACAAAAGTCCTATTGGATGTTGGATGTTGGTGTTCTACCTTAACCCTAGCCACAAAATCAACAATGTCATATTTCATACCGAACGAATAACATAGTTGTCGAAGGTTTGCGTGCATCTTCTTGACATCTAGATGTGTCGATTAAGGTGCACGTTGAGCCTCAGATAAAACATGTGTATGCAAGTCATATGATGGTGGTACATATATCTGGCACATGTGACACAAAAGACCATCTAACTCCCAACACATAACTTGAAAATCTGCCCTCCGAGGGTCTACCCGACTCAATCTCTACATTCACTTCCTATTACCAAGTATCTATAGGAAGTGTCTAGAGCACACGGCTACATAAGTTCACGCTAAGAGTCAAAGTTGATATCTCATGCCCCCTGCAACTCAAAGCATCAACTACCACATTTTCCTTATCCTCAGTATATTTGACCTCAAAGTCATACTCACAAAGGAATTCCATCGATCATTTTTGTCTAGCATGCATCCGGATTAGGTTGGGTAAAGTATACCGCAAACTAGAGTGATCACTATAAAGTTCAATCGATGCCCAAAAAGAAAATGCCTTCATCAAACCAAGGCATGAAGACCTATTGCTAACTCAATATTATGGGTAAGATAATTCAACTTGTGATCCTTAAGTTTGCAAGATTCATAAGCAATCACACATCCTTCTTACATAAGAACTTCTCCAATGAGTCCAATCCCTTCCAAAGAAGCATATGTGCACACCATCGATGTATCAAGTATTGCTAGTATAGCTACACTAGTCAAACACTCATTGAGTTTTTGGAAGGTCTCTTCACACTTATCTATCCAAATAAACTTCTTGCCCTTTCTCTAGAGAGATGTGATGGGATATGCTACTCTAGAGAAACTCTGGACAAACATGTGGTAATATCCAACAAAACCATGAAATTGTGAACTTGAAACACATTCATGGGTGTTGGCCACTTTACTTTTGCCTAAATCTTTGAGGTATGTATTAGGGTGTCATCGGCTAAAATCACATATCCCCAGTGGTGAGCCTTTGATTGAAAGAAATTACACTTTGTTGCATTGGCGTACAACTAATTATCTCTAACACACTATAAAACCAATAGTAGATGTTCCTCATGCTCTTCTTGGGCTTAAGAGTATATCAGAATATCATCCAAAAAACAAGTACAAAGTGGTTCAAGTAAGCACGAAATACTTCATTCATCAGACTCATGAAAACGGATGGAGTATTCATCAAACCAAAGGGAACTACTATTAACACATAATTACCATATCAAGAGCGAAATATTGTCCTATGAATATCATTATCATGAATGTGCAATTGATGGTACTTTAATTTGAGATTTATCTTGGAAAACACCTTGGCTCCCTTAATCTAATTAACCAAATCATCGATTCTCGACAATGGATACCTATTCTTGATCGTTACCTTGTGCAATTGTCTATAATCAATGCACAAGTGTAAAGATTCATTCTTCTTCTTTATAAAGAGTATAGGCACTCACCATGGGGAAACACTCAGTCGAATGTAAAACTTAGCCAAAAGATTCTCTAACTAAAGCCTTAGCTCACTCAACTCCTATGTAGTAATCCGATAGAGATCTCTAGAAATAGGATTTGTTCCTAGAATAAGATCAATACAAAAGTCTATATCACGCTTTGGTGGCATACCAAGAATCTTACTCCGGAAGACATCTACATGTTCCTAAAGAATGGTATGATCAAGGGTCTTTTTCTTAGGTTCATTGTCATTAAGTTTATTCATAGACACAACAAACACCTAACAACCTCTTTGCATGCTCCACTTAAGTTGCATTGTGGAGATTATACAAAGAGATATGTAATGACCCCTACTCAAAGGTTGTCAAAACCAAATCCATTATTTCGTAAACAACTTAATTCTTTTTGAGCAATAATATATGTGTGTGTGTGTGTGTGTGTGTGTGTGTGTGTGTGTGTATTATAGTGCATCAAGTAATTGACAAAATTTTAACCTCGATTCCTTATCTCCCATCTATAACCATCCTAAGGAGAGCGTGGATTTACTTGACGTAAGGCGCTTGACACTAGTACATCCTCTAGTTTTACTCTGCCTCTCCCTACACAACACCATCTATTAACTCCTAGAAGTATATTGGGACAATAAGAAAATTGGCTAAAACTATGCCAATCTCTTCGAATTACAAATTTTATACGTTCTTATAGAATTTATGAAACTATCAAATTGTATTTCATTTATGTATAATTATTTAGATATATATTTATATTGTCATCATTAATATATATCAGTATATGTATATATCTATACATATATTTATATATATGACCATTCATACAATATATCTCTTAACTTTTGATATAGTTTCCTATTTATTTGTGTGATACCTTAGTATATACAATAATGTGATTCAAACTAATTAGAATTAGTATATTCTAGATCATGCGAATTCCATACAAAATAACATAATGTTGCCAAATTTCAGTTACTCCCTTGTCAAATTCAAGTGACTGGTATTTAAATGAATCTTTGTACAAAGTTGATGTCTAAGTATCCTTTAGATTACTTACTTCTCATCTTTCCCGAGTATCTCACTTATGTTTTTTGGGTCTCCCTTGCATTACCTTTACCTAATTCTGCCATGAGGGTTTTTTGTTTCTCTAATGTGTCGGGGTACAGGTGACTTAGGTGTGGTTGTGATTTGTTTGGGCATCTTCCTAATGAGAAGTAAGTTTTATGTGTCTCAATGTCTACTATATTGCCCCAACTTACCATTTCCTACGGATTCTGAGCATTCAAGTTGGCTTTCCCCTTTGGCAAACTTAATCAAGTGTATATCTGAAGAGGGAAGTCGTGGTGATGACTAACAAGTTGTACAAATGATTTTATCATAATGGAAAGACCCACAAAGCTGCAAATCAAAGCCAGGATGAAGCCCATTCATGTTGCAGAGGTAAAATCTATCTTTACAAGAAAGAACAGGTCTATGGGCTTTCAGCTACGCACTAATGGAAGCGAAGGTGTCATGTTCTACTTCTAAAGCTACAATGACTTGTGTCAAATCCAATTCTTTATGTACAAACAATGTGAGCATGATGTTGAATGAACAATTTTGGGCTCATAATCAAAAAGGTGTGCTCAAGATCTAACCTTGTAGCCATCAGATTGATATTAAAGGGTAAAGTGTTGTTGCTTTTACTTCATACCGGAAAATGTTGCTCACAGAGGGGTTTTCCGTCCCTAGGTAATGAAAAAGGCCACTTCTCCGAAGGCTTTGAAAATGGAAAGATAAGTGACTTTAAAGTACGAATATTCTTTGGAAATGCTCAAAAGATACTTTTGAAAAGTCAGTGGTGAAGATGGAACCCCGACATAAAGGAAAGCAAGTGTTAAATGCTCAGGGCAAAAAGTGAAAGAATGAAATGTGCAAGCTATTGAAGGATCACTCCCCGTACTTATTACGAGGTAATTGGTAAATACTTGCTTATTAATAACAGAGACCGAAAGGTCAATTTACACAAAAGGAAGAGACGATGTTTCCTTAGGAAACGATCGTAAAGAATAGAAACATTCTATTCCAGAGAAAGCAAAAAACGAAAGCAAACTAAAGCTAAAGATATTTACAAGATAACCATTAACTAATAATAGACGTCTTATCTATTATTGTAATACCCTCCCTTAATGGTTAATCTATCTAACACACCAAGCTGTCCTCTGAATTTGACAAACTTATTAGGACCAAGAGGCTTGGTGAGAATGTCTGCAGTCTGATCTGAGGTAGGAACATACTGCAGATCTATAGTCCCGTCTTCAACCAGCTGTCGTATGTAATGACAATGAACATCCACATGCTTGGTTCATTCATGGAAGACTGGATTCCGTGCTAACTTGATAACGCCTTTGTTATCAACAAACAGAGTAGTCGGTCCTGCTGGTGACATCTGCATATCCCCAAGCATCCGACGAAGCCAGACAGCTTCACATCTTGCCTTAACAGTCCCTCTATATTCAGCCTCTGTAGAAGAGAGAGAAACTGCCTGCTGCTTCTTGCTAGTCCATGTGACTGCACCGGATCCCAAATTGAACACATATCCAGATGTTGACTTTTTATCATCAACAGAGCCTGCCCAATCTGAATCTGTGAACCCACTGAGTTTAGGATTAGAACTCCGAGAATACAGAAGTCCATAATCAGAAGTGCCCTTCACATAACGAAGCACATGCTTTGCTGCCATCCAATGATCAGCCTTAGGAGCTGTCATAAAGCGTGAAATATAGTTGACTGCGAAGCTGATATCAGGCCTAGTAGCAGATAGGTAGATGAGGCTGCCTACTAGTTGCCTATATGTAGTATCATCAACGGAAGGAGAATCAGACTTGGCTGATAACTTGAGACCTTTCTCCATAGGTGTAGATGCAGGTTTGCAATCCTGCATTCGGAATTTGTCTAACAAGGCTCTGGCATATTTGGACTGAGAGATGAATATACCAGAAGACTGTTGCCAAACTTCAACACCTAAGCAATAATGCATGAGCCCAAGGTCAGTCATATCAAAAGATTGGCATAAGTGTTGTTTGATTCCCTGAATCAAAGATGTCGAACTGCCAGTGATGATCAGATCATCCACATAGATAACCAGAAGGATGATGTCACTGTCAGTAGTCTTGATGTACAGATTTGAGTCTGAAGAACTCCTCTTGAAGCCTTGATCACTGAGGTACGTATCAATCTTGATGTACCATGCCCGAGGGGCCTGCTTCAAACCATAGAGAGCTTTTACCAATTTGAGAACCTAATGGTCTTTACCAGCAACCTTGAAACCAGGAGGCTGCGTCATGTAGACCTCTTCATGGAGATCACCATTCAGGAAAGCACTCTTTACGTCCATCTGATGGACCTTCCAGCCAAACTGTGCTGCCATGGCTAAGACTAATCTGATGGTGCTCATCTTTGCACTAGGAGCAAAGGTCTCCTCATAATCAATGCCCTGACGCTGAGAAAAGCCCTTTGCCACTAAACGAGCTTTGTACTTATCCAAAGTACCATCTGATTTGTATTTGATTTTGTAGACCCATTTGCAGCTAATGGGTTTCTTCCTCGGGGGAAGATCAGAAAGGACCCAAGTGTTGTTCTTCAGCAGGCTCTGGTGTTCAGATTGCATGGCCTGTTCCCACTCTGGAATTCCTTTAGCCTCGGAATATGTTTGAGGTTCAAACACACTGTGAATGTTGGCCATAAGAGCAAAGTTAACAGAATCTATAGTTTTGCTCTTTTTCCGAGTAGTTCTCCCATCAATGAGCTCATCATCATGAAGATCAGCAAGTGTCTTAGCCCACCACTTAGGCCGGAGAGGAGAATGACCAACAGTAGTACTAGGAGATGCTCGATCAGCAGGATCCTGATCAGAAGAATCTGGATCAAACTCAGGTGAAGCATCTTCAAAACGAGGTGATCCTGCAGGAGAAGCCGGAGGTGGCTGTACAAGTATCACTGGTAGGACTGGAGCTGTAGGAGCTACTGGAGCCCTCCCATCAGGTGGACCTAATGGAAGCCGAACTCCCAAATCATGAACCTGCATAGGCTGGTCTGCTCGATCAGGAACAGGAGAAACAGGCATGAATGGTCCTCGCTGCTCATCAAAGACTACATCGCGGCTGTATATGAGACGAGATGTCTCAACATCAATAAGGCGGTAGGCTTTGTGAAGACTGCTATATCCAGCAAGCATCAGTTTTTGACTCTTGGCATCCAACTTGGTGCGTGAAGCATCAGGGATCCAAACAAAAGCAAGAGAGCCAAAAACCTTCAGGTGACTGATTCTGGGCTTGCGACCTGACCAGGCCTCCTCCGGAGTTTTACCTTTGACCGCCACTGTGGGTGACCGGTTCAACAAATAAACTGCAGTGTTAACTGCTTCTGCCCAAAAACGCTTCAGAACATGTCTGTGTTCGAGCATGGAACGAGCCATCTCGGTGATTGTCCTGTTCCGACGTTCAACTACACTGTTCTGTTGTGGCGTGTAGGGTGTGATGAACTGGCGTTGGATGCCATGTGTATCCAAGAAGCTGGAGAAAACATTAGAACAAAATTCCCCCCCATTGTTTGATCTAAGAGTAATAATAGATTTCCTAGACTCTTTTTCAACTAAGGGTTTAAACTTCTGAAATACAATAAATGCATCGGATTTCTTTTTAAGGAAATACACCCACATTTTTCTACTGAAATCATCTACAAACAACAAAAAATACCTGTACCCAGGAACAGAAGGAGTGGCCATAGGGCCACAGATATCAGCATGAACAAGCTGAAGTACTTGAGAAGCTCGCCAAGAATCGCCATTGGGGAAAGGTGTGCGATGTTGCTTCCCAGCCTGACATGCGTCAACTCCAAGGTGTTAGGTTTGAATCTCTGGCAAACCAAGAACAAGCTCATCCCAAGCAAGTTGTGAGAGATAATGCACATTTAAGTGCCCATATCGCTGATGCCAAAGTGTGCTGATGGAAGATCGCCGAACAGCCATAGCTAAGTCCTGAGAATCACCAGAATCAGTAAGTCTGAATAGACCATGATCCTCAAGACCAACTGCAATAGTAGACTTAGTCGCCCGATCAGTGATGTTGCACTGATGTGAACTGAAGGTGACTGCCAAGTGTGGAGAATATCGCAGCAAGTGACTGACCGAGAGTAGATTTAGTTCCATCCCTGGAACATAGTACACATCAAGGAATATGAGCTTCCTCCCAACAGACTGAATTTGAATGTTGCCTTTACCAACAACCGTGTACTCTTCTCCACCACCAAAGATAACAGAATCTGAATAAGGTTGGTAGTCAGTAAACCAGTCTCTGCGGTGAGTGAAATGTCGAGAGGCACCTGAATCAATGTACCAGGCAGATGACTGTACGTGATCTGCGGGTCTTTTAGCCATGAAGGCATAAAAGGCAGATTCTGCCTGCTCAATGTGCTCTGCACTGTTCGCTTTGGGTTGCGAACCTGATTGCTTAGACTGGGCAGCTAAGTGTTTCCGACATGCAACCTTCATGTGACCATACTTGTGGCAATAGTGGCATTGAATGTTCTTTTTGGTACCATCGGATGCTGGAGCAGAAGACTTCTGCTGAGATGGTTGCTGAAACTTGCCCTTATCCTTCTGAAAGGATTTCGCAGCAAAGGCTTGCTCAGTGGAGATGGAACTGGAGCTGCTACCGAACTGTTGTTTCCACCGATCTTGCTGAAGTAGCAAGGTGCAGAGATCAATGAACTTTAGATCAACACCAGTAGATGTGATGTTGAGAGTCTCGATAAAATGCTCATAGGAATTTGGTAAACTCCGAAGAGTGATTACCACAATATCCTCTTCCTCCATCTTGCGACCGATGGCAAGTAACTGATCACGGATTTCCTGAATCCGATTCAGGTGTGCCTGGAGCGAGGTGCGCTCATCCATGACAATAGAAAACAGAGTGTTTTTCAGAAAGAAGGCTCTGCTCTTGTCGGAAGTCTCATGAAGACCTTTTAGATGTGTCCAAATTTCGGCCGTTGTCTTGCCGGATGGAATCTGAGAAAGCTGGTCATCAGCTACGGATAGTTTGAGAAGCATTACTGCCTCTCGATTATTCAGATCCCATGTATCTTGATCAGGACCCGGAGACCCAGAACAAGTTGATCCGTGTTTCGATATTCGAAGATTGCAATGATGCGTTGCTTCCAGGTTCCATAATTGTGACCATTGAATTTGGAATTATGCTCGAGCAGAATATTTGTTAGAGATGCCATGGCACATTTTTCAATGAAAAACTGTGAAAATATGTGAAGGCACGTTCTTCGAGGCAAAAATACGAAAGACCCAGAAGAATCAGAGAATGACCCAGAAGAGAGCTCGAAAAACCCAGAAGGAATCTGCTGTCATTTTTTGAATCCGCTGGCTCGAAAATCGAGGCACAAAAATTGAGGCACCCAAAAAAACGGACAACAACCCAGTTGAGCTCTCGAAAAACCCACCAAGAATTTGCAAACAAAATTTTTTTTCGACCCCAAAAATTAGCGTTTTGAAAAAAAACGGCCCTAGCTGAAAAAAACTTGAAAAAACTTCAGATTTCTTGATGAAAAATGGTCGAATCTGCTTCCCAGAGCACGATGATAGACTGAGACGGCTAAGAGCATGAAGATTTGATACAGAAACATGCAGATTTTCACCCCAAAAACGCGAGTCTTCAAAAAATGGCCACGATTTCCACGCGATTTGCAGACCCGTAATTCGGGAATTTCTCCAAGCAGAAAAACCCTAGGTGGGTTTTGGAGAAATTAGCTGAAATAATTTTGGAAAAATTTAAACAAATAATTTCAAGAAGAAATTATAAATTTTTCCGAAAAAATTTAAGTATTTAGCTCTGATACCATATTACGAGGTAATTGGTAAATACTTGCTTATTAATAACAGAGACCGAAAGGTCAATTTATACAAAAGGAAGAGACAATGTTTCCTTAGGAAACGATCGTAAAGAATAGAAACATTCTATTCCAGAGAAAGCAAAAAACGAAAGCAAACTAAAGCTAAAGATATTTACAAGATAACCATTAACTAATAATAGACATCTTATCTATTATTGTAATAGTACTGTGATTCCAAATAGAAGGAAAATTGGGCCTACGAAAAAGTTGAGTTTCTCTCTCTTCCCCACATATCTTAAGTTGTCGAATATATCTTCAAGTCGGACTGTAAAGGGAAACAAGGCACTTTCTGCAGAACTAAAGCACATGTTTCGGTAAGTGATTTTTAGTGATATGACTTTACTTTAAGTATAGTAACAAGGCTTCCGAGAATATGAGTTTTTATGTAAAAGAAAACGGAAAGTTTAAATAGTTGTTGATTATGAAATTTAATGCAAATCTTGTTGTTATAATTGTTGGCCGAACTTAATTTCGTTCATGTAGCGCCAACGTTCGGATTCCTATATCTATTTCATCGGAATTGCTTGAAATTTGTTTCCCTGAGTTTTTTATAACGACTATTTATCGAGAATTGCATCCTGTGCAATCATAGCAAATGGCAATGAGAGTTGTAGGTTATGGCAAGTTAATAGGCCTGGAGAGTGAATTGAAAGATTTAACAGATACGTCATTCAAATTTTACGATTTGGGTGATCTCCATAGAAGATTGAATTCTCAGCCTATTCACCTGATCAATCAAAAGCTAAAAGAGATCGGATTGGTAGAAGCAGTTTGTTTTCCAATGGCAGTACATGCACCAGAGCTTGTGAGGGAATGTATCGAGAGATACAACCCAAAAACAAAGCAGATTTTGTTTCCTGACCAATCCATCCTCATCTCAATCAACAAAGCTCTAATGCAATCTGCGTTCGGAATTCCCGTAAAAGAGGAGTATTGTGATATTGATTTCGGCTCTTCCGCGTCAATGTTCAACTAAAAGAAGTCCCTAAGAAGGGAAGACATGCACAAGTGGCTTCAGATGCCTCGCTTGAAGAAGAGCAAAATGTCCAAGACCTTGTTCGGCACTAATTTGAAGAGGGAGATCATAGATATCCTCGCTCTGTTGCTCAAACTGAAGGGAAGGGAGGAGATTCTCAAGTTTATTGAGCACCATTTCTTCCTAGTGCAAGCTATCTGTGTCGAAGGTTTACAAATTCACTAGGCCCAAATCATCTATGATGAGCTCGCCTCGTGGATGAATTCAGACAGTTCTACATGTCCTCATATCTAATCTATGCCTTGGCCATGCATCGCCTATGGCCTGGCCTTCCCAGCATCCAGAATTACGACAAGCATACAAAGGTATATGAGTTCTACCCTCATCTGCAACTGCAAAGAAGCTTTGAGGAATATGTGGCAGTAATTGATGCCTTCACAATGAGGCTATGTCGGGAATTGCAAGGATGCCCTGAAAATTCTCATCTACAGCTGCAGAGAAGTTTCAAGGAATATGTGGCAGTAAATGATGCCTTCACAATGAGGCTATGTCAGGAATTGCAAGGATGCCCTAAAAGGAGATTTTTACCAGAGGTAATTTCAGCTATTAGCCAATTTGGATGCTCATTAATCCAATTTTCGAGCTTCCCATACTTGTGGATAGGTGCCTTTGATGGTTTTCCCAAGAGACTACCTAGGTATCGGGAGGACAAGGTGGTTCTGGTCGAATTATGTCGACAAATTCTTGAAGTAAACACCTTGTATCCAAATGTGAAGAAAATAGCCGAGATTTCCTTCCCCATAGTGGTTGGACTCTATTCCTGTGCTTCTAGATCCAATGCCCGAAATCTAGTGAAGAGTTTCGAGAGAAAAATCAAGTTGGTTGATTATGAGGTACTCAGGCCTCAATATGATCCTGTGAACTTCATGAGGGATCATTTGAAGCTGGGATATGCCTACAGACAAGTTTTGGATATTGAAGATTACTCGGCCGAATGTCTCAATGAATACTAGACTCAAGAGTAGTTTTGGTCCCGATTAACTATTGATGAAATTAAGTCGTATAATGATTCTATTGATGTTTCTGACCTTGCAAATGATGGCGCTTACATGCATCCCTCATCTTATGAGAAGATCAAAGGCACTCCCATTGTGTCTACCCCGCCTGCAAGCCCTTTTATTGACACTGTGGAGGTCCTCGTGCACGGAATTATCAAGAGGACGGACAAGTGGGTAGAGTGGACCCAAGCGAAGAAGAAGAGGACGAGAAGCACTAGTTCTACGGGTGGAGTATTGCCCAATCAACTGCAACAACCACCACCATAGCTACTACTTCAACTTCTGCAATACCAGCTCAATCTATTGGAGAAGGTGGAGACCAGCCTCCAAACAAGAATGTCTCAACCACTCCTACTTGTGGAGGTGGCTCTCTCCTGAATACGGGAAAAGTTGGGGACAAGGAAGGGGACAAGGACAAAGTGAAGGAGAAGGAACAAGAGAAATCTGTGGCCAAGTCTGCCTCCCCTATTCAAGTGATCAAGTTGGATGGTGACACAAACCCTATGGATGGACAAGATACATCTCAGCAAGGGGATACCTTGGCCCTCTCAGTGACTAACGTTGCTACCTTCCTTGCTGCTTCTCAAAGCAAGAAAACTCCCCCATTTGCTAGGAAGTTGTTCAATCCTATAACCCTGCAGTCTACTATCAATGTCCTCTCAACTGAGTTGTGGTTCAAGAAGACCATTGATAGAAAGAAGAGGTATGAAGAGGCCGCCCCATCGAAAGATCTAATCACACAAGCCACCTCCTCTCAGCCACCCTCCAAGAAGACAAAGAAGCAGAAATCAATTGCAGCATTGGCCACTGATCCTTCCACTGGCCCTATGTTGGTGGAGATAACAGAGCCACAAAAGGAAGGGAAGTTCCATGAGCTTACCATGAGTGACTTCCAGATTAAAACAGTGGATCCTGGTATCCCTGTTCATGACTCCATGGTAAATATATGGAAGTCCACCAATGAGAAGATTGAGGACAAGCTAGAAGAGCTAAGAGTGGAAAAAGAGGTCCTCAAAGCCTCAAACAAAGAGTTGATGGAGTGTATCAGGTCTACACTTGGGAGTACATCAACAAGCCAATTTGACCCGAATGCAGAGGAGAACAAGAATTTACTTTTGAAACTACAGCAAGAAAACGCAATTCGGGCAAATTGGCCGAACATGGGTAGATCAGATGAAAGCTCAAGGTCCCCCATTAATTGAAAATAAGGGAAATTTGTTGTTGGACGCTGACAAGTTAAGGGAGGCAGCTTCCAACCATCAAAAAACCATACAAAAGGCAGCAAATAGCTCGACAAAGCAATTGGCTCTGTTGCAAAACGTGATCGACGTAAAGACCAATGTTGCCATCTCTGACAGGATCCTCAATACAAGCCAAGAGCCATTGTTTCGTTGGAAAAAATCTCTAGAGTTCCTGGTAGAAAGCTCTGCCAAATCCACAAACGAGCTCAAGGGCATGCAAGACCTAGTGCAAAAGGTCACTAAGAAACTTTTTGGAAATTTAAAAATACTACACACGAAATCATACATATCTAGCAACGGTAAATTGGTGGATGTCAAGCGTATGAAAAGCAAGTTCCTGGCATTTGTTAATGAGGCGACTGACCCAGCAAATTTCTAGATGTCAAAGATCCAAGAGCTTTCATCAACGGACTCAATCATAAGGAGGGCATCAGAAAAACTCCAATCAAAGGTCGCCAGAGCCGATGAGCTAATAGAGATGCATGACTACTAGATGGTTCGAGCTGAAAATATCATCCCAAGTGTCAAGGAGTTAGACAAAGTAACTGATGCAATGAAAGCTTATAGAACTAAGACAATTACTCCTAAAAAGGCATAATCCCTGATATTCTTCTAGACATCTGTCATTCTCTCTCTCTCTCTCTCTCTTCCTTTTTGTAGCCATTTTTGGCATTTTGACAGCTAGCCTAGTCTCCGTAACAAACAATGATTCAGTCAATGTAACCGGCCATTTTGAAAAGGCCTATATATGTAAATTTTTAAGAAGTTAATAAGATCGGCAAAATTACTTTTTAGCGAACCCTTGTAGCTGGGACTACTGTGTGTGACTCTGAGTCCATTCTAATTTTGTTGTTCATTTAGTTAAAGTATAATATTGAGAATGAATGTGCTATTGTTGATAATTGAATGAATGCAAATGAACTTGGTTTTATTTCTTTCATTCAATAAATTGTAGGCCTTACTTTCTTCAGCATAAGCATTTTTATGTTCTTTATGCCACACATCGTAGTTCATGTATGTAGTGTAGTTCATTGCATAAGAGGGCCAGAAATTGATTAATAAAGTAGCCAAAAGATAGACAATCCGAGTATTGTTGAAATATCAGTTAACTTTGTAATTCGGGAATTACCCATTCAACCATCCTTCCCACTCTCTTGTTGTCGTAGCTAGTCTTGCATGTTTCCATCCTTGCATTTAAGATAGTATAGTTTGCATATCATGAGTTACTTCCCATTTTTGATTTGCCAAGGTTGTTTAAAGTGTTGAACAATCTGGTCTTTGCCTCTTCTACTCTTTGGTTAAGAGCATACCCCCAAAACCCGAAAAACAAAATTCATTGCAAATCTTGCAAATAAAAGGGAGTCATACCTTTCAATTCAGGGGTCTTTGATAGATTACTACACTAACCCATTCTATTGTTAACTTCTTTGTTTTCCACTAGTCGTTGGGCATTTCAAGAATCAATGTATAAACCATAACATTAAGGAAGACAAACTATTATCCAACACATAACTATTCTAATCAATATCCTGTACATTTGACTGCATGACCCAAAACGTGTGGTTTAGTCTCACCTTATTTCTTGGGTAGTCTCACCTTATATTCAGGCTAATCCCTTCACACCACGAGCGAAGCTATTAGTCAAACTTAACCGTCGATGATGATGGGGAGCGTAGCCTTATGCCTGTTAGCATCTCCAAAATATAATATATTTTCTCCTGTCCAACTCAGTAATTGTTTGCCCTTAATAATTTTGGTTCCTTACAACTCTCGCCTTGTCTTATTCGCCCATATTCTTTGTTGTTATATACCGATGGGTTAAGGCGCTTATGTGGCATATTATACAGTCACAGCTTTTAAGTGACCTCTTTGTCCGCTAGTGTGGGGCATCATCCCCCTTACAATTATTATATTATAATTAACACCACTTCTTATGTAATGATCTCAAGTAATTAGAGATTTAATTAATATGCATGAATTGATGCTTATCATTATTTCTTAATTTGTCTTGATATAATTTTATTATTGACCTAATTATCAATTTACTAATTATATTTTTTTTTATTAATCAAATAGGTGTTTATTATTATTAAGATTTATATCTTATTTGGGGGTCTATGACAAGATATAGGCCGTTGAATGCCTACAATCTTAGTATCCTTGCCCACATCATCTTTGCACTTAACTATCTTTTTCCTACATTCAATACTAGCTCCATGAGATCCTAGCCAATCCATTCCTAGGAAAACTTCATATGATGCCAAAGGAATCACACGAAGATCAACTATGGTGATAAATTTTCTCAAGATCAACTCACACTTATGCACTAGAGAATCTACTCACACATTTGCCCCTGATGCCAACTCCACTTACCAACCTATGTTTTGTTTCAATTCTACTAGCCCCCATTTCTCTACTATGAAAGGAGATGTAAAGGAACTTGTAGCTTCTGAGTCAAACAAAATAGTAAGAGAAGTACCCTGAATAACACCCAAAGTCTCGACAACTATGCCTTGGTGCTCTGTCTGATGATGCTCTACTGCTGCAAATACAATGTGTGATCTGTTGGCATCCCCTATTGTAGGCTTTGAAGTTGTAGGCCTCTATCCTGGAAATTGCGAAGCACCCTGAGGGAAATTCGCTGCAATTTTCCCAAACTGACCACAGTAGAAGCAGCCATTACCTCTACCAAAACCTTTCCAAAAGGGTGGTCGTGCACTAAACTGTTGAAAGTTGCCTCTACTAGCAACTGAATGTGTGCTCTGTACAGATTATGATGGAAGTTATGGATATTCTTGAAATGAGAACCTCCACCCTGAGCTAGAGGGAAGAACCTCTTCTGTTGTTAAACCTAATTACGCAATTAGCCTGCACTAAGCACACATTCAGTTGGTAGCAGAAGCATCTTTCAGCAATCTAATGTGCCATCATCAACAAAAGGTTTTGGCAAAGGTGATGGTTACTTCTCTTGCGTTCAATTTGGGTATATTGCAGCAAGTTACCCTCAAAATGCTTCACAATTTTTAAGACATAGACCTACAACTTCAAAGCCTACAATAGGAGATGTCGCTAAATCACACAAGGTGTTTGCAGTTGTAGAGCATCACCAAGCAAAGCACCAGGGCACTATGGTAGAGACTTTGGGTGCTATTTGAGGTAGTTCTCTTTTTGTTTTGTTTAACTTAGGTGCTACAGATTCCTTTATATCTCCTATCATAGTAGAGAAATGTGAGCTAGTAAAAGTAAAGCAAAACAAAAGTTGGCAAATAGAGTTAGCCTTAGGGGTAAAGGTGTCAACAGATTCTCTAGTGCATAAGTGTGAGTTGAACTTAATAAAGTTTATCACCGCAATTGATCTTCTTGTGATTCCTTTGGGATCATATGACATTGTCCTAGGAATGGATTGTGTAAGATCTCATGGAGCTAGTACTGAATGTAGGGAAAAGATTATTAAGCGCAAAGATGATGTGTAAAGGACATTGAGATTGTAGATATTCAGTGACCTATATCTCTTTATATGACCTTCGCAATTGAACTTAGGCGAAGCACGTTAAGAGGTTGTTAGGTATTTGTTATGTTTGTGAATGAACTTGATGATGATGAATCTAAGGAAAAGACCCTTCGTCATCCCATTTTTCTAGAATGTGTAGATATTTTTCCAAGTTAGATTTCGGATAAGCTACCAAAACATGATATAGAGTTCTATATTGATCTTATTCCAAGAGGAAAACCTATTTCTAGAGCTCCCTACCAAATGATTACTCAACAATTGAGTGAGCACATGCTTCAATTAAAATCTTTTTTGGCCAAGTGTTGCATTTGACCCAGTGTTTCCCCATGGTGAGTGCATGTACTCTTCTTTAAAAAAGGAGGATGGATCTTTAAGCTTGTGCATTAATTATAGACAGTTGAACAAGATAACAATCAAGAACAGGTGTCCTTTGTCGAAAATTGATGATTTATTTGATTAGATTAAAAGAGTCAAGGTGTTCTCTAAGATAGATATTAAATCACGGTACCATTAATTGCACGTTCATGAAGATATTCACACGACAACATTTCATACTCGATATGGTCATTATGAGTTCATAGTAGTTCCCTTTGGTCTCACAAATATTCCATCCGTTTCATGAGTCTGATCAATGGAGTATTTGTGCTTATCTTGACCACTTTGTACTTGTTTTCTTGGATGATATTCTGCTATACTCTAAATCCCAAGAAGAGCATGAGGAGCATTTATGACTGATTTTGCAATGTCATAGAGATAATCGGTTGTATGCCAATGCAGCAAATTGTTATTTCTTTCGGTTGGAAGTTCAATCTTTGGGGCATGCTATTTGAGGTGAGGGTATCTCAGTAGATCCCTCAAAGATTCACTAAATTGTGGAATACTCAACACCCACTAATGTGTCAGAAGTCCACAATTTTATTGGTTTCGTTAGACATTACTGCAAGTTTGTTCAAGGATCAGAAGTTTCGAGGATATTACATCTCTCCAGAGAAAAGGGAAGAAGTTTGTCTGGACAGAGAAGGGTGAAGAGGCCTTTCAAAAGCTCAAACAGCATTTGACTAGTGCACCTATACTAGCAGTACCTGATCCATTAGATGATTCCATGGTGTGCATAGATGCTTCTTCAAAAAGGGATTGGAGTTGCCCTTATGCAAGAAGGATGTTTGATTGCTTATGATCTCACAAACTCAAGGATCAGGAGTTGAATTATCCTACACACGATCTTGAGTTAGCAATAGTTGTTTATGCCTTGGTTCAATTGAGACACTTCCTTTTGGGACATCGATTTGAGCTTCATAGTTATCACCGCAGTTTGTGATATATCTTTCTATAGCCTAATCTGAATGCTAAACAATGGCGATGAATGGAATTTCTTTGTAAGCATGACTTTGAGGTCAAGTATATCCAAGGTAAGGAAAATGTGGCAGCTGACACTTTGAGTCACAGGAAACATTAGATATAAGCTTTGACTCTTAGTGTGGATTCATGAAGCCATATACTCCAAGCAATTCCTACAAATACTTGGTATCAAAAAGTGAATTCAGAGATTGAGTCAGGTAGACCATTTAAGGGCACATTTTTAGGTCATGTGTTGGAGTTAGATGGTCTTTCACGTCACATGGGATGGATATATGTACCAACATCAAATGATCTTCATATACTAGTTTCATTTGAGGCTCATCGTGCACCTTACTCGACACATCTAGGTGTCAAGAAGATGCACACAGACCTTCAACAACTATAAATCGTTTCGGTATGAAGCGTAAAATTGTTGATTATGTGGCTAGGTGTCTAGAGTGTCAAAGGAACACCTACATCCAGCTAGACTTTTGCAACCTAATTTTGTTCCATCATGGAAATGGGACATCATCTCTCTTGATTTCATTGTGGATGTGCCTATGACCCCTTGTAGGCACAATGCTATCATGGTCACTATTGATCGATTAACTAAGGTGGCATACTTTTCTCCAATGAGAACATCGTATACAACAACTTCAATAGCTAGTCTTTATGCAGGACATTGTGAGACTACACGATATTCCACGAAAGATTATTTCAAATAGGGATCATGTGTTTACATCTGCATTTTGGACTTCCTTACAACATGACCTTTGAACTCAACTAAGTATCAACTCACCACATCACCCTGAGACCGATGGTCAAACAAAGCGAATTAATTACATGTTAAAGGATATGTTGAGGATGTATGTCATGGACAAATAGACTAATTGGGAGAACTGTTTATATTTGGTTGAGTTAGCTTACAATAATGGCTATCATAGTTCAATTATTATGTCACCTTTTCAAGCATTGTATGGTTGTCCTTCTCATACACCTTTGAGTTGGAATAGGTTAGAGGATCACATTTTGTTGGAACCTGAGATGTTTCGAGATATGAAGCAACAACTTGTGCACATCCAAGAGCATGTGACCACAGCTCAGGATAGACAAAGAAGTATGCAAGTGCTCATAAGGTGGATAAGTAGTTTGTAGTTGGAGATAAGGTCCTTTAGAGAATGCATGCGTAGAAGAATTCAATCCATTATGGAAAGGGTTCCAAGCATGCACCTCGGTTTGTGGGTCTGTTTGAGATTCTAGAGAGGATAGGTTCAATTGCCTATCATCTTGCATTGTCGCCCAACATAACTTGCATTCATGGTGTTTTCCATGTTTCAATACTTAGACAGTATATTCTAAATGTGGCACATGTTCTTGACTAGAATGCATTACATATAGAGGGGGCAATTTGGCTATGGACCCTGTTCGCATACTTCAGCAACAGGAGTTGAACCTCAAGGGTTGCACTATCGAGCAGGTACGGGTCCAATAGGACCCTACTGATGATTCATCAGCGACTTGGGAGGCTGCATCACGACTTGGGAGGCTGCATCACGACTTGTTTATAGGCTTCTAGGAGTAAGCCTAACTCTAAATGGGTAGATGCAGTGCCCACTTGTAATTTACTTTTCAGTTCATATTGTCAAACTCTTTTAGGCCAGTTTTCATGTGTGTGTTGATTTATTTAGTGAATCTTGATGATATAGTTGTAAGACACTTATTTATGATTGGATTTATATATATCATGAGTCATTGCTTAGTTGAGACATTTTATGTGTTCAATTGATGGTTATGGTTACTTACATCATGATGATACTTTATATGCTTCCAATTAATGATTATGGTTATCTTCATGACAATGGAATTATATGTCATGATGTCATGTATGTATATAGATTTATTGGATACTGTCATGATACTCGGAAGTGAATAGATATCTTGTATGTTTTACATTTTTGTTTGACATGCCTAACATCCTTGAGGGAGTTGTAGTAACCTGCAAACAAGATCTACACGATGTACCACTCCCCGTCATTGTCTGTTATATGTAGTTGTATATGTACATGCTCGTCTTTTATGCAAGATTGAAGATACCAAGCATTGACTTCCTTGAATTGCCAGAATGAGCATGCCCTATTACAT
Organism: Cupressus sempervirens; assembly: GCA_028749045.1. Classification (NCBI taxonomy): domain Eukaryota; kingdom Viridiplantae; phylum Streptophyta; class Pinopsida; order Cupressales; family Cupressaceae; genus Cupressus; species Cupressus sempervirens. The sequence goes on along the minus strand of CM053786.1, from coordinate 911,571,703 downwards.
ATCTAATTGGTAAGAGAGGGAAGATAATGTTCAAAACCAAATTTAATCCTAAGCTTTCATAGTCTTGAAACAATGGACGAGTATCCTACTAACTACCCATTTGAATTCAACAAGGTCACATGAACTCGTGGACCCTTCCCTTGTGCTTGGTTTTGCATTGTGGATTTTTTTAATTATATAGTAAATTCATTATTCTTGAAATATGAAAATATTAAATTATAAAAATATTTAATTAATGTGAAACTAACTAAATACTTATAGTTAATTTGGAGACCTAATTTAAAAAGTCTACTTGTTAAGGTTGAGAATTTAATTAAATAATAAATTATAAAGGTAAATTGGAATTCAATGCATAATTAATTTAATAATAATTTCTGTTACTCAGCCTATCGCTCCTTAGAGGCGACTGTGGGTGCTGACTCCACTGGTCGAGCCTATCGTTGGTATGCCCAGGCATCTTCTCTATTGAGTTTTGTGGGGATCGAGATGGACCGTCTTCCTCCTTTCCAATAATCTTTGGATTTCCTTGCTCATCTCCTCCCTTCTCGACAAGAGTTGAATAGGCATGCGAGGATAGACATCTATAGGCAATATATCTGTACCACTTGGGTCAATCCCCTGTGGGGTTCCATCCAAGGATGGCATTTTATGCAAAGTGGTTCATTGGTATATAGGATGAGTTCATTGTGCGTCCTTAATACCTTTCCCAGTGTTGAACACACACACTTTGGATCTCCTTGGGCTCTTTCAGGGAGGTATTTCATTGGCTCCATATCCAAACAAATCACCAAATTGATAGAAAGGACTAGATCTATCGGCTTTGCAACATAGGGGAGGCTAAGACGAAGACACTTTATTTTCTACAGCCTCATTATCATGAGGTTTGAGGAAGCTTTTACTACCTATTTAGGGAGTGTCAGTCTCTCTCATCATTCTTCAAGTACTCTGATCAGCGGTGTCTTACGCTTCATCTCTAGGTCACAAGGCTTCAAGACCACACCTTGTAGGTTTTGCTCCCTTCGAGACAAAACACATATCATCTCATTAACCCCTCCTTCACGTTGATCTCTCTGGCTTGGGTTACCAAACAATCGCTTGGCCTCCCTCCTAGAGACACTAGATCCATGAAGCCACGCAAGGGTTACACGTGGCAACATCCCTCCACTTCCAGTGACTTTCAAAGAGGGCTCAGGGCCTCCTATCACCTCGAACCGTATCCTTTTGTTCTAGACTTTTTCTCAAGTTTTTGGATTTTGTTGTTGTTTTTCCCCGAGAACCCTTAGGTACTCCTGTCGTTTGCAGGTCTTTTGTTGTGTATTAGCAATCCCTTAGACCCTCTTTGTGGTCTCTTGTTGGACATTAATAAATTTATCTTATCTTCTCTTTATCTCTTTTCCCTCAAACCAATAGTTTAGGCACATTCTGATTGTAAGGAAGTCGGCCTTCTCCGGAGATTCACCTCAACGCACAAGTCCTACACTTGGAGGTTGTTTCCATGTTTCACAAAGTTGCTTGGGGATCAAGCCCCAAGCATGGATGCAAAATTTTGTGTTAACAGTAATCACACTTAATATATTTTTGCTCCAAGTGAAATATCATCTCCGTGTTGATTTTCTTTGTGTTGTAGAGGTTTTCTTTGGTTTGCAAGGTGTTGTTCCTAGCTAATCCAACAATATTAATATATTATATTCACAATCATAATAGTAGGGGACTCAAACATTGATGATCACACCATGATCAAAACCGATAATAAGCAATTACTTTAATATTAGTTTCACTTGTTATTCAATCTAAACAATTTACTGGCAACCATTGGCTTTTATAAACACTTTTTCAGCCACCCCAAAATTAACCTATGGGATATGATTCTTGTACAACCTTTATTATTTAATTATTAACACAACTTAATTTTAAATATTAATCTTCAAAATTCGAAAGGTGTAATACTTCCAACAATCGCTCCTTAGTACATCACTTTGAACAAAGGTAGGACCATTGGCACTAGACAAGGCATTGGATAGTTAAGTGAGCTTGAGTTGGAGTAGTGATAGAATAGAACACCTCTAAAAAGCCTAGATGCTTCACCCGTGTCATCAAATACAATGAGTGCTAAGTGGGCCTTGATGTTGTTTGGAGAGGGATTTGTGTGAGCCAATTTTCATGATATATGAACTAATGAATTTGGCTCAACTACGTCATCAAAACCTCATAAAACATCATAACTTTGACATGCTGCAAAAAATGTCTCCTACATGTCAATGGATGAGATTATGAATTCTACATGAACAGTTCATAAGGAACAAAACTTGTTGAAGGTTTTTCAAATGAGGCAACAAGCTAAGTGTGCTTGATCTTGGGGAAACTCTATGATTAAGTGCACTTGAGTCAAAGTAATACTAGGATGTGTGACCCCTAAGGAACTCTCAATTATTCACCCCTTATGAGCATCAACTAGATGGGATGAGTGCTAAATGGACCGGTCATGCTCATGAGAGATGGATGACCTCTTAGGAAGTGTCAATTCTTCACCCCTATAAGCACCTCTATTAGATGTTATGAGTGCTAAACTAACTATTTATGCTCAAGAGAGATCGTTTTATGTGAACTATTGCTAACAAAATATGGATTAGTGATTTTGATTGAAAAACTACAAAGATGAATCTAATAAAGCATCATAATTTGGCACAAAAACCCTCCAACATGTAAATAGATAAGCTAAAGGAGCTCTCTAATTGATATGATTCATAAGGCATAGCACTAGTTGAAAAGTCTTTAAATGTGGTAGTAAGCTAGGGCCCTAGGATTTTAAAACAAGGGCAATTCAATCTTACCCCCAATAACAGGATAGTCCCCCACCAATCAATGGCTAATTTCCGACAAACTATAGCCCCCCACCCATTGATATTGAGGAAAATCCAAGGATAAGTTTTCTCGAGTTCCCAAAAAATTCCTAATTCTTCACCCCTATGAGAAGCACCTAAATGCAATGAGTCCCAACTGAACTATTCAGCTCGTGAGAGATGGGTTTATGTTAACAACTAATCATGAACTATGGGTCAATGAGTTTGACTCAAGAACTGTAGTTAAATCCTAGTAAAACTTCATAATTTGACACTACAAATTAATATCTACCCATTTGTTAGCACAAATATAACAAACCAACCAAGACATACCAAATTGAACATATCAATAGATGCCCTGACCACCCATGAACACCTATAATCAAGACAACCTTGAATATTCACAAATACATCACTATTGTGAATCAAGACACATAACCATCCACAAGAGAAACTCTCCAGCTACGAATTAACATATACAAAACTGCCCACAGCAACACTCTTTTAAATTGAGACGCACTCTACAAGTCTCCAAGTTTGTAGATCAAGACATACTCTACTATCCACAATTACATATTTCTAAATCTATTATTGATGAAGACATTCAATTCTGACTATACACATTAAAAAAAGGAAGACTGACAGGCTCCTTGATCTGAAAAGTACACAAAATGTAGAATTGATGTCTCTAAAGCAATGTGTCATTTCTAACCAAGAAGCTACTTCATGGAAAAGTGTCCCCATCCTCTTATTTCTCCAACTTCGCCTTGAGCTCATTTGGCTTATTCATAAACAAAATCTTCTTTGCCGTCCAAGTTGTAGGGTCTTGGTCATGGGCTGCAAAACCACAGCTGTCCACCAACCTAACCTTTATTTGTCTTCAACTTTTTGTTAACACTCCCCTTGGCACATTGAATGCAACTCCTCAAGATATATTTTCTTTGATTATAATAGTACTAGAACGCAATGATTATTGAAAATGGAGCTCACTAAATATAGCATCACGCCATGAATGAAAGTGATAGTAAGCAATATTATCATAATATTTCATTTGTAATCAATTGGATTGATTTACATTTGCAAACATTGGCTTTTATAAAGCCTCTTTAGAACATGCAAAAGCTGTCGTATAAGATACTATTACCATACAATTAACTATCCTTCATTTATTTAATTATTATTCCATTTCCTAGCTTTCATTTAAATACTAACCTATAAAGCTTCCAACAATGTAATATTTTATGACAATAATATAATTTTACATACATGATAATAATATTTTAATATATGTATAATTATGAGTTAATAATTTTTTAATGGTTTCCATATGAAAAGTGTACATCAGCACCCAGCAATACTGAAAACCAAAAAAAATCATCATACCGAAACCCAAACTGGCAAACACAGCAATGAACACTTAAATTTGTTGATCCTTGAACCTTAAACTGTTACCATTCTATCTTAAAGGAATGATTTGACTATTAAATTGTTTGATGTCCACTGTCATAGATTTTAATATAATTTGATTTCAAGCCTTAAGAATATTTCATTCTGTTTGACAATTTAATTAAATAATAGAAAAGTGATTTTATATTTTTAAATAATTTCTTTTGTATTTTTCTTGCTGTTGTTTCCGGACGAGATTGTGTGTTTTTTGCATCATCCAGAAACAACAGCAAGAAAAGTCATGAATTCTTTAAAAAATTGTTATCTTTAATTTCTTGAATTCCCAATATATAACTTATTTTCTGACACCATAGACCACACCCATGTCCTTGTCCCCATTTCCAAAATTTCTAATGACTAAAGTTATAAATAATATAGCCATCTCCTTATTCATTTACTGACATGGCCTGACTTGATTGACATCTCCCCCCTCATATCAATACCCATGGGTTTCCTGGTATCTATGTTGCTGATCTCAAATTCTGAAAAAAACATTTGGAATCACGGAAATGAATTCCCCATCCCAAAAATTTGGGGAAAACATTATATTATAATTGCATGCAAACATAATTCCTTGCCTTCAGTTAACCCAAAACTTTTAGCTGTTTAATATTAGTCTGTCCAGTCACTAAACTTCATCCACAGGATTTCTGTATTGTCACGACAGATTTGGTTATCAGTCTACTCACTTTGTCTTGTTGCAATACTAATTGAGGTCAAAATTTGGATTTTTCAAAGACATACTCTGTGAATTGTCTATTGGATTTTCTTTTTATTGGAAATACTTGGAAATAAAAATGGAAAATTTAAGAAGGCATTGCTTTATCAAAGGTGGAAATTGTCAGTCTGCACAACCTCTTGAGGCAGGAGTACATGCCAATTCAAACCCATTAATTCATACGAACAAACAGATGTATTCTCATTTTCAGAAATAAATTCTTCACAAAAAATAATTGCTTAGTATTGAAATTTTATCGGAATTAAGGACAATTATTTTCAGAATATCCAGTTGCAACAGAAGATTTTATACCTTTCCTTTCTGGTGATCTACAAGCATCCCATCTGCATGGTCTCCAACGACGACAACAAGCTTTTTATCAGGACTGATAGACGTATGCTGTAACAGATCAAAATCATCTTTGTTAAATATCTTCCCAGCTCAAATTCATACATATTAATATTCTGTATCATTTCAAAATAATTCCTCAAATTCACATTAACTAACATTCTAAGAACCAAAGGAGTTGGCTTAGCTCTGGTTCTCTGTTAATTTTTTGTGTTTTGTGTTTCTGGTCTCGTCTTTCTACTGGTTTTTGGGTTTTGTACTGGTCTCTGGTCTTTAGGATGCTGTAGTTTATAAAGTTTTATTATTTTTTAAGCATAGTTTTAATTTTGGACTTAAACGATAATATCTTGTAATTTGATACTAATGGGTTCCGGGTGTTTGTAAAACCTGCTTTTACCTTAATCCAAAAAACATTCCAAGATTCAAATAGCATTTAAAAGGCTCATACAAAGTCAAATTGGATATTCAGTGCATTAAATATATTCAAATCTCATTAAAACAATCTTCAATGAAACAAAACATACATTCACAGCCCAAGGATAGTAAGAACGCCCAAGTAGAGAAAATGTCTCAGTATCAAAAATCCGGACAACAGAATCATTATTTGAGGTCATCAATTGTGTTGCACCGCTGTCAAAAATTATAAAGAATCCTGTTAAATGTATTCTACCCAAGAAATATATATAAAGTATCAATTGTTTGATAACTGAGTATCCTTGTGGTTTACCTCGTACTATCATAGATCTCAATGGCATTGGTGATGGCATTCTCATCACGAGTTATCTTTGCACAGTAGGACACTCCATTGCTATCTAAATTCTGGTGGCCATATTTCAAAAAGGATCAGCTGAATAATCCATAGTATCCCTCTACAAGATATATAGGATCAGACAATATTATAACTGACTCTAACTACACAAAAAGCAAACATCAATTTATAATATTCAAGACGATGATAATGTGATAAAACATGTCAAACATGACACTAAGATGAAATATATTGGGAAAACAAATTACTTATATCCTCCCAATGTAACCAACGTAACCAACGTATACTGAAGAAGAACAATATTTAGAAGTTAACAGGATTTTCATAGAAAAGAGAACGGTAAAAATCACCACATAAGCACTATGGTTTAGATGACATCCAAACAAAAAAAAGAATATTGTACCTTAGCAATCATTTCTCCCTCAAATCCACCAGCAACCATAAGATTGTTCTTAACACACATCGTGCTAATTTGAATTCTCCCAAGACCTTTTTGTACTGCCCATGGATTCTTCTCCACCTGCAAGAAATAGATACTCCATATAATCTTTTCTAGACAGCACAGCTTTAGTTGATTGCTTATTAAGTGTACAGCATCATAAAGTGCATACTCCTTCCTTTTAAACGAACAGAATCAAATGTAACTGATTATACCTCTTTCGCAGGTGTGATGGGTCCAGAGACATTGAGAACTTCAGTGCTTTTTCGTTTTACCGAGCACCAATGCATAAGAGAATAGTTGCTCATTAGATAGACATCATGCTTTGAAGTTGACCAAACAAGATTCCTCAACTGCAGACAAAGATGACTAGCATAATAAGACAATATCATACAATGTTATCTACTCATGAAGAGAATTTATGAAGCATGTGATCATAAGCAATCAGACAAAGTGAATCATAGGCACTTGATAAGTAAGAAATCAAATTTGCTGAGGTTAATTAAAAAATTTGTAATAATTGCAAGGCAGACTCAAGAGAGCAACTTAACAATGAAGTGTGACTTCTTGGTTGCTCCCTAAAATGAACTTCAGTTAAAAATTTGGATTATCCTTCTCCAAATTAATATCAAATTTTAGGCAGGAATACAGCTGATAAATACATGGATGATGATTTGATCAGCATTTTGACCACCAAATTCATTGATTTGTTTATAAAAACACGCGCGGATTATCCTTCTCCAAATTAATAACAAATTTTAGGCAGGAATACAGCTGATAAATACACGGATGATGATTTGATCAGCATTTTGACCACTAAATTCGTTGATTTGTTTATAAACACGCACATCAGCATTTTGACCACCAAATTCATTGATTTGTTTATAAACACACACACACACACACACACATAATAGGCATAAAGCATACATATGGAGTTTAAAATTTTGTTTCAAAAGCTAATTAGTTGAATACAATCAACCATGAGCACAAAAATAGGATAACAAGTACACAAATTATCCCAACAACCTAACAAATAGGACTAAGAGAATCTCGCTTAAATACAAATGTAGAGCACTTTCTTAATTACACAACATCATACTATACACAGGGGTTGCCTAAGCAGAAAGGATAGGCACTCAGTGTGAAAGGGAGACTGGTTATCTTCTCAGCCTTAACAAGACTGGTTGTCCATCTTGTTTTGTGTGTCCTCATCCAGAATTACCCAAAATTTCAACTGCTCGGATCTTGACAAATTGACTATCAAATCTTAGGGTTTTGGTGCACTGCAAACTCGATGATAATGTCTGTTTGACCACAATGCCCATAAATATATGCATGCTTTGAAATACATACTAAAATAAAGACCACCCAAGCCCGCAAGTACTTGAAATCTAATCAAACGATGGTTGATCTGAGGTTTTGAGACACTACAAACATGATGGTGAGGTTCGTGAAACTCCAAAAGATAGGCAAAACAATAAGCAAATTCAAATTCACCCAAAAAAGGAAAACTTGGAGACCTTAATAAGTTGTTGATTAAAAAAACCCTCAAATCTTGAGAAGAGTTTTCTAAATCCATGCTCTGATACCATGTTGAAGTTTGCACAAAAGCATCAAAGGATCAAATAGCAAGCTAAAACATCTTCCACAAGGAGGGAAAACAAGAAAATAATTGCAACCTTTCTCAAGAAGCAAAAAGATTACAATATTGCAAGATTATAATTGAAGAATTGCAAGATTGTAGGATGAATTACAATGAAGAGATCAATTGCTTTTATTATAAGCAATAGTTCTCAAAATATGCAAAAGCTAACTCAAAACTAAAAATAGCAAACTACAGCTAGATATGCAAACTAGAAGTGTGTGATATGTACAATGTGCAAACTAGGGCACAACTAGACTAGACTATCCTAAATTTAGGCTCAACTAAGTGGACTTAAGCTAAAGCACAAATGTGCAAACATGTGTTCAATTATGCATGAGAATATTCTTGAGCATGTGCATAATTGGTTAATGCAACACAAGCAAATATACCTAATACAACAAATATGCATGCTCTAACGACAATCGTGCATGAAAAATACCAAAAGCAAAAGTACATTTCTTGTGAGTCAACTGAATGTTCAACCTCACAATAAATATGAGCTATAATGGAGCACATGAACACAATCCATTCCCATTTGATTGCTCTCATGTCATATTGGTATTCAAAGAGCTACATATTAATAATACTAATCTTTATTTATAGTTTTATACTATCTAACATCCAATACGCATTACATGCTCATATAAGAAATTAATCTCCTAAATTGTAGGATGCTGGAACCACTCCCTAATTATATATCTATTTGTTCTAAACAACTTAAATGCAATCTCAAACAATTCTTCTAACATCTAATAGAAAAAGCTTTGTGATTTATTATTACAACTCACTTCACCTTATTCACCCTAACTTGACAGGCAGCATTATTTTAACCATGCGAAGACTAACATGAATTCCTCACAAATTTTTCATAATTTCTCGAGTGCTATATATAGGACAAAAGCACATTATCTAATGTCAATTACAAACACACCTTTTACAGCAACAGTAATTAATTGCTTTGACGAACTAAAAATGGAACACAAAGCTAAAAGATGAAAAGTAAAACAGTCCAGCTTGATTTTATCTCCCGAGATTGTTTCAGAATGAGATTTTCAAGATTTTTACTATAGCATAGGGGTTTATGTGTAACAAATTAAAATTATGTATTTGCACATCAACATATTCAATGTGTCTCAATGCAGCCACTTACATCAAGATATTCAATGCATCATAACGTAGCCACTTTCTTCATTATGAAAGGTAAAAGCATATATATGATAGACTTCTTATAGCCTCAAAAGTGTTTTCCCTTCAAAAAATATGAATATTTCACAAGAGGGAAACTCTATAAAACGGAATCATTGTATGAATCATATAAACAAATATGTAGAGTTTACAAAAGCTTTTAACAGAAAAGAAACAAAGATAATTTGTCTAAATAGAGATGACTAAAAATAAACTAATCAAAACAACCAAAAAATAGAACCTAAATGACCATTAGACTAAGATTTTATATAACAAGCTAAAAACTGTAAGAACCTAGGATACTAAAATGTTCTAACACCCTCCCTTAATGGTCAATCTATCAACTACACTATAGAAGATTGTGCATGTCTTGTGGTTATAAATTTGTCAGGACATTATGTTGCTACAGAAACCCTCCCAAGCTCTGTAGTTTGTCAATGAACAACAATGGCCAAAATCCACCTGGAAAAAAAATACAAAGAAGGCTGTCCCTTTTCAGAATGCTCTATAACAAGAGATATGAACCTGCCACGAACTCTGCCACTGAGATGAGTCTATCACTAACCCTCCGGGAATCTATAAAACTTCTAACAAAAAATCATCACAAAGGTCCAACATGATGTTGGATAACAAAGTTGTCCCTCCCTACAGCCAAAGACACACCAAGAATTGTTGCCATGATTTTATAGAAAAATCGGCAAACCCTCCAAGCTTTTGCAGATGAGCATAATGCCCCAAAACAAAGTGCAAGATACAAAACCTTTTGCAAATGACCACTACAACTCAAAACAAACTGCAAAAAGCCAAGATTTTTTTAGAAAAAACCGACAAAACCTAAAACTAAAGTTAACAACTTTACAAAGCATCATTTTTTTTGGAAGAACAAGGTTTAAAACCTAAAATAGGAACACCTTTCAAAAAGATTTTAAGGAATAAATTATAAAACCCAACAAACAAAAGCCCACACAACTTCCTTAATTATAGAACCCTGAAACAATTTGAGGAGAAAAAAACAGACAATGTTTTAAGGACAAAAAATTATAAAGCCTTCTAGGAAATTTTTTAGGGAAAAAATATAAACCCACAAAATTGAAGAGAAAATTTTGAAAAACCTGTTATATAATTTTTTTAACGATAAAAATCATAAAAACCCATCATATTATATTTAAGGAAAAATTATGAAAACCCTCAATGCTAAAAACCATGCTTGAAACTCTAGCCAAATATGAAAAATGACTAAAAAATATTGAGTCGTCGCATAGAAAAGTTGACCCATCGCAGCTCCAAGAAAAAAACTGAAGACACGGACCAAAAATGTCATCGCCATTCCAATCCCTAAGGTTGGCGTCCATGCACAAGAGTTTAGAAGGCATAGTTTTCACCCTAAACAACAAGAAAAAATTCTAAGAATGACCTCCATGAAAAACACAACAAATATAGGAGAAAACTCATCTATTTTTGCACAAAGTCGTGAGAGGGCAGGAAATGTGTCCAAGTGCTTGTGCAAGCCAAAAAACATCAAGCAAGCTCCAAAAAGTGCACAAATGGAAGAAGACAAAACACCTAAGCCTGAGTGCAAAATGTAGAATGGAGTTTGTGAGGACAGAAAGCCTATGAAAAAACATAGGCAAGGACACAAAAAGTGTAAGAAAACAATGTCGTGAACAAAACTCCATGATTCTGCAACCACGACACCCCAATAATCTAGAAAATTAATCCGACAAATACAAACAAAAATTCCAAACAAACGCAAGCATCTCATTTGCAATTTGCTTTCAACCCCTTGAGATTTGCAAAAGAAAAAAAACGTAGAAATTGCAGAGGAGATTTGTAATGGACACCCAGGAATGCCCAAAAGCTGAACCAAGGCTGAAATTATATTAATGTTGAAAATGTTGCAATCAATTACAAAGAGATGTATTCCAAAGGCCAAACCCTAAGGGAATGACGTCTAGAATGTTACAACAGAGAATGAACGTCCTCTATTGCCAAAAAAGGGAGTGTGATTCACACATCCAAGCTCTTATCAAATGAAAGTCATAATCCTCCGATACAATAATCCCCTGCTCAACAGTGAGACTTACAGCCCTATTTATCCTTTTCTTCATCCTTCTGGAAGGAACTAAAACATTAATTAATTGCAAGAGCTAGAAGCTTCTTCCTTCCAATAATTAATGCATACCCTAGAAATTCCTCCCTGACAATAATTAATTAAATCACGAGAGGCTTCCGTCCTTCCAATAATTAATACATACCCTAGAAGCTTTTAATACAAAGTCACATTTTAATTTTTAATTGAATGACTTTAATTTTTCTTATCCTCCACTTAGATTGTGAAGGCTAAAAGATGGGATCATTACAAATCCGCCCTCCTTGAAATTGCTTGTCCTCAAGCAATTAACTAACATAATGGACTCCAACCTCCACCTGGATCCCAATATGTGATATCCATATGGAAAAACCAATTGCAAACCTGCATCATCAAGACCAACCCCTGTAGCCTAACATTCAAAACTTGTGTTGATGAAGTCAGAATGTCACCATAAGGCAACTCCATAAAAGATTTATGAAATGTCTTCTTCCCTGTATCCATCCACATAATATATATTGGACTGGAATGCATATTATCACCATCATGCATTGAAAAAGATGTAGCTATAGGTGAACCATATGTACTCATGCTAATTGTATCAACAATAGGTGCTGCCGCATCAAAATATATGGACATAGGAACAACATTAACCGGTGCAACAGAAAATTGAACTGAATTTGTAGTTGATGAAAACTCATAATCATCAACAAGTGTGGCTTCATTAGAAAATACATCAACCACTGCATTTATACCATTAAACTCCTCATTGGATGGTTCAACTGACACAGAAGTGGCTGCTAATATGACAGTATCCTCATGTTCTCCTAATCCCACTATTACTTCAGCACCATCTCCCGACAAAGCTTCATATGTGGTCTCCTGACTTTGCACACATGTTTCTACTGATTCCACTGAAATACCCATATCACCAACATCATAACTGGCTGGCTCTATAAGTGTCTCGATCCCACTTGAGGAATCAACTACCGTCTGCTCTGGAGCAACATACAAATCATCAATGTTGATGCCCATCTGTCTAGCCATAAGTTGCAACATCATATCCATTCGCCTATTATGCTCCTGTTGCATCTACTGCCCCTCCTGTAATGTATTTAGTATCCTGAACATTACACTTTCTTGATCTGGACTGGTATACATTTTGTCAAACTCTTTTCCCTTTATCTCGTTGTTCCAAATTCCCTATAAGAACTCCATAGGATGGCAGGACTAATAGCTCTGATACCACTATAATGGGCACCCAGGAATGCCCAAAAGCTGAACCAAGGCTGAAATTATATTAATGCTGAAAATGTTGCAATCAATTACAAAGAGATGTATTCCAAAGGCCAAACCCTAAGGGAATGACGTCTAGAATGTTACAACAGAGAATGAACGTCCTCTATTGCCAAAAAAAGGAGTGTGATTCACACATCCAAGCTCTTATCAAATGAAAGTCATAATCCTCCGATACAATAATCCCCTGCTCAACAATGAGACTTACAGCCCTATTTATCCTTTTCTTCATCCTTCTGGAAGGAACTAAAACATTAATTAATTGCAAGAGCTAGAAGCTTCTTCCTTCCAATAATTAATGCATACCCTAGAAATTCCTCCCTGACAATAATTAATTAAATCACGAGAGGCTTCCGTCCTTCCAATAATTAATACATACCCTAGAAGCTTTTAATACAAAGTCACCTTTTAATTTTTAATTGAATGACTTTAATTTTTCTTATCCTCCACTTAGATTGTGAAGGCTAAAAGATGGGATCATTACAAGATTGCCCTCGAATCTACAAACATGAGTTGCAGAAATAAAAACCCACACAATTTCTTCATGATCCTGGGCCCTCCCATGATGGGGTCACACCTAGACCAGCTCTTGCTCTAATACCATGAAACTCTAAAAACCTGAGCAATTGTATTAATTGAATACACCAAATATTTAGAGTTTACAAAAGCTATTAACAAAACATAGACAACTATAAATTAATTAATTAAGACAACCAAAAAATAGAACCTAATTTACAATACAACATCGATGCTTCTGTACGTCAAGCTGAGTTTCCAAGATGGGGGGACAAAGGTCCTCAATTTCGGGACAGCGAGGGAACAACACAAGAGGTCTTTTGTATCCTATACACATTGAACTTGAAATGCTAGTTATGAAATGATGTTTTAGTGTAACATATTGAACTGAAATACTTGAACAGTGCAAAATTGCAACATGAACCAAAACCATTGAACATTCAACATAGTAACATAGTGCATACCCTATAGTAACATTCAAAAATCAAAATTCAAATAGAAATTTAAGTACCCATCTCAACGGTGGCACAATTGCAAAATACTAGAGATGGGGTACTCGGGTACTTCATGTAGTGCAAGGGTGTCATAGGGATGGGTACTTCGAGGTCTTGGGGGAGGTGCGAGTCCCGAGGTTTCACTGGACCTAAATCTCTATTATACTAAGATTCTATATAATTGTTAAAGTTGTAGCTTCAGTCGGATTGATTTGATCTAATGTACATTATTGTTATTGGTAATCAACATTTCCTATATATACTTATCCATATTAATAATATATATTATTGTATAACACACACACACACACACACACATATACATATATAATATTGTGTGTGTGTGTGTATATAAATTATTGTTATACATATTATTATTATTCATGTTAATATAATATTATTTAACTGATGATTACACCATTCTCATATTTATATGAGATCCAAATCTGCATTTGGAGATCATCAATTACAATGGCTATGATTCTACATTTGCAGAAATTATCCTAAAATTAACAATAGTGAGCTAAAAGTAACAAGAACCTAGGATACTAAAATAAATTCTAACAAAGGGTTACTTCCAAACTAAAGAAAAACTGTTAATTAGTAAGCAAAGCAAGTTTCATATAACTATACATACACAAAACTCCATCCATGCTGCAAGAATCCAATGTCTACCCCTTGTTATGCAATACAATTTTCTGGTGTGTACATAGCTTTTTGGAACCCGTTTAAGAAGAAAAAATTTTAAAATGAGCAGAAATTGATGATCAGACCATGCATGGATATTTTTTCTTCAACTAATTATATAAAATTTGAACTCCCAGTAAGAGTAATAACTGACCTGAAAATGGACAAATGTTGACTTCACTGATCTAGTATTGTAGTGGAAATCATAAAATTTGCCATCCTTCCTAACCTGTTTGCATTCCTGTCATTATAAGAAAACAAATTTAGTTCCAATGAGGAGAAAAATATATGATGGAAAACAAATGACATGAAATGACTTCTTACTTAATATATCATAAAGGTTCAAATAACTTTGGAAGGATACAAACTTCTTAAAGATGAAATTATAACTCGGAAACTCAGAAACAGCAGTAACCTTATCCAATGCATCATGGGGCATATTTAGATTTTCATAATTCTTATACTGCTGTAATCTGGTTTCACGGTATCTATCTCTAGTGAAATGCAGTCTTTCCCAAGGGATGCCCTGAATGTCCTTCCCAAGCCGGGCTTGCACAGCTGTAGTATCAGAGAACCTTCTCATCTGCAGGAAATATAATCTACCAAGTCCTATAAAATATTCAAATTATGAAAAAAGAGTCCATTGAGTATAACCAAAAAAAGACCTTGACAAATCTTACAAGTCTGGTTCTACAATATAGTTTTTCACTTTAAAATTTAACTGAAGATAGTAGCTACTGATACTGACCACATCAACA
The DNA here is from genome assembly GCA_028749045.1 of Cupressus sempervirens. Classification (NCBI taxonomy): domain Eukaryota; kingdom Viridiplantae; phylum Streptophyta; class Pinopsida; order Cupressales; family Cupressaceae; genus Cupressus; species Cupressus sempervirens. The sequence continues at coordinate 911,556,470 of CM053786.1, read as the reverse complement.
TCCTCATCTGAGTCAGTATCAATTGGATCCCCCCTGCCACGGCCATGGAAGAAGTCTTCAACATCATCATCAAAATCACCCATGTCATAGTCATCTCCCATATTCTCGTATTCTTCCTCATATTGTGCCATTTGAACGTGCCAAACTTAGTCTCTCAAAAGCAAAGCTGCCATGTATACATCCACACAAAAATTCAGAATACTCTTCTGGTGACTATAATTAATCACAGAAAGGACAAACTTACCAAGCAATCCTTTCATAAGAGCCTATGTGTTTACTTTATTTCAATAACTAGTTTCTGAACATGCCAGAAGTCTGTGTAGGCCACATGTTGGTGGTGGCATTCTACAGTTTCATCCATATGGGGTAATGTTTAAGGTCAATACCATATCTACATCCATAAAAAAAAATGAGAATATTTTTATTGCAACTATAATTAATCACAGAAAAGGCTTAGTTACACAAGACCCTATATATTTAGTTTATTTTAAATACTAGTCTCTGAACATGCCAGAAATCTGCAAAGGCCACATGCTGGCGGAGATATTCAACAGTTCCATCCATGTCGGGTAATATTTAGGGCCAATTATAACACTAAAATAGAAGAGTTTATAGCCAAGTTTGCATATCCAACATGACACTCCATTTTTCAGACAATTCATCTCAGAATTTTCTCAAAATATTAATCAAATTCAGGATGAATGAAAAATCATTATCCTCTTGTAAATGTCTTTTTAATACCAGCTGAATAATATTAAGTATCATTCTTTTGCATATTTCATTCATACAAAGGCCACTTATCCGTTCTGTAAATAACCAAAGCCAAAACAGATACTACTTGATACAAGCTGTACTTGCAATAAATTACCAAAAAAATATATAAGCTATATTTATAATAATTATATCCTCCTTCAGCTTAAAATTAATGATCTTTTCAATCAGAAAACAAAAGTCCTGAAATCAATTGTGTGCCTATTTACTTTAGATACTTGGATTTTTGTTTTGCGATTTAAAATTTCATTTTGTTAAAAATATAGAGTTCTATTTTTATTTTTTTAAATAGGGCCTAAGCTGAAACTATGTGTTTATTGATTTTTTTTCATTTTAAAAAATGCAGTGTCAAGATGAGCTCCCACAGTCATGAAATGAGTGATGATGAGATGGAAGCTCATTCTCATAGTGCCAGCCAATTAGAGTATGAACCCTAAGCATGATGATGACACCAATAACAGGGTGAGCATGGGCCAAATCTGCAAGGACAAACTAGTTCCATAGGTAGTGCACCACTTGGTCCACCTGCTACTGATTGCCCCTCCACACTTTTGACAGAGTGGGCTAGGGGTCCTTATGATCACAAATCTCCTCTCAGACCATTTGCAACAAGGATAACAGAGCGAATACCATCAAGTGGTGGCACAAGAGATTGGAAATGCAACATTTGTGGTACAAGATGGTTTAGTAACATCACTAGAGTGAATGCAGACTTCCTCTTTTGGCCAGTACAAGGAGTGGAAGCATGTGAGTTTTTGAAGAAAACTAAAAATCTGCATTATAGAATTGAGTTCAACAAGCATTGGGGTGTTCCAGATGACTTGGGAATTCCACTGCCTACTATTCTATCTAGTAGGCAACAGATTCAGAGTATTCAGCAATTGCATGAGCAGAAAATACAGGGGCAGCCACATATTTCTACTCCTAGATCGAAGAAAAGAGAAACAACATTGACAAGGGCAACCTTTGAACCTTCATCCACTTATAGTGCTATGGTTGAAACACAACAAAGCAAGGGGAAACATAAGGTGCAAAGTAAGAGTAAGCCCATAGCTGATATGATTAATGTGCACCTGAAAGAACAGATAGAGGATGTTATTGGTAGATTATTTTCTGCCAATGGCATCCTATTTCATGTAACTCAATCTCCTTAGGGAGGACCATCATTTGTGCCACCAAGTGAGCACAAATTGAGGACCACAATCTTCAATAAAGCGTATGCCAAGACAGTTCATTGATGGAGACCATGAGGGCATGTTGGGAGGACTCTAGATGCAGCATTATTATGGATGGGTGGACGGAAATTAGGCACCATCCACTCATCAATATATTTGCTCAAAGGGACCATTCTTTCTCAGGGATTTTTCAGAGTATCGAAAGGATAATGATTTTCAATTTGACATCCTTCATACAGCTATCAAGGAGATTAGGGCACAAAATGTAATCCAAGTAGTGACAAAAGTAGCACATATTGCAAACTGAAGGGATGCTTATTGAGGCACCATATAGACATATTTGGTGGACTTCATGTTGTGTACATGCCATGAACAAAGCACTCAAGGCCATGGGGAAGATTGAGTTGATTAAAGGAGTGGCCAACGATGCTAGAGATGTGCATATGTATATCTGCAACCACCGCACTTCACATGAGTTCTTGAAGAGCTTCGCGAATAAGGAGTTCTTGAAACCAGTTAAGACTAGATGTATATCCTATTTCATCCTTTTGTAGACAATGTTTGAGTTGCAAAAGTCACCTACAACGTATGGTTATGATGAATGGGTAGAATCAATGGGATGGGTCTAGGATAGAGCAAAGGAAGGTGAAGGAGATAGTGAAGAGTGATGTATTTTGGGGAGATGCAAAGTACATAATCTCTATCATCGGTCTACTTTTTCAGGTCATTAGATGTGGGGATTGGGATGCACCTAACCTTGGAGAGGTGTGTGTGTGCAGTAATTCTATGCTTGGCTAGATGAGGGTAAATGTGCAATAGAGGGACCCTACTTTAACATTCAGTGAAAGCATTTGGCCTATTATTCAGTGAACTAATCAGCCTAAGCAATCCCACACACATTGTTGCTTATGCTTTGAATCCGAAGTGGTACATGCCTAGGCCTACTAGAGTTACACCAATTTGAAATGATGAGGGGACTTATATCATGCTACTCACTGTAATCCTCTTTATGTCTTATACATCTTTTCATAACTAGCATCTTCTATTTGCCAAATCTTTGAATTTTTAAATTTTTTATTTTTTTCGAGTGAAGATGCATCTTTTCATAACTAGCATCTTCTATTTGCCAAATCTTTAAATTTTTTAATTTTTTATTTTTTTTGGGTGAAGGGAGGGTTCTTTATAGGTGCATTGATAGGATGTATGACTTTGGACTACTGGGAAGATTTGCACTAAGTGGACCGAATTTGCTACTCTTAGGGGTTATAAGGTTGCACCAAAGGTGAACATAAAAATTGTGGCACAAAAAAAATTGAATTTGTAGTGGACTTGTCATGGATCAAAATCAACAACTACCACACTAGCCATTTGTTTGTTGTTTTAGGTTTCTAGTTCTTCATCTTTTGAGACGAACTAGTCTACTTATAGTTTCATCCACTCTCTTAAGAGGAACAGACTTATCTCTCAAAGAGCAGAGAAGCTAGTGGTTGTACATAGTGATTTGTGTATCACTGATCGCAAGGCACATGTACAAGGAGAGCCTAGCAACACCATGTAATGTAGAGTCAGAGGATCCCTCACTGATTGATGAGGATGAGCATACTTCAGATGCAGGGCTGATTGGTATTCCCTTTCTGACTCTTAACCTTGAAGAGTCTAGTAGTTCCAACGATGAAATGTTTGCCAAACTCCAAAGGGATGACTAGAGGCCTCCTTCACTACATTTAGTCATTTTGATTTTGTACTTGTTCTGATATCATGCCACTCAAAGAAAACATCTTTATGATCAAATATCTTTGATACTATTATCATATGATATATAGAACTTTTCCATTTGCTTATTTGAACTATTTTTTTAAAAAAATCATTCCATGCTCAATGCAATGTTCAAGTATTTTACTATTTAGTAATTCTAATTTACTATTTTATATCTTTAAGTCTTTACATCTTTTCATAACTAGCATTTTAAGTACCATATTTATAGTATATGTAGAGTGAAAATAATAAATTCTTTGCAAAAAAATAGTATAACTGCTAGAACACTAGAAACATCAAATATTGTGTCATTACAATTACCTAATTAACTACTGCAATCTAAACTAATAATGATCAAATTTTAGTATCTTACATGTTTCAGAAACAATGGAGATACCAAAAGATAGGTTCCTGTTGTTGGTAAAAGGAGCGATACTAGTGTTCAGAAAAAGACAATAAAATATATGTTACTCGATCATTGACCAATTCAGATGTCAAAGATAAACATTAAATACTCACTCATTAATCTGTGGTCACGATCCTAAAGAAATGATACATTAAATTACTGAATTGCAAAATGAAATTTAAAACATAGACTAGTTCATCATATTAATAAAATTTGAAACATAATGATAATAGTGACAAGTGTTTAGAAGAAAAAAATAATGAAAAAATATTATTTAATGTGTTTTTAAGTTATTTTTTGGCCCCATGGGCCGTGGGTTCTTGCAGGTCCCCAGTCCCTTCCAAAAAAAACTCGGGTCCATGCAGGGTCCGCACCATGGAATGTGGGTATGTGCAGGTACGTAAACCCACTCGGACCCACAGTCCATGGTGCGGACACTACTATAACAAACGGATTTTCGTATCTAAAACAAAGACGGTTTAAACTAAAAACTCCCAACATTCATAAATAGATAATTGAATCCTTTTCACATGACATTAACTGCTTTTAACATTTAACAGAAAACAACTATATTTAAGATCAACCGAAATAATTAGATCAATGATTAACTATTCACAACTGTATTCATGGTCAGCTAAAATAACTAGATTAACGACTAACTAGCATAACTATATTCATGATCAACTAATTAACGAAACATACAAGTAAAGTAAATGCTTAACAAGAAAAAGAGTGGAACACACAAGTGTCATCAGAGGATCTTTAGCTAGTTGTGCAAGCCTCAACTTTGGTGAGAGGAGAAGCATTGACATAGGCTTAACCTCCCAACCTCAGACCATACTTATCCCCACACATTCTATTAAATTAGAAAAGCCCTCCCTACCTTAGGATCAGGCTTGGGATGTTCTTTAGTCCAACCACCTGAGCATCCTGGTGTTTTCAATGTCGACTCAGTTATGAAATGGACATGCTTAACATAATTGGTGCTACTGACATCAAGTGATCATTAGATGGAAAACATGCCTATAAACTACCTTGGCCAAGGATTTCCGATGGGTTCAACGACCCGATCACCACTGCTCGACTTGACAACAAGTTTCATTACAGGGATGAGCATGAGCTATTAAGTTTATTTCATTTAAGTTATTCATGTCTGATTTCTCTTTTGTTTTCTTGCAGATTTTTTCCACCTCTTCACCATACATGGCTACACCGCCGATGATTCCCCAGGTGTATTAAAAGATTTATGAGCACTCTACCCTTTGACACCTCTTCACCATTTCATGGCTACATTACCAGTGAATCCCTGGTGTATTGAAAGTTTATGAGCATTCTGCTCTTGATATCCTTTATCATGAATTGCAACATTATAAAACTTGCTCTTGAGATCAGTAACAATCATACAGGTTTCTAATACATTTAGAAACTTTTCTTAAAGGGATACAAATCAACTTCTTTATGATGATTCTCGTTATATTGAAAGTAAAAAGACAGTTCCTTATGAATTGCAGTGATTAATCAACAAGTTAAAAAATAACATGATCATAGGCAAAGAAAAAGAGGTTCGGCTGCTATAGAAAATGGACATATTGGAATGGTAATTACATGACCCGTTAAGGAGTCAGTAATGCTTGATAATCTTGAACTTCTGATCGATTCTCTTCAGCAAATTGAAAAGTCACCTACAGCGCTCACAACCTCTGAATCTTAACCGGAATTACTTGCACGGCAAAGGGAAGATATCGTTGGGTTTGAACAAGTTACTAGTTGATATTTGCAAGGATTCGATAGATGTAAAAATATAGAAATACTGAGATGAAGTCCGGTTAAAGGAGCTTGGAAACAATGTTGCAAAAGGAATTCGAAAATGTGGAGAGCATAAGGGATGGTGATGCGTTCGACTCCTCTCTTGGCTTCCCCATAAAGGAACGAGTTGTGACTTCTTGGCTCCCTCCGTTTTCAAAAAGATTATGTGCCATTCGAATTTCCAAATATAAATCAATTGGAAAAGAAAGGGAAAAGAAAATTAAAAGGTTGTAAGAGAAAGTTGGAAAGATTATAGTTTCACTATTATTATAATATATACTTACATTCATGTAAGTATATCAATGGGGTGACATCATTATATTAAGTTATTACAATTTAATGGTGCCACTTCATTTTTATATTTATATGTACATATATAAATATTTATTATAATAATATGATGATAAATCAATTAAAAATTCCTTGAGGTATGTTTTATATTTTAATTTAGATTATTTTATGTTTTCTTAGATTATTTTCTTAATAGCTCATGCAGGTCCCACAAATGTATTATGTGATCAAGTCATTGCGTCCTTTCGAAAGAAGTTTAAGGTCATACCTACCAATCTTGATGACTGAACAAAGCGAACATCCCATTTCGATGATCCCATTTAGCAATGCTTCCCTCCTCTTCATCTTCTCCTGCAATCACCCATGAAAACACTTTTGCCATAATAACAATTCTATAATAATTTCATATAAACATACTAATAATTATATTTAAATCAAGCAACTGCTAATCATCTAATAATAGTTAATGGTTAACGACCATCTTCATTAACAGTTAATACAACGTATATGAATTACTACCTATTTCACACGATCATGAAAGAATAATCCGTTAAATCCAATGGTTATGAACAAGTTTAAAGTTAGGTCAAATTTTGGGATGTAACACCTGCATAGACCTGCCACAGACCCAGCCCAAATCCAAACCCGCAAAGAACCCGGACCCAACTGGTAGGATCCGAACCCTGCAACTTAGTTTTGAACTATTCGAGATAATCTTATTTTTTGATGTGTTTAGTTTCTTGGTGGTCTAGCTTAACTTTGGACTGGAGCAGTAGCTCTCCTTACAATGTAACATTTTTTTTATGCACGATCTTTAATATATGTAAAAATAATGATCACATTTGGAAATGGATGTCAGCATTTCAGATCCATTAAAAACAAGTAAAAACAAGTTTTTCCGACTCATTACAATAACCTTACTAATAGCTGCAACTGGAAATGATTATACCATGTTGTTACAAATCTTTCTGAACATGATTAGCATTCTTGAACTGTAATGTCCCCATTTTAGCAGTTGACCAAGTGTGTGTGCGTTAGCCTTGTTCTACATGGTCCCGAGGGCTAACGAAGGGTTTAATGGGATCTTGGAGTGTTTTGGCCTAGTCATTTCCAGTTTGGGCCAAAACGAAGTTGATTTACTCAGTTTCAGGCATACTTACTATTTTTAGTAAGTCGGCAGGACACAGTGCAGGTCAATTTTGGTGATTGGATTCGATACTCCTCGGTGAGAGCTTTCCGATGAGCTATCACTCGCATTATTCGGAGTTCGATTGCTAATACATTTTAATGCCTGAAGTTTTATTAAAGTAACGTCTAATTTAATTGTAAAATATTAAAGTGTTACTTTAATATTTATTTTATGGTGATGTGTACCCAAGGGAGACATAAGGGGTATTTTAATATATGTTTTATATTACACATCTTTTATCCCACATTGCCCATATGAGTTGAGCGGACCCGTGGGAATAGAATAAAAGGAAGCATCTGTGGCTTCATTAGGAAGGTTGAATATGAGAAGAAATTGGTGTATGAGTTGCAGCTCCGTTCTTGGCATTTGAGGACGTTTATCCTCTTTTGTAACATTCTAGACGTCATTCCCTTGGGGTTTGGCCTTTGGAATTCTTTGTTATCAGCTTCATTATCAGGCAGTTTAGTTGCATTTTCGGCTACAGGCAGATTTGATATTTTGCTCATATCTTCTTCACTACTTGTCCGATGCTTATGCCGCTTGGGGGGAATGGTATTATGAAGGTAGTGCACTGATTGGAGGACAAAGTATTGTAGCAGCAAGTTCATAAGCATGGGCTGGAGTATTATGACAATATTGCTGAAGTAATTAGTGAGTTGATAAATCTGTCATGTATTTAGTTTTATGAATTCTGAAAATAACATTTTATTAGCAGCCGTTCATTTCCACTTTGCATATTATTGTAGTTTCTTTCTTGTTTATGTTGTATGATACCAATTCCATGCACGAAACACAACAAACAAATAAACGTTTGATTTTTGGAGTTATAAGGGGTTTTAAGAAGTTGAATGCAAACTGTTTGACATAATTCCTTTCAGCAATTTGGTTTAGTTTTTTAGGACATCCAGGGGTGTCCATTACAGTGGTATCAGAGCTATAAGTCCTGCCATCCTGTGGAGGTCTTATAGGGAATTTGGAACAGCCGGATAGAGGGAAAAAGTAAGTAAAAAACACAGGCTAAGCATTTATGTTTGAGCATGCGACAGGGGTCTTATAATTTTCGCGATACCAGAGCAAGACAAAATAGGATTTCAGACTTGCAAAGCAAACAGTCTAGTACATCCGTGCAAGGGGACATTGAATTCAACCATACAGACACAGAGGAGATATTCTGTGATCAGGACAATAATATGGGTGATCGAGATGACAGGAATACAGGATTAGGCGGAGGCAGAAATACTGGTCCAGATCAGGAGGAGGTACTGTTCCGACAGTTACTGGATACATTAGAGCAGGGGCAGCGTATGCAGCAGGAGCAGAATAGGCGAATGGACATGATGTTGCAGCTCATGGCTAGACAGATGGGTGTCAATATTAATCCAGGTGATGCCAACAACAGAAACAATAACAACGAGGGAAACAATAACAATGGGGGAAACAATAACCATGAAGGCCAAGGCAACAACAATGGTCCTGAGAATAACATTAATGGTAATAATGGACACGGCAATAATGGGAATGAGGCTGATAACTTTAGACACGTTGCACGCCCAGCACGGACTGCGAGCTCGAGACCTCTTCTACCCACTTTTCCACCCAGAGATCCGGTTCATCCAGTAAACGAACCGCAGATTACCGAGTTACAGGATCAGTTCAGGAGGGACTGGGAGGCTAGTGGACCAGAGTTTCAGGCGGATATTTCTCTTAGAGATTATATGGACTTGAGGATGAGACACATGCCTAAAGCAGGAGGGAGGAATCAAAACTTTGAGCTGAGGAAGAAAGTTGGAAAACTTTCTTTACCTTATTATGATGCTTCAGGGAAGATGACTGCACGAGCTTGGGTGCAGAAGGTAGATACATACTTGCAGCTAAATCCTATGCCTGAGGAGGCTATCAAGTATGCGGCTATGCACTTGGATGGCATTGCACATGAATGGTGGCATCATGGCATGGTGACTTTGGGGCATAATCAGATTACATCCTATGAGGAATTCACTGAAACATTGATTGGGAGATTTGACACTAAGGATCCCGAGTTACATTTCAAGGAGCTAGCACAGTTAAAACAGTCAGGTTCTGTGGATGCTTACATTGCCGAGTTTCAGCGCTTGTCTGTACTTGTTACTGATATCTCTCCTAGGAGATTGGTGGTGTTATTTTGTGATGGTCTTGCTGATCCATTACGAGGTTGGGTGAAGGGACATGATCCACTCACGTTAGCTGAAGCAACTAAAAAGGCACGAGATTTAGCCCCTTCGGTATACAAAGGAAAAAACCATTCAACAGATTCTTCCTACCGCAAGGACAAAGACAAAAAATCATTTCAGAAAGAGTATAGCAAACCCAAAGAAGGATCAAAAGGACTAGACAATGAAACCTTGAATGAACTTCGAAAGAAGAAGCTGTGCTTCCATTGTAGAGAGCCTTGGGACTTATCTCATAAATGTTCTCTCAAGGCTAAGGCAAATCAAATGGAGTATTTTTCAGCAGAAGAGTTAGAGTCAGAAGGGGAGGATCAGCACTCCGATTCAGATGAGGGTAACACTATAGAGGAGAGCAACATTCCTAAGGATGATAGATCGTTGGCACGCTTGACAGGGGCCCAAAAGGCAATCACATTTAAGGTCAGGGGTACTATCCAGGGGCAGAAAGTGATATCTCTTATTGACACTGGGGCTACACATAACTTCATAGATGCACAGTTGGTAGCCAGGAGAGGGTTACAGACAGAGGAGCATGATGGGTTTAGAGTCATGGTGGCTAACGGTGATAAGTTATTATGCACTCGGAAGATATCTAATCTTCGCATCAGGTTTGGAGATGGCTACGAGTTGGAGGATGAGTTCTATGTTGTGGACATGGGAGATTATGATGTCATTCTCGGCATGACATGGATGGCTTCACTAGTTGAGTTCACACTCAATCTAGCGAAATTGGAGATGAGATTCCAGCATGAGGGGAGAACTGTGGTACTTAGAGGGCTTTCAGATGGAGGTTGCAGAATAGTGTCCTTGAGGAGAATGCAGAGACTTTTTCGTCATGATGACATAGAGTGGGCGGCAGAATGCCACATTATGCCAACTTCACCAGAGCCACAAGAAAAGAGTCATCCACTAGATGTCCAGAAGATACTCGATAGACACGCTAAAGTATTTAGCGATATTCCTCATGGGGTTCCTCCTGACAGAGGGATGGAACATGTTATTGAGCTCGAGGAGGGAGCCAAACCAGTTATGATTACTCCCTATCGTCATCCTAAGAAACACAAGGATGAGATAGAGAAGGCGATTAAGGATTTGTTGGAGATGGGGCATATCAGGCCCAGTAAGAGCCCTTTTGCTTCAGCAGTAGTATTGGTAAAGAAGAAGGATGGGACGATGCGCATGTGCATCGATTACAGGGCACTGAATAAGAAAACAATTAAAAACAGGTATCCCATTCCTAGGATTGATGAGTTGATTGATGAGTTGCATGGGGCATGCTTCTTCACCAAAATTGATTTGCGATCCGGATACCATCAGATCAGGATGAGAGCAAAGGACATTGAGAAAACAGCCTTCCGATGTCACTATGGCCACTTTGAGTTCATGGTTATGCCATTTGGTCTAACCAATGCACCTGCTACATTTCAAAGTTGTATGAACCAGGTATTCAGGAAGCAGCTGAGGAGATTTGTCTTGATCTTCTTTGATGACATCTTGGTCTTCAGTAAGACCTGAGAGGAGCACTTACATCATCTAGAGGAGGTGTTATCTATTCTGGAGAGAGAGACATTGTATGCCAAGGAATCTAAATGTGAGTTTGGCATGACTGAGCTCCTTTACCTGGGGCATATCATTAGTGCAGATGGCGTTCGGGTTGATCCCGAAAAAATTAGAGCTATTGTAGAATGGCCTACTCCCACAAACCTTACACAGCTTAAGGGATTCTTTGGTTTATGTGGTTTTTATAGGAGGTTTGTTAAGGGATTCTCACAGATTGCTACACCCTTGACAGATCTTACCAGGAAAGGAGCCTTCGTGTGGACAGGGGCAGCACAGAGGTGTTTTGAGCATTTCAAGCAGGTAATGTCTTCATGTCCAGTTCTAGCTCTACCGGATTTCACGAAGCCTTTTGAGCTTCATTGTGATGCATCTGGTGATGGGATTGGAGCAGTATTGATGCAGGAGAAGCATCCCATTGCATTCGAGAGTAGAAAGCTTCGAGGAGTTGAGAAAAGTTATTCTGTCTATGACCGGGAGATGTTGGCCATAATGCATGCATTGGCCAAATTTCGATCATATTTGGTAGGTGGACGTTTTGTGATAAAGACTGATCACAACAGTATTAAATACTTCATGAGCCAGCGTGATCTTAATGACCGGCAACAAAAATGGGTGACTAAATTGCAGGCTTATGACTTTGACATAGAGTTTGTCAAAGGTAAGAAAAATGTGGTGGCTGATGCCTTATCTCGGAGACCTCACTTATGTGCTCTGGCAGAGATTTCAGGAGATTGGAGAGATCGGATTATAGCAGAGTATGTCGGAGATGCTTGGGCTTCTGGATTGATTTCAGGTACCATATAGGATGATCGCTATGAAGTGATAGATGGATTGATCAGAGTTCAGGACAGGGTTTATTTGATTCCATCATCACATTTGAGAGAGGCGATACTGAAGGCATTTCATGATGCACCCACAGCTGGACATCCGGGGGTCTTCAAGACCTACAGGCAGATCCGAGAGCGGTTCTCATGGAAAGGGCTCAAGGATGATGTTCAGAGGTATGTCAGGGAGTGTGTGGTTTGTCAACAGAATAAGGGAGAACACACATTTCCTGCAGGTTTATTACAGCCCTTGCCCATTCCTGATAGGAAATGGGAAAGTATTTCAATGGACTTCATCACTAGTTTACCACGAGTACAGGGAAGGGATTGCATCTATGTGGTGGTGGACCGCTTGACGAAGTTTGCTCACTTCATTGCTATTCCGTCCACTTACACAGCAGCACAGGTGGCAGAGCTTTTCTTTAAAGAGATATTCAGGTTACATGGGTTGCCCAGATTCATTGTCAGCGACCGGGATAGTAAGTTTATGAGTGTTTTTTGGCAAGAGTTGTTTAGGTTGTGTGGTACAGATCTTACACCTAGCACTAGTTATCATCCGCAAACAGATGGGCAAACAGAGATTGTGAATAAATGGGCGGAAGGATATTTGAGGAACTATGTAACTACACAACAAAAGGCTTGGATCAGATGGTTGCATATGGGAGAGTATTGTTATAACACCACTTATCATATGTCCATCAAGATGACTCCTTTCATGGCACTCTATGGTTATGAAGCACCTAGCTTCATGGATTTAGTTTTGGGGGACAGTAGAGTGCCCAAAGCCAAAAACTTATTGCAGGATAGTCAGGACATCCTGAAAGTGCTCAAAGAGAATATACAACAGGCCCAGAATCAACAAAAATTGTATGCTGATCAGCACCGAATAGAGCGCAGCTTCGAGGTAGGGGATATGGTTTACTTGAGGCTACAACCATATAGACAGTCATCGCTCAAGAAGAGCGGAGCTGAAAAGTTGAAACCTAGATTTTATGGTCCATACAGGGTGATTCGCAAAGTGGGCAAAGTCGCCTATGAGCTTGAGCTTCCAGAAGGCAATCGAGTGCACAATGTGTTTCATGTGTCTAGGCTTAAGAAAGCCATTGGTCAGAGTGTAGTGCCTTCTGCAGATTTACCCCCTTTGGATGAGGAGGGGAAGCTTGTGTTAGTACCTGAGGCTATTCTGGATACCAGAGAGAGGAAGCTTAGAAGCAGGATAGTGAAGGAGTATTTGGTCAAATGGAAAGACCTGCCGGAGGAAGATTCTACATGGGAGAGTGAGCAGGTTATTCAGCAGGCTGGACTGAGATTGCTTGAGGACAAGCAATTTCAAGGGGGGCGGACTGTAATGTCCCCATTTTAGCAGTTGACCAAGTGTGTGTGCGTTAGCCTTGTTCTACATGGTCCCGAGGGCTAACGAAGGGTTTAATGGGATCTTGGAGTGTTTTGGCCTAGTCATTTCCAGTTTGGGCCAAAACGAAGTTGATTTACTCAGTTTCAGGCATACTTACTATTTTTAGTAAGTCGGCAGGACACAGTGCAGGTCAATTTTGGTGATTGGATTCGATACTCCTCGGTGAGAGCTTTCCGATGAGCTATCACTCGCATTATTCGGAGTTCGATTGCTAATACATTTTAATGCCTGAAGTTTTATTAAAGTAACGTCTAATTTAATTGTAAAATATTAAAGTGTTACTTTAATATTTATTTTATGGTGATGTGTACCCAAGGGAGACATAAGGGGTATTTTAATATATGTTTTATATTACACATCTTTTATCCCACATTGCCCATATGAGTTGAGCGGACCCGTGGGAATAGAATAAAAGGAAGCATCTGTGGCTTCATTAGGAAGGTTGAATATGAGAAGAAATTGGTGTATGAGTTGCAGCTCCGTTCTTGGCATTTGAGGACGTTTATCCTCTTTTGTAACATTCTAGACGTCATTCCCTTGGGGTTTGGCCTTTGGAATTCTTTGTTATCAGCTTTATTATCAGGCAGTTTAGTTGCATTTTCGGCTACAGGCAGATTTGATATTTTGCTCATATCTTCTTCACTACTTGTCCGATGCTTATGCCGCTTGGAGGGAATGGTATTATGAAGGTAGTGCACTGATTGGAGGACAAAGTATTGTAGCAGCAAGTTCATAAGCATGGGCTGGAGTATTATGACAATATTGCTGAAGTAATTAGTGAGTTGATAAATCTGTCATGTATTTAGTTTTATGAATTCTGAAAATAACATTTTATTAGCAGCCGTTCATTTCCACTTTGCATATTATTGTAGTTTCTTTCTTGTTTATGTTGTATGATACCAATTCCATGCACGAAACACAACAAACAAATAAACGTTTGATTTTTGGAGTTATAAGGGGTTTTAAGAAGTTGAATGCAAACTGTTTGACATAATTCCTTTCAGCAATTTGGTTTAGTTTTTTAGGACATCCAGGGGTGTCCATTACATGAACTGCTAAAAACAAAAGCCTACAATTAACAAATAATTTTCTTTAAACTAGTTCAGATATTTCAAACCTCTTTGAAGAATGTATGCAGTGTGCAAAATTGATTGATCTGTGTCTTTCGACAATTGCAAACATTCAATGTCAAGGGTTTTAATGTCTCACAACTTAATCTTGCATGCAAATGCCCAAAAAGGTCCCAAAATTTGTCACCGATTCCTCGGATATTATCGCATACAAACCCATATGGAGATTAAAGGATCGTCTTTGTATTCCTTGCCAACCACATCAGCTCCAGATCCAGGCAATATTGAACCCGAACCAGCAGGTCCAGGGAGCAAACCAGTAACCTAGTTATATACCTTCAGGTTTTATCATGTACTATCAGTGTTTTTCAGTGAATTGTTCAAATCTCCAAAAGACTTATTAGCTGTTAAAATGTTCAAATATTGGGCTTTTAAATCAAGTAAAGTATCGCATCAACCCCAACATAAAAGGCCAGTGACAAATCCTAGATGAAATTGACCAAAGAAATATTGCTCAGCTGTAGCCACTAAGCCAAAGCACTCCATTTTAAAATATTTAACAAAGCAAAACAAAAACAAGCAGGGTTCGGCACAGTAACCCCAAATCCAATGTTTTGAAATGAGATTTATTATTAATCAAATATCCCAGTTTTCATTTTATTATACCACTTATTCATAGGTAGCAATTTCATTTTTTGATTCTTTGTGATAGCCTACATTTTTTTAAATCAACTAAAATTTAAATTCCAAATAAGCAGAAGTATAATACCCCAAAAGAAAAAGATGGTCCTCAAGATTCCTTAAGTTTGCAGATATCGTACAATAACTCCTTATTTGCCAAAATTCTGATCTTCACTAGCACTTATAAAATTTCTTGGATATGACAAATTCTCTAAGAAAGACATTCAAATAAACAGAACATTCTTTTTTTCAATCTCTAGCTGAAAAAATATTGGTTCAATCTTAAATTTCCACAAGTGAAAAATTTCTTTTATTTGTTGTATATCGACCACTACATGCTCAATTATATTACAAACCCAACAATCTCAATCTAGACTAAGACATAAATGGCAGCCGAAGTTCAATCCATCAAGGTAGTATGTTTCCCGGCTAACAATGCACCTGTTATGACACACCTTCGAACTTTTCAGAGGTCATTGACGCTTTTAAAGTGGAAAACTATGTTGTTAAAATTCCAAGGATATACGTTACATTAATATGCACAAGCAATCATGGGTACCATCCATTCCCTCCCAACTAACAACGACAGGTACAAGTCCTCGATGAATTTGACAGAAAGCATACTCCTCTATCATAAAATCTAATTCCAAGGACTCCAAAAAAAACATTAAAAACAATGGGCAGGGTTTGAGCTCACTAACCCTAACTCCAACGTTTCCAATTGAGATTTGCATGTAAATAATTTAAATTATTCTTTAGCTGTTTCCATAATTTAGTCAATCGAAATCAAAATAAGCGAAGTTATGACACTGCCCCAAAATTAGAATTTACCATTAATAAAATGGCAAAAGGGAAAAAGGGAAAAATAAAGAAAGAAAGAACCTCGATAACCTTAAGTTTGCATGCCGTGCTCTAAGAACTCCACAATTCCCAAAATTCCAATTTTAAACTAAAGCTTTTAAAATCTCTTACTAATGGAAACCTCTCTGAACCAGACAATCTAATTCATAACCCGCAATTTCTTTATTCTTTTTTCCCGGATAATAGCTCAAATTGATCGAAACAAGAAATACGAATCCAAATTATCTCAATTCAGCATAAAAGCTAACCTCAAAATGACAGTCAACGGTTCAATTCAACATGATGATCAGCTGCCCAGCTGAATTTTTTTCTAATCAAACCCACCACTTCGGATCTTCCCAAATTCCAGACCATACAAACGAGTACTAAAATTCCATTGGGTATGCATATGGCCAGGCTTCGAGACATTAAATCTTGCAGGGGTATTTAGTCATAACTTTAGGGCTCTCCTTTTTGGGGAGGCAGGGAAAGCTTTTAATTTCCCTTTCCGTGCTTTCAAAAAGTAAGTCGTCTTTATTGGCCGGTCCATCTAAAAAGGATGCAGACAGGTGTAAAAATTAGTTGAGTAAATATTCCTTATCATTTTAGTTCAGAGGTTTACTTTCTGTTTGGTACGTGGGGTAGATATTCGCTACATCAATGAGGTTTTTAGTTCAGACTAATTTGGATTATCCGACGTGGACCCACAACTACAAGTTCAACGTTCATGAAACAAGAGATATTGCGATTTATAGTTATAGTTAACATTGACATCCTACATTATATTTAAGATTTCAAATATATTTATTTATTTATAAGAATAGGTCTTTTTCTATAGTTTGATATTTTTTCTAGATAAAGATGTTTGTTATATTATAATCTTAAATTATTTTTTTATATAATCTTAAAGATTATATTAAATTTCAAATATTTATATGTTTTTCTAATTTTTCATTATTTTATAAATCACAGTTTTCATTCATTCTATTGGTCCATACTATTTTTTGTGGAGGAGAAAATTAAATTTCTTCAAAAAAATACAAATATTTCTCTCAACTTCATCTTGCATGAATTACAACTTTATCTTTGTGACAAGTTGATAAGATTTATTTTTTCAATCATTTTAACTTCCACCTTGCACATGTCTAATCAACATTAATTCTCAATAGCAATATAATTTCAATATGTTATATCTTTATATTTGAATCTATAATTTTTTTTAAACTTTGATTTTTTAATAAAATTAGTCAAATTATTACTATTATTTTATTTTTGTAAAAATAAATTAAACAATATTATTTTTTAATTATATTTTATAGTTGATAGGCTATTTGTGGGAACTTTGTTCTCAAAAACTAAATTTTTGATTGAAAATTTGCAAGTTGGCCGGGAAAGTTGTAAGTTTGATCGAAAAATTGAAAATCCTTCTCGTTAATTATTTACTGGCAGTTTTTATCTCCCTCCACTGCTAACTCTTGTTTAGATATTTATTAGTTGTTATCTTTACTTTTAACTATTATTTTTCTTTTTCTATATATTAGATGTGATCTCTATATTAACTCATGTTGTGATCTATTCATCTAACTTTTGATTTTTAAAATTGATTTAGACTTTAGTTTTTAAATTATTTTATTTTTTTTAAATTAGTTTAATTTTTTATTTAAATATATATTTTTTAGGTTCTATAATTTATTTAGTTAATAGAATATTTGTTAGACATATTTTTTTTTAAAAATTATAATAGATTTTTTTGATGATTTCTTTGAATGAATATTTGTTTCATATTTGATAAATTTAATTTAAATAAATAATATTTATTAATCTATTTAAAAGATTTTAGTAAATATTATGTTATTTAAATTAAAAATTATTAATAATCTAATTTGTTTACATAAGATTATATTTTAAAAATTTACTTTTAACTATTTCTTTTCTTTTCTTATTTATTTAAAAACCAATTATTTGTGATCTCCACATTAGATTATGTTGTGATCTTTATTTATTACACTTTTGATTTTTTAAATTGATTTAGGTTTTAGTTTTTAAATTACTTTAAATTATTTTTTATATTAGGTTAGTTTTTTCTTTAAATAATATTTTTCAATTTCTATCATTTATTTAGTCAATAGAATATTTGTTAGAGATGTCGTAATTTTTCATATACTTTTTTGTATTTCTCTTATTTATTTTTGGTAATAAAATTTTTGATTTTTTTTCAAATGATTATTTTTTTCATATTTGATAAATTGAGTTTAATTGTATAATCTTGAAATTATTGAACACGTTTCTTAAGCAATATTCAAATTTCTAAATATTGTAAATTTTATATCGAAGTTTTAATCTTCAACTTTTTTATTTTTGTATTTTCATTATTTTTTTTTTAAATTTACATTATTTAATGTTCATTCTACATTTTTCTCTTAAATCTCATCTCCCATCGGCGCATTCATTGCATGTACAAAAGCATGCAACTGCTAGTATAATAGTGTTTGTAATTTGTATAATTGATAAATGTTACAATTTGTAAATTATATCATTTATTATTATTAATATTTTATATTTAAATAATTTATCATTTAGTTTAAATATATTTAAATCTTAAATATATATTTTAATATTAAATTAATAATTGTATTTTACAATATAAAAAATACTAAAGGAAATAACCACAAAAAAAAAAAAAAAAATCAATTCTAAAATATATGTAAATTATTATCAAATTTTTATAAACTATGTATTAAAATTAAATAGTTATATTCTATTTCTTATTTATTACATCATATTTTTCATCAACATCAAATTTATATGTATTACATCTATTTATTATTTACAAATGTACATATTAAATTATATAGATATTATTTCATAGTTAAAAATTACTTAATTTTATGAAAATTTTGGAAATACAAAACATTAAGTAGTAAACCTTTTCTAACTGTGTAAAATTAAACAATTAGTTTTATTTATAAAATATTTTTATATTTCAATACATTTCATTTTTTCTTATACAAATGTGAGTTTTAATGTAAAAATTAAATTGTTAGTTTTATTAATTAAAATATAATATATTTTAATTTTTCATTACAACCATGATTTTATTTTGACTATTTGTTTTATTAAGGAAAATAATTCTCTCTCTCTCTCTCTCTCTCTCTCTCTCTCTCTCTCTCACTCTCTCTCTCTCACACACACACACACACAACTTATGTTGGTATCACTCTTACTATTTTATCGCTCTTCCTCTTCCTCCTATATATTATCTATCATTTTTTCCTCTGCATATATGTTTATGTTGTTATTGTTCTATACTGCTATTTATCTCTGTCTAATAATTAAAAATGGTGTGGCTTCCATTTGATAATCAAGATGAGAATAATACATAGTTAGAGACTTTGTCCTCTTGTTATTGGGCTTAAATGCCCAAACATATAATAATATAATACGAAAACTTAACAACAAAAATATGAGCCATCCTTTTAGATCACAACTGCATTTCTGGGACAAGAATTTAACAACAAAATATGAGCCATCCTATCAGATCACAAGTGCATTTCTAGGCAAAAATTAATGCATTCACAATGTTAATTTAGAATTATTTAACCTTATTATCACTTGTCTACACCTCTACAACCATTATGCGTTAGGCAGGAACTATGACGCATTGTGTCTCTTGTTTAGATTGATTTAATAGTTGAAAAGAACACAAACAATACTACAAATGTATTGTAGAACTTTATGTTCATATTCTTACATGGGTGTTTCTTTCTTATAAACAATAAGAGTTAGATTTTTTAAGAAAATTTCAAATTGTATTTGAGCTTATGATTTATTACATTGATAGGTGTCTTGTAAGGGGTGTGAAAATTCTATTTTAGCTACTCATTATTAATCAACTATCTTATATAGATCATTTGATTGCTCAAATGCAAATATTGAATAATAACACAGTCGCAACTTCACAAATAAAATAATGAAAAGATTACACAACACAAGGATCACAATATTTTTGGACAAATTATCCCTCAAGAAACCACAAAGGTGAAACTAGTATTCTAGATGAGGAATCATATTAAACTTTAGCAAATTAAGAGATACATAAATTGCTTGCCTCTTATTGTCAGAGCTCTTATAATCTCCCAAATTCTCTTGTTAAGATTCCATCATCGTTATTTCCAACATTATCATTGTGTCTTTGCTAATACTACAATTTCACTTGCTAACACTGCAAATGCTTCTCAAACTTGTGTTCTCCAAATGCCCATTGACCCCCTTTTAAACTACTCTCATTGGAAAACCAACAATCGAGATTTATTCTCAATCAATAACTGAGATTAATAACACCCTAACAAATTAGTTTCTAGATGTTTCTAAAAGAGGTCAATTAATTAATAAATAATTGTTTACATTCCCAGTAATAACAAGAACGCAATGTGTCTAGATCCTACTGATAGTAGTTTAGTAGTTTGTAACGCCCCGCCAAGGGATCCAAAAGAATTAACCTAAAGTTTCACTAAGTTTGCTAAACTTTTTTTTTTTTTTTTAAGTAAGAAAGTATAACATACACATCAAACACATAGTAGCGGAAGCAATAACATGTAATCATCAACAAACATACATTGTAAGTTACATTTCTTAAAGATCCCAAGACGTTGAGTCACGTTTAAATTTAATTAATTCTAAGTCTAACAACTATCACATACATATGAAAGAATAATCAGAAACTCCAATGTCCATAATATACATTTGTTCCGAATGCTCCTTGGCAAATTAATTCGGAATGCTCAATCATCCACTGTACAAGTCACAGGGTATGAAAGGCTTAAAAGAATATACATATGTAAAGATCAAGATACAACATCCTCAAATCCATGATACAAAGTAAAGTAAAATATATGAAACTATTCACCATACATGATACATCCATAATGATAAAACATCTATCATAAAATCTAACCATCCATCATAATAATCCTAGAACAAAGTGAAGGTAAATGCCAATCACGAAAACTCCAGCCACAGTGACCACGGAACGGATCTCAATGGTAAGAGTAAAAGCACTACCACCCAACCGCGTGGAACCTAAATGGTCCACTCCCACCGCGCTGAGGAGATAGTCTCAAGTCCCAAATAGGATAACAAAACCTATAATCATAAATACTCTCTAAGTCCAGGAAATCCTATAAGTATGCTAACTCAAGGGTTCCTAAAAAGATCGACATCTAAATCCCAGAGGTACCACAAGACACGTAGGAAACCTAATATGAAAGCGAGAAAGTGTCATCGCAAAAGTCATGTAGAAGTTACCCGAGCAATCCCTTAGGAATCCCGGGTCCCTACTGATCCTGCGACCACTAGTATCCTCTCGTACTGACGAGGCATACTATGGAATGCAAGGTCGTAACCAAGCGTCCTCTCTACCCCATCCTAGCCTGTACTAGCACTCAAGGCATGGGAGAGAACATACAATTATCTTGTTAGGTTCATTTTCTCTCATTTAGTGTAAATGTTTTCACTTATTAAAAACGACTTACAATGGGTTTCTCAAGGCAGCCTCTTAGGGCTCCGACCCCCATTGCAAGCCACTTCCCGACTCTACACATAGATAACCTACCCTAGCTCATGAACTCGTAAATCAAAGAATCATAATAAAACCACCTCAGTCCTATACAAGCAACTGAAAAACATCATAAAAAGATAATCCACAAAATTACATCAGTTCTTCATGAGCAACAGATAATATCAAATAGTAATCATGTAATCAGGACAATTCTCTATCAGCAACTGAAGGCATCAATGATAAGTCACAAAATCCAATGGTTCTCCAATGAGCAACCAGAAAGTAATACAAGTATAACTGATCGAGACTCAGAAATGGTTAAGTTAGGTATTCTCAAATACATACACCTCAGCTTCACAAAAGGAAACTGGAAAGCAATAACAAACAGTAAACACAATCATGTCATAGAGCACTTCATCACATTACCATGGTCGGGTTAAGAAAGATCGAGACCAATTCATCATGACATCACATTCACAACCCCCGAGCCTTTGGTAACAACCTAAACTGGTCAACCAACCCCAAAACATTCAAAGTACAAAGACAACATCAAAGTCTCAGAGATTGGATCTGAAAGTATGTTATTTGAGTTAAGGTAAGGTTTATGTTTCAGTTTAATGTCGAATTCAAGTAACTAAGTTTTCACAACTACCCTTTACGATTAACCCATTTCTATAATAACTTTACATTAAATCAATAATCCAAATCTATAATTTAGTCAAATATTATTCACTAATTGTTAATTTATTAATTTTATACCAAAATTAATAAATTAATATTTACAACTATGCTTATGCATTTAATATTTATTTACTAAATATTAATAAAGTTAAAACTATTATTAATTTAAAATATATTATAATTTTATTAATTAAAAAAAAAATTTAATAATAAAATTTGTTTTAAAAAAAATAAAATTAAAATTATATAAAAAAAAAGCGAATTAAACAAAGTTGTTTTTTTTTAAATTAAAAAAAACGTTTATAGCCTGTCGGCTTGGCCGCAGGCCTGCGGCGGTAGGTACTCTGTACCTGCCATCGTAGTACTTGCGACGCAGGTACTGTCGGCCCGCTGACAGTGGGGGGCGGGTACGGGGTGATTCCCTCCCCCCCACTAAGTACATTAACTATTATTATATATTTTTTTTTTTATATATATATATTTTTTTAATTTCAATATAAATAAAATAAATCGAGTTTTATTTTAAAAATTAGTTTTGTTTAATTTTCAATAAAACAATTTTTTTTTTTTAAGATATATATATATATATATATATATAATTTTTATATATCTAGAACTTTCAATTTCAAAAAACAAAACCCTTACTAAATTAAATCTTAATTTCTAAATCAAGAAAACAAGGGTTCTAATTAATTCATCCAGTCTCCATGGATACAGAAATTATTGACGAACAATTAATAAATTCACAATATTGAAAGCTTAAAACTTTCATCACAGAGAATTCAGATCTACAAACCCCAGACACGAAGAAGGCAGGAAGGGATAATTGCATATTTAATGGATAATCAAAAACACAAGACCCTACCTGATCCTGATGCTATTATGCAATCTCCAGGAACTGTATGCGAATTCGCTCCTCTCAATAACCTTCTCCTGGAAAACTTTTTTGGTATCAGCCTTCTGAAATTTGCTACCAAAAATTGTCTCCCAAAAATTCCCGTCCAAATTCGTCTATTCCAAAAATGAACCCCCAAAGTTGTGATAAGCAATTTCTCCTCAAATCGGGGCACTAATTGTGCGTTTACCCGAGAAGACTCTTTGCACAACTCAGTTAACTCCAAATTAACCTTTATTATCTTTTCTTATTCTTTTGCATTCCACTTTCATGCACATTAAGTTGAATTATTAAATAACTTTATTTAATATTTCACTTGACTTCTATTTTAAATTAATTTATTACTTTAATCTTATGTGCACTTTTAAGAAATTAAAATAATATTATTAATTTCTATAATTTAATCTTTTAATTTAATTCTCATATTTAAACTCATGCTTAGATCATGCGATCTAGAATTCTTAATAATTTAATATCTTTCAACTTTTAATTTATTTTAGAACTTAATTGATAACATATTTAATTAATTTAAATAACAATAATATTTAGCATTTATTTAAAAATGAACTCCAAATATATTATTATTAAATTAAATAAATATTATCCTGTTCTAAATTTATCTTTGAATTTTAATCTCCAAATTTAATTCTTTTAATTAATTAATTAATTAATTAAATATAAAGATATCATAATAATTCTCTATTAAATTAAATCATTAATTAATCTTTTTAATTAGACTTAATTAATAGAAAATACACCAAGGACTCATAAAGCAACATACGAAAACCCAACATAGAAAAATACATACCATATCAAACAAAAAGGGTTATAATCACAAAATTACATCATTTGATGCATTCGGAGGGTACTTAACTCAGATACTTGTCCTAATTATCAATTAGGACAATTGGCTAAAGGGTTTAGGATTTGGACTTAAGAGTTTATCTCCCCTCTCTTACCATTGAGACAGTGCGATAGGGTACGCTCATCCTGACAATTCAGGGAAGTCGATACTCGGTACCTGCAACCTGCATAAAATTCACGCATGTACAAACACAATATTCTAAGCTAAACAGACAATGGTAGGAAGTGGTGCATCGTGTAGATCCCGACTAGCAGGTGACTACAACTCCCTTCCTTAACCATATCAGAAACACCATACATAAATAAAACAACACGCACACCATACACATGCAGTATGGGGTAAGTATCCATAAGAAGCACCTGGAATAATAAACCATCTAACTAATCATCATCGATAACTGAAACCATTGAATAATCATCATACATGCATGAAATATAGAGTACCAAGTAATCTCATCATATAATAAACTGAGTGTAAACATCATCTGATAATCTCTAAAATAATAATACTAATCATCAAACATAAATTGGCCTAAAAGAGTTTGGCAATAATATCAGAAATGTAGTTCGAAAATGTAAACTAGGGCAGGAACTACATAGTTTTGATTTGTGTTGCAGATAGTAGTTTTGATTTTTGTTAAGTTCAATAGAGAAAAATAATATTAATGTAAAGTGTTGTTTAACAATTATAATAAATGTTAGAGATTTTTTTAGAAAAAAAAAAGGTTTTTAGAATTTCTCATTAACTTAAAGGTACCAAATATTGATGATAGATTTATTTTAAGAACAATAATTTCTTCCAAATTATCTTTAAAAAAAAAACAAATTGGGACGAATTCTATAATTCACAACGCAACAAAATATAAGGTCAAATATTATGTCAATTGAAATGTAAATAGTGAAGAAGAGAAGCTAAATGTAATACATTTTTTATTTAATTTGTCATTTGTCTTTGTATGCAACAGTAGAATGTATTAAGCCTCTAAAATAATTTGTTGTATTTTGTGTACAAAAAATTGCAAGCCCTATTGTAGCACAAAACAACCAATTAAATTGTCAATAAATATATATTTGTGAATAATTTCAAATATAATATATATTAAAACTTTATAGTTGCAAAAAGTAATTGAATAATAAACTGTCCTAATTGGACAACATATGAAAACGTTGCACTCCCTACTGTAGCATAAAACAACCAATCAAAGTGTCAATAAATATATTATGTTGAATTATTTTTAATGCAATAAATATGAAAACTCTATAGCTCAAAAATTATTTGAATAATAAATTGTTCTAATTGGACAAACAAAATAAAAAGTTGAAGTGCATTGAATGCTATAGTTTCCTGTCGACAGCAAGAACTAAAAATATTTTTTTTACTAATAATTGTAGTTAGAAAAACAACTTCTAAGCTACCAAAACTAACACTCCCTCTTAGGAGGAAGTTGTTTTGTATGACACTCAAAATATCTCTAAAGAAGCTGAATTTTACCTTCCCAATGCCTTAGTCAAAATGTCTGCTACGTACTCCTCTATAAGTATTTACTATAGTTGAAAAATCCCTCATTGTACTCAATTCCTGATTAAGTGATATTGGAAATCCATATGTTTGGACCTATTATAAAATACTAGATTCTTAAAACCACAGACATCTGCTTCCAACTAAACTAAGAGATAGCTCTTGATCCCAAAATAAAGCAACATCTCAAAGTGTGTTTCTTGTCTACTACATTGTTTGCCCAATTCGCATCAATATATCCTATCAACTTGATTCCTTCACCTTGAGTATATTTAATCCCACATTAAATTGTACCTTACAAATACCACAACACATGATTTGCCACTATCCAATGCATCCTCTTTGGCTCAACCATGAATTGACTAATATAGTTTATTGCAAAAGCTATTTATGGCCTCGTGTTAACCAAATACATGAGAGAACCAATAAATTACTTGTATAAGGTGGGATCTACATCCTTCTCCCTTGATGTGTCTACTTTCACCCGATTCATGTCCATAGGTGTAGCCATGACTTTGTTATCCTTCATCCTGAACCTCTTCAAGATTTCAATGCAATATTTCCCTAGTCCAAGGAAAATCTCTCCATCTATTTACCTCACCTCCATTCCTAGAAAGTAGTGCATAAGTCCCAAATCCTTCATCTTAAATTCTAATGCAAGATCCCTCTTTCATACCTCTATGAGCCCTAATGAACCTATTGGAAACAATTCATCCACATATAGAATAGGAATGAGAATCTCACCCCAAACCACTAAGTAATAGAGATTAGCATCTACTTCAATCTTCACAAATCTCATTCCCTCCAAGTATGTATCAATGCACTCATACCATGCTCTTGGAGCCTATTTGATTTGACACAAGGATTTCTTTAATCTACATGTGTGGGTCTCCTTGTTGTGTACTATAAAGTCTTATGGTTGTTTTATGTATACCTCCTTTCTAACTCACCATTAATGAATGTTGTCTTGACATCCATTTGATGGATTTGCAATCCTATTTGTGCGACGGATAAGATCACAACTTGTATAGAAGTATACCTAACCACTAGAGAAAATGTCTCCTTGTAGTCTATTCCCACCTTCTAACATCACACCTTGGCCACAAACCTTCCCTTTTATTTCTCAATGCTAGACTCTACATTGTGCTTGATTTTATAGATCCAATGTGATCCAACCACTACCCTATCTCTTGGTCTAGAAACTACTTCCCATGCATCATTTTGCATTATTGAGGTATATTACTCAACCATCGCATCTCACCACACATAATATTATGCAAACTATTGATAGATGGAAGGATCACTATCTATCAACTAACTACCAAATGCTACAAAGTCATTAAATTTGGTTGGTTGTCTATATTGTCTAGTACTCATCCCAAGAGATGCCTCAAATTCCTAAGTACCCTATGTGTCTCTTGAACCTCATGGTTCCTCCTGCCAACTATAGAGGATGAAATATCAACCTCCTCGCCTTCATGAGGCATCTCTTGCTACACTTTTTGTGAACTCTCACCTCTTGATTTTATGCTTATGCTAGTAATTGTGTTGATAATTTATTGCCCTTGATTCAATTGAACTATCCTCAGAGCATATGTTGGGTACTCACTCTAATCATCTGCTATAAAATCTTTGGATCTCTGGTTAAATTCTTTTTCTTCCATGAATTTGACATCACATCTCGCTATAATCCTATTGGTCCTTGGAATTAATCTATGATATTCCTCTGAGGTTTCATTGTACCCTACAAAGTACCTACTCTCTGCAGTCTTATCTAACTTGGTATATGCATCTTTTGGAATATAATAATAAGCTAAACTTCCAAATATCCTACACTGACTAACATATGGCTTCTTACCTATGAAAGCATCCTTTGGTGTTATCTTATCTAGAACCTTATGTGGAACCTTGTTTTGTATGTATATTGTTGTACCAGCCCATGCTCGTAACTCAACATGTCTCAGTCATGTACCATGGCCCATGTTTCCTCTAATATAGAACAAGTATTCCTCTTAGCAACCACATTATGTTGCAAATTATAAGGAACAATTCATTCTCTCTCAATTTATTCTTTGGAATAGTTTCTTGGTACTCTTTCCCTTTGTGCTAACCTCCATTGTTTGACCCAAGAACCTTTATCTTCCTTCCTATCAAATTTTCTACAAGAGCCTTAAGCTCTTAGAAGTGACTAAAATCCTCATCCTTGGTCTTCAAGAAGTATATATAGGTAGTCCTAGAGAAATCATCAATTAAAGTAAGAAATTACTCATATCCTCTAAGAGACTTAATCGATGTTGGTCCACATATATCTTAATGTACTAGATCAAGAACACCCTTGGATCTAGTGTCATTTCTAAGAAAAGAAGCCTTTGTAAACTTCCCTAACATGCATATGTTACATACATCATCATGTTACATGCTCAACTCTAGAATACCTTATACATCCATTGTACAAGGTGTGATCTACTTCCTTCTACCTTTATATGTCTACTTTCACCCAATTCATGATCATGGGTGTAGGCATGGCTTTGTTATCCTCCATCTTGAACCTCTTCAAAATTTCATTGGGCAATATTTCCCTTGTCCAATGAAAATATCTCCATCTATTTGCCACACCTCCATTCCTTTAAAGTAGTGCATGTCCCAAATCCTTCGTCTTAAATTTTGTTACAAGATCCCTTTTGCATATGTCTATGAGCACTAGTGAAGCTGTTGGAAATAGGTTGTCCATATATAGACAAGAATGAGAATCTCACCCCAACCACTAAGTAATAGAGGTTAGCATATGTGTCACTCTGCACAAATCTCATTCCCTCCAAATATGTATTGATGTACTCATACCATGCTCTTGGATCCTATTTGAGTCTATATAAGGCTTTCTTTAATCTACACACATGGGTCTCCTTGGTGTGTACTATAAATCCTTATGTTTGTTTTATGTTTACCTCCATTTTTAACTCACCATTAATGAATATTATCTTGGCATCCATTTGATGGATTTTCAATCACATTTGTGCAACAAATGTGATCACAACTTGTATAGAAGTATACCTAGCCACTTGAGAAAGTGTCTCCTCATAGTCTACCCCCTCTTTCTGAGATAACTAATTGGCCACAAAACTTCCCTTGTATTTCTCAATGCTAGGATCTACATTGTGCTTGATCTTATAGACCCAACGTGATTCAACCACTTCCCTATTGTTGGTCTAGAAACTACCTCCCATGCATCATTCTGCATTATTGAGGTTGGTTCAAGAGTACCTAGTCAAAGCTCCTTGTTTTGATTTTGGCATGTACTGACTCTAGCCAAGTTAGGAGTGTGAATTTGGACGTTTCTAGGTCAGGTTTGTTTTCTCCTAGATGGATTATGTTTAGTCCAATCTAGTCTAGAGGTTTTGTCTTCTTCTTCTTTTTAGGGATTTTTGAGAGCAACCCTAAGAATAGGGGACAAATACCTTAGAAATATGAGTAAGTTTGGGATTTGATCTGCATATTTCTTCTAAGGTGTTATTACACCTTTTTTCATAGCTTAGAGGTCACAAGTTGTCATTGTAGAACAAGATCTAGAATGCAAAGAACATTAACAATAAGAGAAACATTCACAAACCAAAACTAAATTCACATATATGTTTAGACAAAGAAAAGCAAACAAAAAGTGCAAACCTCACAAGAGAAAAGACTCCATGCTTTCTTGATTTTGTAGATGTGTCCTTTGATGTGGATGTATGCTCAAGATGCTCAAAAGTTGCTTCAATGGAGGTGGGTAATGGCAAATTGGTAGCTTTGTGAGCTCTCAATTTGGCATTATAAGGGTAAGATTGATGGCTTTGGTTCTTAAAATAGCATGGTAACTTTGGCTCAAAGATTGTTGATGAAATGGCTTGGGATGGGATTCAATTTATAGGCTAAGGGGTAGAGGGATGGAGGGCTTAGATGCAAGGATGGGGAGATGGTTAAGGAGGGCTAAGATGCACTCAAAGGGGAGCACATGGATTGTGCTTGTTTAGCACCAATGGGAAGGTGACACTTGTCACAAGGAGGATGAGCGTGAGAGGGTAGGGTAAAGGGTTGGTTAAAAGCATGATGAGTGGGGTTGAGTATGTAAGAGGGATGTAAGAGGAATGAGTGTGGAAGAGGGAAGAGTGTGGAAGATGGATGTAAGAGTCATGAGTGGGCTTGTAAGAGTCTTTTATGGTTTGTAAGAGCACTCATGACTTGGTGGTTGGAATTTTTGAGGGGAGACTTTGATTTGGTTTAGGAAAGTCTTAAACTTGTTTAGGGAATGTGACAACATTAAGGAGTGGATTAGGCTTGGGTTTAGGATTAGATTAGGGATGTTAGAGATGTGCAAGTGGATGGCATTAATGAGGGTGGGTGAGTTAGTGGCTAAGCTTGGTTAGTATGGGTGGATGGGGTGGATTAGGCTAAATGGAGGATTAGAGATAGGTTAGGAGTTTTTGAATTTGAGGATTTTATTTATCAAATAGATTTATTTAATAAATGGGGATTTTCGGAATTAGATAGGAGAAAAGGATTTAATTGATAAATAATAGATTATTTGATTTATCAATTAGGACAATAGATGATTAATTAAATCAATCAGCTAGGGGATAGAAAAGGATTAATTAAATAGGAATTTAATTAATGATGCATTTAGAGATGGCTAAATTAGATTACCAAAGTGGTGTAATCAAATTTAGGTGTCTACATTTTGCCCCTCTTTGACATAGTGTTGAGACAACACTATTTCAAAGAAGTTCGAATGAAGACGACACGAAGAAGACGTTTTGGCAACAAGGTTGCCCCAATCTCAGATAAGAAGAGGAGAGACTAGACTTAGATGATGCCCCCTCAAGAAGGCGGCGGGGAGAGAAAGCGAGGTTCGACAACTTCTTGAAGAGTACAAGAAATTGAGATGAGCTAAGACACAAGTTGGCAAAGAGAAGGGGTTGAATTAGCTCAAACTCTCACTATGGGAGAATGATAAAGGGAAATCAGGGGCACAAGAGTAAAGCAAGCTTAAGACTTTCCAGGATTGGGGGGGGAGATGGAGGAGCGGAGCGCTATAAAAATGAACCCAAGATAGGGAGATGGATGAGGGGATTATAAAGCTGATGCAATAGGATTTCAAAGAGTCAGATTGGCGAAAGATGGGTTTTGAAGATCCCTAGGACTAGGATTGTGGATCTCGAAAGATGAGGCTTAGTGGATTGATTTGATTGGTGGATCCCTAAGACTAGGATTGTGGATCCCTAAAGCTAAGCGTGAGGAGTGATCCAAAGAGATACTGATGCATAAGCTGGGATAGGTGCTGGATATGGATGGGGGATAATGGAGATGAAGGGAATCCATTGAAGCTTTTTGAGCGGGGGGATACTTCAAAGAGAAGTACCGCCATGTAGTTGAGCACTAGATTTGCTATAGGACTGTTGGTTAATTGCCAAGGTTACCAAGAACATCAAAGCCTTTTCACCAACCGTCCAAAGGACTGACGAACTAACTCAAAACAAACACACAAGGATTGCCCCAATATCACACATGAATCCCAGAGGAAGCGGCGTGGAAACGACACTAGGTAACCCACAAGCAGAAAAAGAAAACAAGCAAAAGACCTAATCAAGACCTTACGCTCTAATTGCCCCATTCGCAACATACCATGATATGGAAGATCGTGGCAACCTTGAGGAGGGAACAAGGAGATTGCTTGGAAAAGATATTTCAAGACTCAAAAGGAAAGATCCCAAATCAAAAGAAGTGAAAATCCAAAAGAGAACTGTTTGCCAACGAGATGGGTAGGACGAGGTACTAACGGACCAAGATCAGACATGAGGAAAGCTATATCCTGTAAGGACCTATCGGAGAGCACCTAAGCTAGTGGATTTGGATGAGTGATGCATCTGGCAAGCTGAACTAAGAAGGATAACACTTTGGTGATAGGAAATCTAGCTAAAAGATGCATTGGAATAGCTAACCAAGGTGTGCGATGTGTGCAAGATGTTGACCAAGGATGAACTAACACGAAAGCCAAATAGATACAATGGTACTAAGCTAAAGAGGACGTACAAGCTGACGGACCAAGATATGTTACAAATGTACAAGTTTGTTCATGTTTTGTTTTTTTGTGAGATGGAAATGCTTGTGAAGGATGGGATGTCTATAATAGTTGATAGGTGGATAGGTAGATGGTTTGCGAAAAGCTTAAGGAAAATGGGATTATTTGTGTGCATGTGATAGGATACAAGCTAGGATACAAGATTATTTACAAGCTGGAATATGGTACAAGCTTTGGACAATATTAAGATATACAAGGTATGATACAAGGGATGATACAAGATTTACAAGCTGTATAGGAGGTATTTACAAGCTCCATTAGATTTTGGATATTTGGTTGGAACACTAAGGGAACAAGGAGGTATCTTATGGGATGGTGGGTGGATGGATGAGGGATAGGATAGTGATA
Organism: Cupressus sempervirens; assembly: GCA_028749045.1. NCBI lineage: Eukaryota > Viridiplantae > Streptophyta > Pinopsida > Cupressales > Cupressaceae > Cupressus > Cupressus sempervirens. The sequence continues at coordinate 911,524,505 of CM053786.1, read as the reverse complement.
GATAATGGATTAGTCTTAGTACACAAGGCATCTGAATTACCAGGTTTTCACCAAGGTACCTATCCAAGGCGCTTGAATTACCAAGTTTTCACCATTGGACGCTTATTTCTCTTTACTATATTTTTTTTTTTTCAAAAGTTGGGTATACCAAGGATCTTTAAGCATAGAACTTCTTGAGATGAATGATGTTAATGGGATCATTCAAGAGTTCTCCTTCTGGTGTAGATAACTGATAAGCTTCGGAGCCAAAGGAGGCGGTAACCACATAGGGACCAAGCCATGTAGGTTCAAACTTGCCTTTCTTTTCTCGATCTGCTTGGACTTTCATATTTTCTTTGAGGACCATGTCACCTGGCTGAAAGTGTCGTGGGAGCACCTTCTTGTTGAAATTCCTTTTGAGACGAGTTTGGTAGACTGTGAGATGGTCATAGGCTTGTTGTCTCTTCTCGTCTAAGAGATCTAGCTGGGTGAGCCGAGCTACTCTGTATTCTTCATCTGAGATTTGCCCTCGCAAAGATATGCATAGTGAGGGAAGTTCAACTTCTATAGGTAATACCGCTTCGGCACCATAGACTAAGGAGTATGGAGTTGTTCCTGTGGATGTACGGAAGGAAGTTCGATAGGCCCATAGAGCTGAATTTATTTGAAGGTGCCAATCACGGTCGAAATCATTGACAACTTTCTTTAGGATTTTGAGGAGGGTTTTATTAGTTGCCTCTACCTGGCCATTACCTTGTGGGAAATATGGGCTAGAAAAGCGGTGATGGATGCGGAGGGAAGTGCATAATTCTTCCATGTTGAGATTTTCAAAGTTACCTCTGTGGTCAGTGAAGATGGTGGATGGGATGCCGAAGCGGCAAACAATATGGTACAAGATGAACTTGGAGACCTGAACTCCTGTAGCTGAGACTAGGGGGACTGCTTCCACCCATTTAGTGAAATAGTCTGTAGCTGTTATTATCCATTTATGTCCATCAGATGAGAGAGGTGTGATAGTTCCAACTAGATCAAGGCCGCAACAAGCAAAAGGCCAAGGTGGTACAATAGGCTGTAGATCTTGTGCTGGAGCGTGCACAAGATTTGCGTGCTGCTGACATGGGAGACACTTTCTGACAAAGTCACAGGAGTCTTCTTCAATGGTAGGCCAATAGTAACCTACTCTAAGGATTTGTCATGCTAGGACAATACCACTCGTGTGGGCACCGCAAAGTCTGGAATGTACTTCTTTTAATGCCATCGCGACCTCATTTTCATCTAAACATCGAGAGAGGGTATTGTGATAACCCCGAAGATATAGGGCATTGGCTATGATGACATAGCGGGATGATTTTCGAATAAGGTTCTGGCGTTGGGTGCGTGTGAGGTGAGGGGATATGATACCATTGTTAAGGTAAGCATAAATTTCATGGTACCAAGGGGATTGGGGACCAACCAAGATACAAACACGGTTTGAATCCTCATTCGCATAGGCGGGTGTGAGGAGTTGCTCGACTAAAAACTCATACTGCGTAGCTTCTTAGGGAATTTCCAAGAGCGAGTCGATAATGGCCATGGCATCTGCTACCTTGTTCTGCATTCGTGGCACTTGTGTAAACTGAAGCTTTGTAAAATGTTGGGTCAGCTGATCAACTAGCTCTTTGTAGGGTAATAGCTTTTCATCTTTGGTTTGATATTAATTTAAGACTTGTTTGATGATGAGCTGGGAATCGCCAAAGATTTCTAACTCAGTGATATTCCATTCTGCAGCTATCTTTAACCTTGCTACAAGAGCTTCATATTCTGCTATATTGTTGGTGCTGGGGAATTGTAGCTTGAAGGCTTTTGGAATATAATCTCCCTGAGGTGTAACTAATAATATTCCTGCCCCTGATCCATGAGATGTGTATGAGCCATCAAAATAAAGCTTCCATGGGGGTTGTTCTTCAATTAGGCAGATATGCTCGTCTGGGAATTCTGTGAGCAAAGGATATGCATCTACTAGAGGTGCATCAGCTAGGTGATCTGCTATAGCTTGCCCTTTGATTGCCTTTCTATCCACATACTGGATGTCAAATTCACTAAGGAGCATAACCCATTTGGCCAAACGGCCTGTAAGTGCTATTCTGGAGAGCATATACTTGAGAGGGTCAATCTTGGAGACTAGTTGGATGGTATGACTTAGCATGTAGTGGCGAAGCTTTTGAGTTGAGAAAACAACTGCCAAACAAGCTTTTTCCATAGGAGTGTAATTGAGTTCATAACCAACTAGGGTTCTACTGATATAGTAGATGGCTCTCTCTCTGCTATAATCATCATGTTGTGCTAGAAGTGCCCTTAGAGCAGTAGGTGTTGCTGATATATACAAGATCAAGGGACGACCAGGAACTGGTGGAACCAAGATAGGGGGATTGGTGAGATACTGCTTGAGCTGATCGAAGCTGCGCTGACATAAAGGATCCCACTTGAAGTTCTCATCCTTCTTTAGTAAATGTGAAAATGGTGTACACTTATCTGCAAGCTAGGAGATGAAGTGCCGGACGGATTGAAGCTTTCCCTGAAGAGAGCGAAGCTGTCGCAGTATCTGGGGAGGAGGCATGTCTAAGATAGCCTTGACCTTTTTGGGGTCGATCTCTATACCTCGCTTAGAAACTATGAAGCCTAGAAGCTTGCCAGATGTGACCCCAAAGACACATTTCTTGGGATTTAACATGAGATGATATTGGGCTAACCTATCAAAGACTTTCTCCAGGTCAGTGAGATGATCCATGAAGGTGTGAGATTTGAGTAGGATATCATCCACATAATCCTCCAAAATGCTATGGATAAGATCATGGAAAATGGTTGTCATAGCTCTTTGATAGGTAGCCCCAACATTCTTTAGGCCAAAAGGCATCATGGTGTAGCAGAAGGTTCCCCAAGGGGTAGTGAATGTTGTCTTATGCTGATCCTCTTCTGAAATCTTGATCTAATTATACCCGAAAAATCCATCCATAAGGGAATGAATCTCATGTCCAGCTGTAAGATCTATAATCATATCTATGTTGGGTAAGGGAAAATCATCTTTTGGGCAAGCTTTGTTTAGATCTCTAAAATCAGTGCAGATTCTGATGTCACCGGAAGGCTTAGTGACAGGGACCATGTTGGAGATCCACTCTGAGTAGTCGATAGGTCGGATAACCTTAGCAGTTAACATTCTTTCTAATTTAGCTTTGACCAGTAATGCCACCTTGGGGTGCATTTTTCTAAGCTTTTGTCTAACGGGCTTGATCTTTGGATCAACTGCAAGATGATGAACTACAAGCTTTGGATCAAGTCCCGGCATGTCCTGATATGACCATGCAAATCGGCCAATATTCTCTCTTAAGACCTCAAAGAGGAGGTCAACTTGGTCTTGTGATAGGGATGTAGCAATGTGAACAAGTCTAGGGATCTCTAAAGAACCGATGTTGACTTCTCTAGTATCCTCTATTAGAATAGAAGACACCTCTAGTCGATTATCTTGAGGAGGCAATACTAAATCCTCATGTTCTGCTTGTGGCTCTGGATTTTCTTGCTGAGGGATTCTCTTCGTTGCCTTAGCTAGTCCCAGATTTACCTTAGTTCCAGTTTTGGGTGTATCAAAACTAGGTTGGGGATTTTCTCCAAAATACCCCTTGGGATCTAGCTTGTAGATGTAGGCAGAATCTAGCTTTGTTTTCTTATGAGGAGTTTCGGCTCCCATGAATCTTAGAAGTGCTTCCTCTAATGCGAACTCATCAATATGTATGACACTTGGTTGGTCCCAATCTATGAGTTGTGGATGAGTGAGTGGTAGGTCAATGAGATGGATGGATAGTTCTCGGAGAACAGAGTCTCCTAGGAAGATTTGGTCTGGGATATCGTCGTAGGCTCTCTTTTCTACTTCCTTAGGAATGTCTTCAATTTCGACAAGGTCGCAGTGGATGTTCGAAAAAGCGTGACCGTTCTCGTTGGTGCCCCCAGTTGTGGGTATGCCAAAGCCAAGTCCTGACTTCGTTTCCCACTTATGTGCTTCGATGGGACATTGCATGCCCCTTTCTTCTGGTCCTAGTCCACCTCCTTGATAGTTCCATTTTTCAGTGATGAGCTTATGTTCTTGAGGATACTTCTGGCTGAAGTGATCAAGGCGTGCTTAATTTCTTGGAGGTGCATCCTTATGTAACCAATTGTTGATATCTGGAGTGAGCTCTTCATGAAGAGGGGTTTTTGAGGACACAAAGGTGGTTGGGCCAAACTGTTTGTATCGAGGAGGTGGAATCTCCTTAGCTTTGTGATATGTTGGCCGTCCATGGGTATGTGGATCAAGTGGGATTGCTCCGACAGCAAATGCATCTGACAGACTATATTCTCCACAGCCTTTGTTGTTGATATTTACAGTAGATAGGGTGGAGGCGAGGATGGTTTCTATGTCATTACAAGTGTGGGATGAGCTGGCGATGGCTGTGCCGATGTCTATTCCAGGGCAATGATTTGTATATGAGGCTTCAACCGCATTGCAGTAAGCAAAGGGTTCTGGATCGACATGGATGGTCACCTCAGTGCCCTGATGCGAAAATTTGATGCACTGATGGTAGGTGGATGGAACGGCCTTCATAGCATGAATCCATGGGCGACCGAGGAGGATGTTAAATGGTAGGTTTAGATCAACAACACGGAAAACTATCTCTTGGATGACCGGCCCAACCTTGATTGGTAGCAAAATAGTCCCTTCTGTGGTCCTTTCCAAGTTGTCATAAGCTTTGATGGTGATAACCTCACTGATCATATTTGCCTCAGTATACCCAGCTTGTTTTATGAATTTTAGGGTGCAAATGTTCAAGGCTAATCCATTATCTATCATTACTCTTTTCACGGCAAAATTGGATACCATGATGGCTATGCGAAGCGAAAGGGTGTGATCTGGCTCGACCGCGGGTATGTCAGTGGGTTTGAATGATAGGGCACATGAGGAGGATAGGTGTCCGACGAGATTACGAATGTCAGTAGCGTTGATATCAGAAGGGACACGAGATTCTATGAGAGCACTTTCAAGGATGTCTTTGTACACAGGACTAGTGCGGAGAAGGTCTAAAATGGAGATTTGGGCTGGCATGTTCCCAAGGTGTTCCAAGATATTGTACTGGCTTTTTGATGGAGCTGATGGTGCTGGTGAAACTGGTGGGCTTGCGATGTTAAATCGTGCTCTTCGAGTGGTGATTACACACTCATTGTCTGGTCCTTGGATATTGATAACATTGACAGAAGGCTCTTTCTCGGATATACAACCTATAAGGCTACCATAGTCTATATAGGATGAAGTGTGGTCATTGTTCTTCCCATGCTGTTGGTTTGGCTGGCGGTTGTTGGTGTTGTTTTGGATAGGTGCTTTTCCAGGATTTTGGTTGTTGTGTGGAGGAAAAGCATTTTGATAAATCTGTAAGCCTGCATTGGGAGAGGTTTGGGCACCAACAGTGATTTCTTTTCGATCAATGAGGTCCTGCACATAATCTTTCAGTTTCATGCATCTGAGGGTGGTGTGACCATTTACCCTATGGAACTTGCAATACTCATTGTCCTTGTACCATGTAGCTTTGGATTGGCTTGGATCAATTTGCTGGGCAGGAGGAAATTTGATGAGGTTTTCCTTAGCCAATTTCTCAAAAATAACATCCAATGGCTCACTAAGGGGTGTATAGTTTCTAGGTGCAGGTTAGAATCTGGGCTTTTGCCCTGCAGCTACATTGATGGCATTAGCTTGATTGTTAGACCCTTGAAAGTTGGGTCTTGTATTGTGGTTTTGATAGCTTTGGTTATTCCGTTGTTGGTAATTGATAGCTTGTTGGTTGTTTGTTTGATATGGTGGGTTAGACTGGTTTTGAGAAGGACCAACAATATTCACATGTCTGGTGTCAGTAACCCCATTTGTTGCAACATGCTTGTTTTTGTTCCAATACCTAGACTTGTCATTGGAATGCGATTGATTTTGGTTGGCCTCTTTGTAAATCTTGACCACACCATCTTTAATGAGTCCTTGCTCAAGGATCATTCCTTTCTCTTTGATATCCTTATAGGTCTGTAGACAGTTCATGGTCATGTGGTGAGCCAAACTGGGATGGGCATTATCAATAAACATTTTCACCACATGGAATTCTAGCAAGGTACAGGATATGCGGCTGGTAAGGGTTTGCCATCTTTGTAGGTATTCGACAAGGCTTTCTCCACCTTTTTGCTTGGTGTGGACAAAATCAACTATTGATAGCTCTATTTCAACAAGATGGGCATATTGGGCTACGAATGCCTCAGATAATTCAGCAAAGTTTTTAATTGTGCCATAGGGGATTCTGTAAAACCATTCAAGAGCTGGTCCAACCAAGTTTTTGGGAAAAAGGCACAAGAGGAAGACATCATTGTATGCCACGTCCTGGCAGTGCATGTAAAATTCTTTGATATGTGTGATAGGGTCTCCTTTTCCTCTGAATTTGTCAAATTTGGGTACCTCAAAGTGTTTGGGAAATGGTGTCGTGGTAATGGCTTGGTCAAATGGGTAAGGACACACATTCTCAAACTTGAATGTCTTCGGATCATTCCCTTCTTGGATGGCTTTCAGAGCTGACTTCATTTACTCCCATTTTGAATTGATAGGTGATGGCTGGGGTGCCCCCGATGTAGGAGTGCCTTGAGGTAGGTATGCGCTAGATGTGGCCACTGAATATGGATGGCTGTGAGGGATTTGCTGATAGGGATTGTACATTGTTTGGGCAGTTGCATGGTGGATGACAAGTTGCTGAGGGGGAGGTGGCGCATATTGTTGCATGTGCTGCGAGGCTTGCTGTTGATATGGGATTTGAGGTTGGGATTGAGGAACATAAGCTGGCTATGGGATAAATGGATTGCTTTGTGGGGGTAAGGTATAAGATGGTTGTGAGGCTTGGGGAAAGGATTGGGGGGCTTGTGGGGTTTGACCAATATATGTGGGTTGTGCCCCCATTTGGGATGGTATTTGCAAATAATCGGTGGTTGGCTGGATTGGTGGATTACCTCCTAGAAGTGGCATTGAAAAGTAGTTGGTAATAGGAGGTAATGGATTAGTTAGTGGTGGAGGTGGTGGGAATTGAAAGCTTGGGAATGGAATTGATGGGGTTTGATAGCTTGGTGGCTAGATTTGGAAGCTTGGTAGAGTGGTGGCGGGAGCTGGGGTCACTTGGGAGCTTGGTAGAAAATTGGCAGTAACTTGTGGGATTTGATAGCTTTGTGGAGTGAAGGTAGTAGCTTGTGGATTTGTGGCTGATGGTATTGAGCTCCCAAGACCTAATGGAAATGATGGGATTGTGCTTTGGGCTGTGGTGAACAAGCTGGGGGTGATGAAAGGTTGATTACTTGGCCCCATGGGTGGCATCCCTGTTGTATATTGCTGAGGTTGGCCAAAGATGCTAGCACTGATTTGGGAGATGGGTGGATTTGGAAGGCTGGGTTGGGGAGCAGCAGCAATAGTGAAGGGGGTGAACGGTGAGGTGTTTTGGGTAAAGGGGGTTTGGAGCGAAGAGGTATGAACCAAGGATGGAGTGGTGGTGGTTGGGTTTGCTTGCGGCATGGAGATTTCAACTTGGGTGGATGATGGTATGTTTGGGTTTGTTGGATCATATGGATTGGCTGGAGGCTCTTCTTTTGGCATATATTGAGGATAATTTGGATCATAAGAGCCTATGGGTGGTGGCAGCTGCCCAAACAATGGGTGAGATGGATCTGATAATGGAGGGGGTCTTCCAAAGTCAAAGGTTCCTACATTGTCCCTTCGAAAATTAGCCATGATTGTCTCTTTGTTCTTGTCTATAATGGCATTTACCAATACTGCATTTCCTGGTTGGTTCATGAAAGCTTCAATGTCAGCAGGTGATGGCATAGCTTTCTCTAGGCTGAAGGATGTCTGAGTGCTCAAGGGGGGTGATGATGTTCGATCCAAATGATAGGGCTCCATTGTTTCTTTCTTCTTGGCTAAGCGAGTGACGGGTGGCATGAAAAATGCTCCTAGGGATGAGATGCAACAAATGTTGGTGGATGCAAAAGGGGGAAAGGCTTTTTTATGCAAATGATTTCCTAGGTTGAGGCAAAGCTATATGACAAAACATAAGGAGGATTGGGTTGGGGATTCTAACTTCAAAGATATGTTGCCAAAGCACAAAAAGTCTACTTTCCTATGTGCAAGCTTGGTGGTGATTGTGCCAACTTAAGGATAGACTGATGATCCTTTAGGAAGAACACGAGATTGACCACTTATGGATCCCAACCTTTAGCTCAAGGTGATGAGGGATAACAAGTGACAAAGCTAGATTACCCTAGACAAAGCTCTGTCAAAGGGATAACCTTGGTGAGATTGGTGGATTTGGAAGATTTTAGGAATGACCAACTTTTGGCAAGGTGACAACAAATTTTGAAGGCTTGGATGCGAAGATTTTGGATTGCTGGTTAGATGGTTTGATTCTAAATGAGATGGATGAGCTAATAATGCTTACGGGGATAACCTAAGATGGTTGGCTTTTCTACAAAGATGACTCTAAAGTGAAGCTTGTCCAGGAAGATGGGGAGAAACAAGGGTGTCTAATCATAGAAATCATGCCTAGTTGGTAAGGCATAAGCAGGATTAACTCCTGGACGTTGGCCGAATTTGATGGTGCGCTCTAACCAAGCCTCTTGAAGTGCTTCGTCAGTAGCTTTGTCCTCTGCTTTGTGGAGTTTGGCAATTCGTGGGCTTGGTGTTATTTCTTTTCTCTTGGCTGAAAGTTCTTGGTATGCTAGAGATGGCTTGAGTTTGACCTTGTGAAACTTATGTTTGGGTTTGGGTTGTTCCGACATAAATTCCTGAATTTGCTTGGCTTTTGAGAAATCTTAGTTGTTTTGCTTTGACTTGTTCAACTTCTAAAATAGGCAGTGACTATGCTAAGTGTGCCCTAAGCTAGGATTGACCAAGTTTGGCAAACATTCATTCAACAAGTAAAATAAAATCAAGCAATAGATAGGAACACCCAGATAGAAGTTTATGGTTCTCAGAATGTGATACTTGCGTCGAGGAGTGTGTATGTTCTACAAATGTTTCGATCAGTCACTTCAAACACATTAACATCCTAGATGGTTGTCTGCAAGGCTAACAGTTGGTTTAGCTAGGGAGTCCTCGATATACGCAAGGTACGTGAGGCCCAAATTCGTAGATGAGACCAAAAAGATGTCACATAGCCGAGAGGAGTGGTAACCCACTTCTCCTCTTTCATTTCTCAAGGGTGTAAAGTTCCTTGAGGCTTAGCCCGAGTGACAAAATATTGATCCTAAGAGAGGTGTCTTTCGATTCACCTCCCGATTCTTATACTCCACCAGAACATTGGAGTTGAGGTCATCCAAGGGGTGATGAAATCCCCAAGCAGGCCTCCTAAAAAGAAACAAGGTTTTGGATCCTAATCTTATGCACCCAAGATGGCCTGGAAAGATGACAAGGGGAGAGAAGACTTGGATGACCTTGGGCTAAAAAACACGCTTGTTCTTTTACCAACTGACTCTTATGTGTGCTAATCTAGACTTTGCAAGCACTCATGTTTAAGAGAAAATGTTCAATTCCAACTTGAAGCGCCAACAAAAGTAAATCGATTGAAGAATGCAAACAATAAGAAGAGTTAGGGTCAACAAAAGAAAACTCGCACGCCTGGAGGCCCTCCACGTCAAGTATCAATTAATTTTTTTTAAGGCATTCAAGATTGAGTGTGAGTTTGTTTTAAGCCCAAAATAAAAGTGTGTGAGATTCGATTTCAAGCGTGCGCCCAGAGGCTCTCCACGTCAGTTGTTGTTCAATTTTAGTGCCCAAACTTGAAGTGTGATCGATTTAATCTAGAGTTTTGGCCATTTAAGAATTTTGATAAAGTTAAAGCAAACGTTCAAAGACCAAGTGAGTTAGTTAGATTGTGGAACATTTAACATCTTTTTCAAGTATAGCCATCCCCATAAATGGCGCTGAGATTGCAACCAATGGTTGAATTGATGGGTGATTAGAAAAGAGGTGAGTCCAAAGAACTACTCAAATTGATTTTTGCAAATTTGTATTTAACTTAACAAAGTTTCTTAATTGTCCAAAAAATCAAACTTTACCTAAATTGCATGTGAAAAAGAGATTTGTTTTGTTCAATTTTAGAAGCTCCAAATGAAGTGGTTGATATTGCAATGGTTAATTGATCCTTGGCATTCAAGATTGGATTTGTTGTTTTAAGCATGCATTCCAAGAAAAATTGATTTTAATCCATGGCATTCAAGAGTGCATTTTGAGCAACATTCATTCAATGGAAAATGTGTTTAACCATTCAAGTTCATTTTTTAGCAACATGCATTCAAAGACAAATGGTTAAACATTCAAGTTCATTTTTTAGCAACATGAAAACCTGCAAGAAACATGGTTACTGGTTCCATATGTGCTCCAACCTGCAATGAGACAAAAAAAAGCGATTTAGTTAGTTAGCCAAAATCTTAAAAAATGAGAGCTTAATTATGAGAAATTTTTTAAAACTTTTTTTGCTGTTTTTCCTACGCGTAAAAATGCTTAAAATGGTCTAAATCCTACGGAACCACTAAAAGTCAAATTTTGATTTATACTCTTTTTTTTTTTTTTTATAGCTACAAAGTGCAGAAATAAAGATTTTAAAATAGAAGTGCAACAGAGTTTTTTTTAAAATTTTAACTACAAAGTGCAGAAATAAAGATTTTAAAATAGAAGTACAACAGAGACAGGCGAAGATGACAGTTCATCAGGTGCAGACGCCAAACTGCAGAGACGCTGATCTGTGGAGACGATAGTCTAGGATGCGTAGATGACAGTCGGAGACGCCAAACTGCACAGACGACAATTTGGTTGCGAAGACGACAGAGTAGCTGGCGGAGACGAAAATTTGTAGGCGTAGACGCCAAATTGTGGAGACGACATTGCGCGAAAAAAAGAGCTGAAAAACGCGGATTTTTTTCCAGATTTTTTTTTTCTTATTTTTTTTGTTATTTTCGGATTTTTGAGGGTATGTCTTCTTCCCAAGTGCGTTCTTTAACCTGCAAAAACAAGAAAAACACCCTCACAACACACTCAAACAACAACAAACATTAGATGGTTAGTTTAAAACAACATATAGATAGAAATTGATGAAAAAAATGACCCATAGCAGGGTCCCACCGGGCATGCCAAAATGTAGAACAAGATCTAGAATGCAAAGAACATTAACAATAAGAGAAACATTCACAAACCAAAACTAAATTCACATATATGTTTAGACAAAGAAAATCAAACAAAAAGTGCAAACCTCACAAGAGAAAAGACTCCATGCTTTCTTGATTTTGTAGATGTGTCCTTTGATGTGGATGTATGCTCAAGATGCTCAAAAGCTGCTTCAATGGAGGTGGGTAATGGCAAATTGGTAACTTTTTGAGCTCTCAATTTGACATTATAAGGGTAAGATTGATGGCTTTGGTTCTCAAAATAGCATGGTAACTTTAGCTCAAAGATTGTTGATGAAATGGCTTGGGATGGGATTCAATTTATAGGCCAAGGGGTAGAGGGATGGAGGGCTTAGATGCAAGGATGGGGAGATGGTTAAGGAGGGCTAAGATGCACTCAAAGGGGAGCACATGGATTGTGCTTGTTTAGCACCAATGGAAAGGTGACACTTGTCACATTCACTTGGTTAAGGTTTTTATCAAATCAAATCAAACCCTCATCCAATCAATATCAAATCAAATCAATATCAAGTCCAATCCAATTCAAATCATATCAACACAAAGTTCAAAATTTCTCCTAGTCCTAGTTCATATTACATCCATCATTGAATCTTTCATCACTCTTCCTCTAACATCTATGGATCCGAATTTGCTTAATCAAATGGTTGACAATCTTCAAAGACAATATGGAGTTCTACCTCCCTTTCAACCTATATATCAAATCCATCCTCAACACTTCATATCCAACTTTAATCCATCTCATGTGCATTATTATTCTACCTTTGACAAGGTAAATCCACCTCATTATCCTTCACCTACATACAATTCCATTCATAGTCCACACAATTCCTCAACCACAAATGACCTTGCCAAGGAAATGGAGCAACTAAAGAATTATCTCTTAGCAAGTCAATAGAAAAAGTCCACCTTCCATGCCATGTGTCCTCTTCCCCCATGTTTCAAAGATCATAGTCCTCATGTTCCATCCAACCCCAACCCTTCATGCAATCCCCTACCCATAGTTACACCTTCACACAATCCTAATGCTCCAAAAACATCTTCCCCACCTCGTAAGGGGTATTTCTCATCATTCTTGGCTAAGTATAAAATACAAAATCAAGAGAGCTAATCACCCAAAGTCATACCCCTAATTCCATCTCAAGATCTTCCTCTAAAGCATGACATTATAGATTCCTCTTCTCCTCTAGATCTGAGCATTTCTTCATCCCATCATTCCTCTATCCCTCACGATCCATTTATTCCTCTTAGTCTAGCTCATGATTCCCTTCCTAATCAAGATCAAGGCATTCCATGTACCACCAATTCCACTCCATCTCAAGAGTTAGCCTCCATAGATCCTCCTCTTCATGAAGAAGTTCCTTCCACTCCATCCACCAATACCCCTCCATGTCAAGATCAAATCACTCCATCTCATGTTCCACTTTTTCCACTACACGATCCTCTTGTGAGTCAAGATCAAAGCACCCTTTATTTTCCTTTCATGATCCCCCCCCATCCCAAGATCCTATTATCCCTCATAATCCCCCCTACGATCCTAATCCTCCACATGATCTTATCACACCTATCCAATCCACTCATGAACCTCATATACCTGGACTCACATATTGTATTAAAAATGATAAGCATCCTATTGAAGAAATAATGTCTCAAGATGTTGATATACCTTCCACTTCTTCCAGCTCCAAAATTCCTCCATCCACACCCAAAGCTTCCCATCATTCACCTTCCAAATCCATTTTGGGACTTATATCCATATTACCATTCCTTCCTCACTTCTGTCCATTCTAGGTCCTTATATTCCATAGCCAAATCCTTCATCCCTTCCTTCCATTTTGGGTCCTTACATACATCCATCCACCATATCCATGTTTTCCACTTCATCCCCTCATGGTCCTAGTAAAGATCAACAAAGGCACACATCCTTGAATTCCTTCCAACGTTCACCATCCCTAAGCTCTCCATCCCATTTACCTTTATGCACCCCTACCATGGCCAATGGAAGCAAATTGGATGCCAAAGAAAAAGCGAATAAAGTCAAAAATCCACTAAAGCCCAAGGATCAACATGTCCCCTCTAAAAGACATGTCCAAGAAAAGCAAAATCTGATCCAAAACAAAATCAAAAGACCACAAAGGCTCAAAATCAAAAATGCAAAAATTTTGTGGATCTCAAAGCTACTTAATGTAGCAATGAATCTCAAAGAAAGATTCCAAATGACATCCAATTCTGCTAATCCAAAGGCTTCCCTCATTTATAAATCATCTCAACTTCCATTTTCCAAATCCATTTTGGGTCCTTATATACCCAAATCCACCATCCTAAATCCATCATCTCCTTCATCCATTTTGGGTCCCTATATCCCAAAATCCACACTTACATATCCTCCACAATTTCCTCCTTTCCATCACCCTTCCAAGTGTGTGCCATTGATGATCTTTCTGTCTCCTTCATCCACTCATTCACAATTCTTCCAAACTAGCATCCATGTCTTCCTCCCACCCACACCACCCCCTTAATCCAAACCTTTTCATTAGTCATTGTCCTCCATTCACTATCCTACCAACATCTATGCAAACATAGTAAAAAATTTCTTGAATTTTTTTTTTAAAAGCAAAAAGAAAAGAACAATATCAAGGGATACCATCCATGAAAATATATGCTTGAGTCCTCCCTTCATTCTCCTATCATGTATCCATTGCCTTCCAATTCTGCTTATCCATGCATTCACTTGCACTCTACACTGGGGGCAAGCTCCATCCATACCAGTCTTCCTTACATACCTTCCATGCTTCCATCTACCATTCATCATTTGTTTTCCTCTTTGATCTTGACTTTCACTTTCCTTTCACCCATCCATATGCACTTTCCATATCCCTTTCTCGTTATCCATACATTATCCTACATACTTCCATAATCCTTTCATATCTTTGATCTTGACATGTTATCCATATCTTGCATCCCATAGTCCTTGTCATGTTCATTTCATCAATTTCCCATCCATACTCCTATATAATTCCATCCTTCTTCCATATGTCCTTGATCTTGGTCCATTTCATCCACTTCATATCACACACTTCATCCATATCCTTCATATTATTATCCCTTTTTCATACCCTCGCTCCCATTTCCCTTATCCATTCCCCTTTCATAACCATGCTCGTGATCACCATTAGAGGCACAACAACAAAAATGTTCATACGTGCTTTGGAAGAGCACATGCCATCTTTTCCTCCATATGCCAACCTTCATTCCATCTTGCCATTTTCATGCATGCTTTCTCACCACATTTTCTTCCATTTTCCTATCTTTGGTATGGGGCACTTGGACTCCTTCGAAACATGGTCCTTGGCTCCGCATTTTCTAATACCCTGTCATTTGGCCCCTCATATCCTTTCACCATTCCTTTGATCCACCGACTCACATTGCTTTTCCTCCATTTACCATGTGTTGGCTCTCCCTTGTCATTGGTCCCAATCCATTCTATCCACTCTATCCCACATTCGTTCATATCACATTCAATCTAATTCATCCACTCACTTCAATCACATTCATTTATCCTCTATTTTCAATCAATTTTCCCTTCTTCTAATCCTTTCCCATCAAATCAATTCTACTCTCATCATTATTCATGCTATCAACATCATTCTTCCAATCTCATCCACATTCATTCTTCTACTTGCCTTTCCATTTCATCTATTCCTCCAACTACTCCATAAAATAAAAAAATAATAATAATAAAAATCAAAAAAATCTCAATCAACATGCAATCAATCTAATCTTGCAATCTTGTACATCAATTATTAATCAAATCATCAATTTGACCCACTCAGCTGATAATCCATTGACCATATTCAAACATTATCTTGGGATGAATCCTTCCCAGTTCTTGGATGTGCATTACACTTATTGTTAGCTTTGCCATCCTTAATCAATCATCATCAATCAATCCATTCATTGGTTTTCAGCTTAACTAAGGGCAAAATGTTGGTTTGCTTTTGCTTTTTTGTGCATGATTGCTTGTTACTTGTATGCATTAGTATTTTCTGCATTTATCGTGGTCTTTGCACCCTATTGTCCCCAAGAAACATGGTCTTCCATATCATGGTTTCATAAGGCATATGGTTGTATTAGACCTCTTTTTATCATGTACTTGACACATTGTCATCTTGATTCCTCATACCTTGGTGCATAGTGTTGAATACAATATCAAACTTAGGTTGTTCACACCATTACAACATAACTTTATCAATCTTATCATTTTTCCCACTCCCTTCCATCCTCCCATCCATTTTGAGAGAACATCTGTGTTCTCCTAACCTACATGTCCTCTCGAGGGGGCATACCATTCCACCTTCGTCATCCTTCATCATCCATCCATGATTGGGGCATCATGCTACTAGTCTTATCCTCCTAGCCACTATTTTATTCTTCTTTGATATAACATTACTAATGCTATATCAAAGAGGGGCAAAATGTAGACACCTAAAATTTTCCAAATACCCTTAACCTAACCAATTAAATAAATATTTATCATTTATTTAATTACCCTACCTTTAATTAAATAAATTTACATTTATTTAATTATAGTCACCTTTTCTTGATTTAAATAAACTAAGGGTTTTTTAAATCCTAGCCTTTCACTTGCATCCCAACACATTCCTTTTAATTAAGTACTTCATTGACTTAATTAATCCTTTGCTAATACCAATTAGAATTAAATATTAAATTTAATCCTATTTGAGCACATGGCTCCTAACTTTAACCCTCACCTAACCTCACTATCCTAACTAACCCATCTTTCTAAACCTACCCACTTCCTTAATCACACTTACCTTTTCCTAATCACCTTGCTAATCCACTTTTAATCCTAAGTGTGTGCTCACACATGTGTGAGGAACACTCACACTTCCCACACCCCTCATGCCTTTCACACCTCTTGCACACTTGTCCCCTTGGATGAGAATCAAGGTGTCTCACACATGTGTGAGAATGCTTCTCACACCTCTTTCATGTTTGTCCCCTTCACATGAGAGTCAAGTTGTCTCACACGTGTGAAAAGCCATACTTTTCACACCTCTTGCCCATGTCACCATCAAAGGTTGCTCACACATGTGTGAGCATCTTCCCCCCCTTTGAATGGTCAAAAACCCTAATCCACATGGAGTCTACTTAGCCTCCACCTCATGGACACATCATCAATCTTGAGAGATCCTAGCCCTTCATCTTTCATTGAATCTCAGTCGTCCATTTCATCTCATTTTCTATAAAAGGAGAGCCCTCTCCTCATCTACACATATGATCTACTATCTACCCCATTGTTATGCTACAGGAATTGTGAGCAACCACATCCCATAATATGAAATCATCACCACTTGGTGATTTCATGAGGTTTGCATCAATAGTTTAAGATCTTTGTTATTTCATGTCATTCTTAGTTACATGTTCTCTTGCATATTTTGAGGTTTGCATGAATATGTAGGGATAGACATTAGTTGCTTAGTGTTTATTCCATTTATTACATTTTATGCAATACAGGTCTAAAGGTTCAAACATTCTTATAAACCATTAAGGAACCAAGTTAAGGGTATGTAGTAAACTTCCAAGTGTTAAAATGCAAAGATGCTTAGAAATGCAAAATGTTGCTCATGACAACATTGCATTTTGTAATATTGTCATGACAACATTATGACAACTTTTTCATTTTGTATCCTAACAACACATGGGCCTAAGAAATAGTTAGGTCCCATAGGAAAAAGGTATTTAATCAGCTCCAAATGACATTTCAAAGGTTGGAGAATGTAAGAAAGGAGTTTTTCTATTGAAAACCACAAATTTTGCCCCAATTTTAACAGTTTTTACATGTTTTGGATTGCATGTTCACAATAATGGATTGAAGATTGAGTTTTTTCATTGGATTATTGAATTTCATTCTTGTAAATTTATTTATTTATTCATACTACTAGGTTGTATAAGTTCATTTTATTAGCTTTAGAAAATCTTTTGTAAACAGACTGTGTGTTGTTCCAGTCTTGACAATTTTTACAAAAGATGGTTCCCCCATGAGTTCCCCCATGAGTTCCTACCATGGATTCATCATGGCCTTAAGGGGAATGGAATTGGATCCTACCTACATTATATATATAGTTTTTGAGACATTGGATATTTGGTTAACCATTTTTTATGTAATGCCCTAGGCAAGTCACAGTCACTTGGTTAGGCAATCACACTGTTGACAAGAATCTTTTGGAGGTTTGAATGTGTGAGATACTTCAAACCATGATATTCATATTGGATATGGATGAGTAATGTTTTCATATACAAGAGAAATAAGTTTCAAAATAATTTTTGCTAAGGTTTTGTTTAGACCCTAGTCAACACTATCATTCTTAATGTGAAACCCTTGAATATATAGGCACAAAATTTGCTTTTAGGTGTACAAAGACCTTGGGGACTTGAGACCCACAAAATCATTTAGTTTTCCAAAATGGTACTCGAATCCATGATTTTTTTCTACCTTGTTCAAATAAATTTGGGGTTATAGTCCAAAAACCCAAGTAGGAGGGCTAATTCAATCAAGCTTGTTTTTGGAAGTTTAATTTGTTGTAGATGCAAAGAACTTGAGGAAAACATGTGGGATTTGTGTCTAGAAGTCTAGTTGAGGTCTAAAAACTCATCTATAAGTCCCTCAATCCATGGAGTTGAGGAAATGGACAAGATTGATTAAGAACTGAAGTTGGAAAGTTAGCGTATAGAGGCATTTGGTGAATGAAGAAGCAAAAATCCTTGGTGTAACTAGGTAGTGAGAAGTTGGAGGATAGGATGGAGATCCTCTAGAGGTTGGGGGTACTAAAGTAAACCATAATAGGCTAAGAGAAATCCTAAGTAAGTCCTCATGAAGATATGGACAAAGCAAGCAAACTACCTTTGTTTACATCAAATTGGTATCAGAGCAAGAAATATTGGGCTTGTGGTTAGATGTTTTAGACTAAAGAATCAATACGTGAGTCAAAAATGGTGACTAATTTAGAGTTAGCTAAGAAAATGGGTGAGAAAAGGGAGAGAAATAGAATCCTTGAATAATCCCTATAAGAAATGAAAACAAAATTAGAAGAAGTTGTTGAGGTGGCTAAGAAGAAAGACAAAGATGGTGAAAGTAATAGTAAGGGTAAAGAAAATATGGATGAGGAAGACATCATACCTACCACATACCCTCCATTGAATGAGGAACCACTCTTAAAATTCATCAAGGCATTAGGTGGGAAATATCTAGAAGGAATTCCTTTGTTTAGTGGAAAGATGGACACTAAACTTGTAATGGAGTGGATTGGGGGGATGGAAAATCATTTTTAGTGTGAAGGTGTGACTGAAGCACAAAAGGTTAAGGTAGCCAAATATAGGCTAAAGGGATCTTCCTTAACATGGTGGAAGTACCTCCAAGAAGAGAGGGAGAAAGTGGGAGAGAATCCCATTGCAAATTGGAAAGCCATGGTAATGAAGGTGAAAGAACAATACCTACTAGAGGACAATGAAATTCAATTCCACAAGAAGAGGCAAAGTTTAAAACAAACATGGATGTGACAACTTATATTGAAGAGTTTTAGAAGTTGTATTTGAGGTCAAGATTACAATAAGATGAAACTATCAAAGTGGCTAGGTATCTAGGAGGCTTGAAGTGGAACACACAAGAAGAAAAGAACCTATGGACTCCCACAATAGTCCATAAATGCTTTTAACTTTCTCTTAAAGTGGAAGAGGAGAACTAGAAGAGGGAAGACATAAACTTTAGAGGCAGAGGTAGAGGCAAAGATGGAAGAGGTCAAAGGGGTTATGGTGGAAGAGGATTAGATTCTAGGCCACAAGGGGAAAGCAAGTTTATTGAATAGCAAGAGGGAAGTTTAGGAAGAGGAAGTTTTAGCAGAGGTAGAAGCTCTAACACTAGTTGGAGCAGAAGGAGCATAAACTAGGGGAGAGGATCCTACTTTTCCACCATGAAGTGCTACCATTGCAATTAGTTAGGACACCCTGCATATAAGTACCCTAAAAAAAGCCCAACTTCCCAAGGAGGTACAAAAAGAATTAATTATGTGCAAGAAGAGTCTAACAATAGACATAAACAAACTGAAGTGCCTTTATAATTAGAGGAAGGGGAAAACTTAATGATAAGAAGAACATTGATCATGGAGCCAATCAAGGAAGAGTCAATTCAAAGAAAGGTGCTCTTTAGAATCAAGTGCAAAATCATGGGGAAGGTGTGTAGAGTCATCATTGACTCAAGTTCAATGGATAGCATAATCAGTGAAGAGGAAATAAGCAAGTTGAAGCTACAAAGAATCCTGCATGCCAACCCATATAAGGTCACATGGCTTACTAAAGGACAACATATTCTAGTGGGAGAGCAAGCATGGGCAGAGTTCACCATAGGGAGATACAAGGATAGAGTGCTATGTAACATTCTTCCTATGGATGCATGCTACGTTCTACTTGGAAGGTAATGGCAATTTGACAAACCAAGCCATACATGATGGAACCGAAAACACCTACTCATTCAAGAAGGATGGTGTGACTTTCAAGATTTAGTTCATGATAGAAGAAGGAGAGATGAAGACCTCAATTCTAAGTGTGTTCATGGTTGGTGAGAAAGAATTTTTTAAAACCCTAGGGGAAGGAGATGGAGTTGGGTTTGCATTAGTTTGGAAACCTAAAGATGAAGTTGTTGTCAAGAAAACAAAGATACCAAGTAAAGTACATGAATTGCTCAAAGTGTACAAAGCTATTATTAGTGATGGACAACTTGTTGTCCTACCTCCTAAGAGACTTGTTAGCCACCAAATAGACTTTATTATAAGAGCTACCCTAGCTAGCAAGGCTACCTATAAGATTACCCCTCAACAAAATGAGGAAATTGCCAAGAAAATCCAAGAGCTCCTATACCAAGGCCTAATTAGGAAAAGTATTAGCCCATGTGTAGTCCCTAATGTTTTAGCACCCAAGAAAGGAGGAACTTGGAGACTTTGTACTGATTCTAGATCCATTAATAGAATCACCATTAGTATAGGATCCCAATACCTAGAATTGAAGACCTAATGAACTATTTAGGGGGAGAAATATATTTCACCAAGATAGACCTAAAAAGTGGCTACCACAAAATCAAAATAAATGAAGGGGATGAATGAAAAATAACCTTTAAAACTACAAAAGGTTTGTATGAATGGCTTGTAATTCCATTTGGTTTGTCTAATACTCCATCTACTTTTATGAGTCTTATGAACGAGGTATTGACATATTAGATTGGTAAGGTTTTTGTTGCTTATTTAGATGACATATTAATTTTTAGCAAAACTAAAGAGGAGTATATCAAGAATTTGAAAATTATTTTTAAGAAATTGCATGAAGAGAAGCTAATGATAAACTTGGAGAAGTGTGAAGTATAGGAGCTAGTTTATCTTTGCTTTGTTTTGTCTCAGGGTAACCTCAAAATGGATCAAGACAAGATGAATACTATTCTAAGTTGGCCTACTCTCAAGACTGCATCAGATGTAAGAAGATTCCATTGTTTGGCCTAGTATTATAGAAATTATATCAGGCATTGCAGTGGCATATGTGCTCCTATGTTGGATACAATCAAAGGGGGAATAAAGAAAAGGTTTCATTAGACTCTACAAGTCAATCATGGTTTTGAAACACTTAAAAATAAGATAGCAAAATTCTACTCTAGTGCTTCCTAGTTTTGAGAAAAAAAATCAAGTGGAGTGTGATGCTAGTAATGCAACTATTGGGGTTGTTCTTAGCCAAGAAAGAAGGCCAGTGGATTTTCATAGTGAGAATCTCAATGACACAATGAGGAAGTACTCTTGCTATGACCTAGAGTTATATGCTCTAGTCCAAGCTCTATAGAAATGGAGGCACTATTTTCTTCTAAAGGAATTTGTTGTATACTCAGATAACCAAGCCCTCAATTTCCTTTACTCCTAAGACAAACTCAACAACAAACACATGAAGTGGGTAGAATATTTGCAAGCCTACACTTTCAACATCAAGCATAAGAAAGGGGTGCATAATAAAGTAGTTGATGCATTGAACAAAAGACTCCTTACAGTCCAAGAGATTCAAAGATCCATAGGAATTGAAAGCTTCAAAGACCTATATGTTGATGATGAAGACTTTGCCCAAATCTACAAGGTATGTAAGGAGTTCAAAAATGATTTTCATTGTGAGTTTTCTGATTATACGTTGCATAATGATTTATTGTTTAAAGGGAGTCAACTTTGTGTTCCTAGAGGTTCCATGAGGAAAATTTTGATCCAGGAAAAGAATAATGGGGCATTTAGTGGTCATTTTGGAGTCAACAAGAACCAAGAGTTAGTTATTGGGTTCTATTTTTTGCCTAGGATGACTAGAGACATTAGATAGTATGTGAAAAGTTGTATAGAGTGTCAAAAGGCAAAGGTCACATCCACCAATGTTGTTCTTTATCAATTGCTTCCAATCCCTAGAAAACCATGGGAGTGCATAAGTATGGATTTTGTAGTTGGCTTATCATAGACAAGGCAATGACATGATAATATTTATATGATTGTAGATGGATTTAGTAAGATGGCCCATTTTGTACCTTGCAAGACCATACATGATGCTTGCCAGATTGCTCACTTGTTTTGAGAGAAGTGGTTAAGATCCATGGGCAACTTATGAGCATTGTTTCAGATAGGGACACCAAATTCATGAGCCACTTTTGGTAGACACTATGGAAAAATCTTGGAACTAACTTATCTTTTGGATCTGCCTATCACCCACAAAATGATGGCCAAATAGAGGTGATTAATATGAGTCTTGGAAACTTGCTGAGGTGTCTCGCAAAGGAGTATAGTCAGGCATGGTACAAACTCATTGGGTAGGTTGAATATGCATACAATGATACAATGAATAGATCGACTGGTAAGAGTCCTTTTGAAATAGTTTATGGTTTGCATCCTAGAGGGGTATTTGAGTTAAGGGAGTTGAAGGATGGAGCACAAGATAATGGATATGCTGAGGACTTTGCCCAATCTATGAGGGAGGTCCATGAAAATGTATGGAAGACACTAACTAAAAATGCTGACAAACTGAAGCACAAGGTGGATGAATCAAAAAATGGATGTTTAGTTTCAAATAGGGGATCTTGTGATGTTGTATCTAAACAAAGCAATGTTACACAAGGGAATACCACACAAACTACAAATTATAAGATTGGGTCCTTGCAAAATACTTGCAAAATATGGTAATAATGCTTATAAGGTTGAGCTACTTGAAGACATAGGATTCTCACCAATCTCCAATGTTGCATATCTAATTTCATATAAAGAACTTGTTCAAGATGATGTTCATAATCTTTAAGAGGTCACCCAAGATGTAGTAGACCTACACTTAACTCCTACTCCTCCTCTGATAGTAGATAAGATACTAGATTCAAGGGTCTACAAGAAGTCTAGGAAGAAGGACTACATGGAACATCTAGTCAAATGGTTTGGAAAGGATGATACTGACACTACTTGGATAAAGGAGAAATACTCCAAGAGGTTGGGCATTGACTTTTTCCTTTTCAATCCAATGATGGATTAACTTCTTTCTGTTTGTGGGAGTATGGTGCAAGAGCACCTAGTCAAAGCTCCTTGTTTTGATTTTAGTTTTGATTTTGGCATGTACTGACTCTAGCCAAGTTAGGAGTATGAGTTTGGACCTTTCTAGGTCAATTTTTTTTCTCCTAGATGGATTATGTTTCATTCAATCCAGTCTAGAGGTTTTGGTCTTCTTTGTTGTTTAGGGGATTTTGAGAGAAAACCTAGGAATAGCGGAAAAATACCTTAGAAATATTAGTAAGGTTGGGATTTGATATACATATGTCCTCTAAGGTGTTTTTACACCTTTTTTCATAGCCTAGAGGTCACAAGTTGTCATTTGGGGAAAGATCTCATAAGTTGTAAAAAAATGTTGCAATGTTGTCAACTAGGCCTAGGAGAGGCAAAATATGAACTTGCATTGAAAATGGTGGTATGAAGGTTCAAACATGCTTATACACAATTAAGGAACCAAGTTAAGGGTATGTAGCAAGTTCCAAGTGTTAAAATGCAAAGATGCTTAGAAATGCAAAATGTTGCTGATGACAACATGATTTGGGAGGATATTTTCATCAAAATTGAAGTATCTCCAAAACTCTAATAATTGGCATCAAGTTAAAGTTCTCGAAATTCTAAATCTAATGCAATTTGAATGGACAAAAATGGAGTCCATATGCAAAAGTTATGGTCAGTCAAAGGTTGGTCAAACTGGGAACAAAGGTCATCAAAAAGGTGAAAAACAAAATCATCTCCAAAGTGGGCAACAATGGATTTCAAAACAAAGAGCTCATCGAGAGCTTTTCAACGGTGTATGTTTCATCGAAAAAGGAGCTTGTATGTGGAAGTTATGACATTTTGAAGTTCGAGGTAAGAGATAAATATCAATGATGTCAACAAACTGGAAAAAAAATGTATTTCATGGACGGATTTGAACTCATGACCAGTTGCCTCCAAAACTAATTGTTTAACCACTTGACCAAGCATCAAGTTTGAAACAATTGGGCGGCAATTACATTTTAAGCATTGGCTAGTGTCAATTTTAAACAAGGCAAGCCACCGACGGGGTTGGAACCCCCAACCGGAGGTTGCCCCAAAATAAATTTCACCGTTGCGCTATTTCAATGCTTAAGCACAAGTTTTTATTTAACCTTTGATCATAAACCCGCCAACCTTAGCAAATTAAGGTTATTTGTTATTTTCTTACCCCAAAATTGACATAAGCCAAATCTGTTAAAAATGGCTAACAGGTTATTCCGAGAGGGGAATTAATTGAAGGGGTTATTTTTGTAAGTTTTGTTATAGCCCTATTTGGGCTAATTTCATGTATAAAAAGGGCGTTTAAGAGACTCTTAGGGGCATTCAAAAAAAGGAAAGAACGTCCAAGTGCTGAGAGTAAGGGAGATTTTTGAAGTGCTCATTCCTGTACTTTGAAACAATGTGATGCTGTTGTACTTCAAAGGAGTGACTTTGTAAACATTTGTACCTAATTTTTTGGAGAGAATCGGATTAGTCCCCCTATTGGAGCAGGACCCGAAGACGTAGTCCATGCAGACGAACTTCGAGATCAAATTGTTTGTGTCTTATTTCTCTCAATTTCTCTGTTATCAGCTTAATTTTGTTGTTCTCTTATTTCATTTACGTTAATTTGATTCATTAAAAGTTTTAAATTAATTCTATGTAATCAATTAGCATTCCTCTGTAATAGTCCTAGATCCTAATCAGATCAAATTTGGTATCTTTGTGGATGAGGTAGAAGCTGATGTAGTCCCTTTAGATATTTGTGGTCTTGTACATGGGAGTCCCTATTTGTATGATCGACAGGCTATCTTCTATAGGGGGGAAAATAAGTATCATCTGTTTAAAGATAAAATTGAATACATTGTACGGGCACATAAGGTTAAGACTAATCTAGCACTAGTTAATGCAGGTCAGATGAAAAGGTTAGTCAACTCTAGTAAGAATTTTGTATTGATGATTATAAAAGCCAAAGAAGATGAAACATCTAAGGCATTTAAGGGATGTGATCCAAAACATAAATATGAAATGGTCAAAGTTGTTTCCATCTATGATGACTTGTTTCAAGAACCGAAAGGATTGCCTCCTAAGAGAGATACAACATGAGATTCAATTGCAACAAGATGCACCACTTCCTAATATCGGCATGTACTGCTTAGCAATCTTGCAGAATGAAGAAATCAAGAAGAAAGTTCAAGAGCTGGTCGAGAAAGGAGTTATCCATCCTAGTACTTCTCTGTGTGGTTCTCCTATTGTGTTGGTTCTAAAGAAAGATGGGACTTGGAGAATGTGTATTGACTACAGGGCTCTGAACAAGATAATGGTAAAGAACAGGTACCCTCTTCCTAGAATTGATGATTTACTTGACTAGTTGAAACATGCAATTTATTTCACTAAGCTAGACTTACATAGTGGATATCATCAAATAAGAATTGTAGAAAGTGATATTTGGAAAACTGCTTTTAAGACAAAACAATGACTTTTTGAGTGGTTGGTCATGCCATTTGGGCTTTGTAATGCACCAGCTACATTTATGAGAGTCATGAATGATGTCTTCCGTCCCTTTATTGATGATTTTGTCATAGTCTATTTAGATGATATTCTTGTATTCAGTAAGTCTTGGGATGATCATGTAATTCATGTAAAGAAAGTATTTGATATACTGAGAAAAGAAAAACTCTATGTAAAGATGTCAAAATGTGAATTCGCTAAGACATCCTTAGTGTACTTAGGCTATGTCATAGGGAATGGTTAGTTGAAAGTAGACCTTGCGAAGGTCGAATGTATTGTAAAATGACCTAAGCCAAGTACAGTTACAGAAGTTAAGAGCTTTTTAGGTGCAGATCAATATTGGAGGAAGTTCATTGCAAACTTCTCTTTTATTGCATCGTCGTTGCATGGATCAACCAGTACTAAGGCAACTTTTTAGTGGGGAGGTCCATAATAGAAGGCTTTCGATACGTTGAAGGAAAAGTTGAGTACTACACCAGTGTTAGCTCTACCTGATTTACGTCAACCATTTGAGATTGAGACAGATGCGAGTGGGTTTGCCATGGGAGCTGTACTCATGTAAGGAGGTAAACTAGTCTGCTACCACTCTAAAACTTTTTCAGGAGCAGTAAGTAACTATCCTATGTATGATAAAGAACTTTATGCTTTAGTTCAGAGTGTTAAAAAATGGAAACATTACTTAATGGGAAAAGAAACTTTAATCCACACTGATCACCAACCACTACAATATTTGTACTCACAATCTAAGTTGCAACAAAGTAGGCACTTTAGGTGGATGGGTTTTCTACAACAGTTTCATTTGGTAATTAAGTATAAGAAGGGTTCCCATAACAAAGTAGCAGATATGCTGTCTAGACCTCCTGTTCAGAATGCTTTGATAATCCTTCAAAATAGTTCTATGGTTCATGAAAGTTTCCAAGAACAATATGCTAATGATGAGAACTTTAAGGATATCTATGCAGCTTTAATCCAGGGTAAACATGTGGAAGAGAAAGATTACTATGTGCAGGATAATTTGTTGTACCACTTGGGAAAGCTATGCATTCCTAAAGATGAACATGCACATGTAATCCGTGAAGTACACACTTCTTTGATTGCAGGGCATTTCGAGGTAAGTAAGACATTAGCTCAATTGCAAAAATATTGTTACTAGCCTCGTACGCAGGAAAATGCCACCAAGTATATAAAAGGATGTGTAATGTGTGCAACCAGTAAACCAAGTAATAGGAAATTGGGTTTGTACACACCATTACCTATACCATCTCGTCCATGGGAAAGTGTGTCTATGGACTTTGTGGGAGGTTTACCTATGTCTAGGAAGGGTCATGATTATTTGTATGTAGTAGTTGATCGGTTCAACAAAATGTGTATTTTAATGCCTTGTAAAAAGTAGGTCACTGCTAAACTGACAGCTCATTTGTACTTTCAAAATGTATGGGTTCATTTTGGGTTACCCACTTCTATTGTATCAGATCGAGATTCTCGATTCTTAGGGGAATTTCGGTCATCTTTATGGGGACTCATGGACACCAAGCTAAAGAAGAGTACAACCTTCCATCTGCAGACCGACAGACAGACAGATGTAGTGAACAAGACAATTGTGCATTTACTTAGAGGCTACTGTAACAAACATCCTAAGTTGTGGGTTGAAAGTCTTCATTATGTGCAACATGCTTACAACCATGTGGCACACTCTTCTACAAAGAGGTCTCCTTTTGCGACTTGCTTTGTTTACTTGCCTAAGACACCAATGGATTTTTCTTTTAGGAAGGATGATGTTATAGATGGACGCCATGATGCAAAAAAGGCTTTAAAGTTCATCCAGAAGGTCCAAGCAATCCATCAGGCAGTAGAAGCATAGTTGGAGCAGAGCCAAGCAAAATACAAGGCTCGACATGATAAGCATCACATTGATCACCAATTCCAAGTTGGTGATAGAGTTTGGTTACATATCAGTAAGGAAAGAATGCAAGGTGAAGGAAGGAAGCTCAAGCCTATCAGGTATGGTCCTTTTGAGA
This sequence comes from Cupressus sempervirens, assembly GCA_028749045.1. Taxonomy (NCBI): domain Eukaryota; kingdom Viridiplantae; phylum Streptophyta; class Pinopsida; order Cupressales; family Cupressaceae; genus Cupressus; species Cupressus sempervirens. The sequence goes on along the minus strand of CM053786.1, from coordinate 911,497,141 downwards.
TCTTGGAAAAGATCGGTACCAATGCCTTCCACCTTAATCTTCCTCCATACATGCAAATTTACTCAGTTGTCAATGTTGAGAATCTGAAGTTGTATGAACCTCCAATGATCTTGGATGAAGACGTCAGTGTTCAGGTTCCATCAGTTGATGATCTTTCACTAGAGTACATGTCAAAATTGCCAGAAGATGTTATCCTAGATAGGAATGTTAGAACTTCACAAAGAGGACTAGTTGAATACCTCCGAGTGGGATTGAAGGTGGCATCCAAGCAAGGCAAGATGAATGGAGATTATTAAAGTGAGGGAAGTATACCCTCACCTACTTTTCGAGTAATCCAAACTTTCGGTGGTTCGAAAGATTCTTAGTGGGGAGGCTTGATCCGAGAGGATATTTTCATCAAAATTGAAGTATCTCCAAAACTCTAATAATCGACATCAAGTTAAAGTTCTTGAAATCTAAATCTAATGCAATTTGAATGGACAAAAACGGAGTCCATATGCAAAAGTTATGGTTAGTCAAAGGTTGGTCAAACTGGGAATAGAGGTCATCAAAAGGTGAAAAACAAAATCATCTCCAAAGTGGGCAACAATAGATTTCAAAACAAAGAGCTCGTTGAGAGCTTTTCGACAGTGTCTGTTTCATCGAAAAAGGAGCTCGTATGTGGAAGTTATGACATTTTGAAGTTCAAGGTAAGAGATAAATATTAATGATGTCATCATGATGTCAGCAAAGTGGGAAAAAAAAGTAGTTCATGGTCAGATTTGAACTCATGACTAGTTGCCTCCAAAATTAGTTGTTTAATCACTTGACCAAGCATCGAGTTTGAAACAATTGGGCGGTGTATATGAGCAATGTTAGTATGCTAATAGAAACCAAATTTAAATAAAGCTTCTACAAACTAAACAAAATTCATAAACTTCAAGATAGACTAAGATGAGCTCTCAATTGAGAATATGAGCCATTAATGGGCTCTCTCAATGAGAAGCTCTCTTGTTGAGTAGCTTTGTCTAAATAGATAGGATGTATGCTCAAGCTTATGCTTCAAAAAGGGCTTCAAATGGAGTTGAAATTTGGGTGTGAGTGTATGGTTTTGATGTAAAATGGCTTCTCAAAATGGCATTATGACTTTACTTCATGGATTGTGTTAAAATGACTTGGGAGATGATTCCTTAAATAGGCAAAGGGCTTGAGGGATCAAGGGCTAGGATGCAAGGATGTGAAAAAGCTTATAGAAGGCTCAGATTGCATGAGAGGAGAGCACATGGATTGTGCTTCCTTACAACCAATCAGGGAGTGACACATGTCACATGGTGAGAGGATGGAGGAAAGGGGAAGGATGAGTCAACAAAGGAGGCTCAAGGGATAAAATCTTCATAAAGACCCTCATAATGACTTGTAAGAGCAATAAAAGGGCTTGGAAGAGTCATTATGGCCTAGTGGGCTTCATAAAGTTTTATGGTTGAAATATTTTGAAGGTGATGAGAGCAATTTCGACTTGGACTTGATTAGGAGGGTTTTAAGCTTGCTTAGGCTTGTGCAAATGATTAGAGGATGGATTAGGATGGTTTAGGATTAGCTTAGGGATAGGCAAGTGGATGGCATTTAATGAGGGTGGGTGAAGGAGGAGATATTTGTTAACTTTGGCTTGGGTTAGTAATTCTTAACCCATGTTTAGGGAATGTGACAAGGTTAGGAGGGGATTAGGATTAGGTTTAAAGACATCTTCTAGAAGAGTCTAGACTTTGGATGAGGATAAAGACTTTCTAGAATAGTCTAGAATTTCCTAGGATGAGGATGAAGACTTTCTAGAAGAGTCTAGAACTTCTTAGGATGAGGATAAATTAGATTTTTAGGAAATAAATAAAGTTTTATTTATTTCAAGGGTTTGGGTTGAGGAGATATTTATTAAAACTTTTTTAATAAACATGAGGATTAATATTTAATCTTAATTAAATATTTTGAGTTGGGATTAGGGGTAGGAAATGATGAGATTAGCCTTTAATTAAAATTAAAGAAGGATTAGAAGATTTTGGAAGAGGTTAGTGGTCTTAAAGAAATTGGCCAAGTTTTGGGCAAAAAATAAATTTTTAATTTATTTTAGGATTTTTGGTCAATTTATTAATTAAATAATTAATAAATAAGGAAATAATGTTTAAATAAGATTTAAACATTTTTGGGAGGGATTCCTTAATTAAATATTTTTAATTAAGATAAAGGGATTTAATGGCATAAAAAATAATTAATTAATTAAATAATTAATTAATTAATAAATGATGATGTCATCAGGACTTTTTTAGAAAATAAAAATACTTTATTTTCTAAAGGTTTTTAGGTGTCTACAGGCGGTAGTTACATTTTAGGCATTGGCTAGTGCCAATTTTAAACAAGGCAAGCCACCGACGGGGTTGGAACCCTCGACCGGTAGTTGCCCCAAAATAAATTTCATCGTTGCGCTATTTCAATGCTTAAAGATGATGATGCACAAGTTTTTATTTAACCTTTGACCATAAACCTGCCAACCTTAGCAAATTAAGGTTATTTGTTATTTTCTTACCCTAGAATTGACATGAGCCAAATCTATTAAAAATGGCTAATAGGTTATTCCAAGAGGGGAATTAATTGAAGGGGTTATTTTTGTAAATTTTTTTATAGCCCTATTTTGGCTAATTTCATGTATAAAAAGGGGGTTTAAGAGACTCTTAGGGGCATTCAAAAAAAGGAGAGAACATCCAAGTGCTAAGAGTAAGGGAGATTTTTGAAGTGCTAATTCCTGTACGTTGAAATAGCGTGATGTTGTTGTACTTCAAAGGAGTGACTTTGTAAACATTTGTACTTGATTTTTTGGAGAGAATCAAATTGGTCCCCCTATTGGAGCAAGACCTGGAGACATAGCCCATGCGGACGAACTCTGAGATCAAATTGTTTGCATCTTCTTTCTCTCAATTTCTTTGTTATCAGCTTAATTTTGTTGTTCTCTTATTTCATTTAAGTTAATTTGATTCGTTAAAAGTTTTAAATTAATTCTATGTAATCAATTAGCATTCCTCTGTAATAGTCCTAGATCCTAATCAAATCACAACATTGTGTTTTGCAATATTGTCATGACAACATTATCACAACTTTTTCATTTTGTCATCCTAACAAAACATGGGTCTGAGAAACACTTAGGGACCATAGGGAAAAGTGTGTTTAATCACCTCCAAATGACACTATCAAGGTTGGATATTGTAAGAAAGAAGTTTTGTTATTGAAAACCACAAATTCTACCCCAATTTTGACAATTTTTACATGTTCACAATAATGGATTGAAGCTTGAGTTTTTTCATTAGAATATTGAAGTGAATTCTTGTACAATTTTTTTTATTATAGATTAATAGGTTGTAGAATTTCATTTTATTAGCTTTAAAAAATCTTTTGTAAATAGATTGCGTGTTATTTCGATCTTGGTAGTTTTTACAAAAAATGGCTTCCCCATGAGTTCCTACCATGGATTCATCATGAACTTAAGGGGAATGGAAGTGGATTATGTGTAGATTATGTATTTGATTTTTGGGCCTTGGAGAGTTGGTTAACCATTTTTAATGTGATGCCCTAGGCAAGTTACAATCACTTGGTTGGGTAATCACAACGTTGACAAGAAGCTTTTGGAGGTTTGAATGTGTTAGATACTTCAAACTATGATATGAAGAATGGATATGGATGAGTAATGTTTGAATATACAAGAGTAATAAGTTTCAAAATAAGTTTTTCTAAGGTTTTCTTTAGACCCTAGTCAATGCTATCATTCTTAATATACAACCCTTGAATATAAGCACAAACATTGCTTTTAGGGGTACATAGAGCTTGGGGACCTGAGACCCAAAAAATCATTTAGGTTTTCCAAAAGGGTACTCAAATCCATGAATTTTTTTCCACCTTGTTCAAATAAATTTGGGGTTATGGTCCAAAAACCCAAGTAGGAGGGCTAATTCAATTAGGCATATTTTTGGCAATTTTGGAGTAGATGCAAAGAACTTGAGGAAAACTTGTGGGATTTGTCTAAAATCTCATGTATGATTCCCTCACTCCATCGAGTTGAGGAAATGAAAAAGATTGATCAAGAATTAAAGTTGGCAAGTAAGCTTGTAGAGGCATTTGGTGAATGAAGAAGCAAAAATCCTTGGTGTAACCAAGTAGTAAAAAGTTGGAGGATATGATGAGTATCCTCTAGAGGTTGGGGTGCTAAAGTGAACCCTAATAGGCTAAGAGAAATCCTGTACATGTCCCGATGAAGATATGGATTAAGCAAGCAAACTACCTTTGTTTACAACAGAGGTATATTACTCAACCATCACAACTTTCCACATCTAATGTTGTGCAACCTCTTCATAGCTGGAAGGATCACTATCTATCAATTGACTACCAAATGCTACCTAGTCATTAAACTTGGTTGGTTGTCTATGTTGTGTAGTACTCATCTTAGGAGATGCCCCAAATTCCTAAGCATCCCTATATGTCTCTTGAACCTTATGGTTCCTCCTACCAACTGTAGAGGATAATATCAACCTCCTCATCTTCCCAATGCATCTCTTGTTGCAATTTTTGTGAATTCTCACCTCTTGAGTTTGTGATTGTACTGGTACTTTGTTGCTCTTGATTCAATTGAACTATCCTCAAAGCATATGTTGGCTGATCACTCTAATCATCTACCAGAAAATCTTTAGACACTTAAATGCCCTGTCTTCCATGAATTTGACATCACATCTCACTATAATCCTCTTGGTCCCTAGAATTAATATATGATATGCCTTTGAGGTTTCATTGTACTCTACAAAGTACCCCCTCTCTACAATCTAATCTAATGTATTTTTGGAATATAATAATAAACTAAACTTCCAAATATCCTAAAGTGACTAGCATATGGCTTCTTACCTATGAAAGAATCCTCTAGTGTCATCTTATCCAGTACCTTATGTGGAACATTATTTTGTATGTATTATTGTTGTATTATATGTCTATGCCCATAATTAACTTGGCATGTCTCGATCATGTAGCATAGCCATTTTTTCCTCCAATATGGAATGCATATTCCTCTCAGCAACCTCATTATGTTATGAATTGTAAGGAACAATCCATTCTCTCTCGATTCATTTGTTGGAGTAGTACTCTTGGAACTCTTTCCCTTTGTGTTCACCTCCACTATCTAACCGAAGGACCTTTATCTTCTTTCCTATAGACTTTTCTACAAGATCCTTGAGCTCTTATAAGTGACTCAAATCCTCATCCTTTGTCTTCAAGAAGTATCTCCATGTATTCTTGGAGAAATAATCAATAAAAGTAGGAAAGTACTCATATCCTTTGAGAAACTTCATCGATATTGGTACACATATATCTGAATGTACTAGATGAAGACAACCCTTAGATCTAATGTCACCTCTTAGAAAAAATTCCTTTACAAACTTCTGTAACATACATCCCTTACATACATCATCATTCTATTTGCTCACCTCTAGAATACATGTCACTATCTCATGAAGGAATTTAAGTATTTGATGATGCACTGTTACATTTGGGCCCATTTTTTGATGCCATAAATCATTGCACTAGGTGACAAAAAATTGTCTGATGCCTAACTAAATAAGTCCTCACTGAACAAGCATCAAACATTGCGATGAACTTAAAAGTCTTCACAATACTAACGCCAAATATCATTGATAGGTCATAGTCAAGTAGGTTATGAAAGCAACATGACCGTTAACATTACCATTGGTGGTAGGATGTCATGAGATGATATTGGGTTATATTTACTAACAAGGATTTTGTCAAACTTATGGTGTTCTTGTCGTACATTGTGTTGAAAAGTTATTTGTTTTACGTCACAAATTTGATGTTATGTTGATAGTATAATAGTGTCAAGAAATTTTTTTACTGGTTAATGAGTTCCATTTTAGTAGTGATATATTATTCTTTCACCATAAACTATTTTTTAAAGTTCCACTTAAAAATTGCAAAGATGTTCTAAAAAAATGGGCATATGATTAAATGATGACTGTTCATTAAAGGAGTGGCATATATCAAGCTTAAAGTCACAATATTGGACTAAAAATCAACTTAAAGACATTTGCATAAGAGATTGATGCAATTTTGTCAATCTCTTAAATAGAATGTCTTTAAGTTGTTTCTATTAGAGTCAAGGATTAATTTAATTACATTTATTAAATTATCTTTACTCCCTACCTAAGATTTTACTTTATGCACATGCATTTCTATTTAATTATTAATTATTAGTTATTAAATACCATTTACCTCTTAGGGTTTCCATTTTATGTTTTACGATCTCCTTCTATAAGGATTGATCCATGGTATGTTTTTACTCATTCTTTTGTCTAATAAAATATTCTTGCATATTTTAGAGCGAAACCCTTACCTTCTCTTGTCTTTTGCTTCTCTATGACAAGTTCTTGCATGTAGATGTTCTACAGGATCTGTGGATTTATTCTTATCAAATCCTCCAGTTTCTCATTCCAGTAATGAGACCTTAAGCTTGATATTTTCTAGTTGTACAATCAACACTCCTTGTATAACCATTTGTGCATGATTTTAGAAAATTCATGCAAATTTCAAGTCAAGTTTTAAAAAATAGTTTGTGGTGGGAGACTATTATACCAATACCAATGTGGAAATTATTAAATGGAAAGTCTTTTGCCTAATACAACTATACTATGTAGAGGTTGTTGGACTTCAAACAAAGAACACTGACATGATCTGTAAGTTCAACAATATAGAATAATAAGAAATATGAAATCACATTATGGATTTATTAACATTTTCATTATAGAAAAGGAGGTCCATGTAAATATTTTCTAGTTATATATACCAAAAAAAGTGTGGCTATTATGATTTTATAAGGGCAGGTGGGTGGATGTTTCCACAAGACATAATAACATGTACATTGTATTACAAGTAGTTTTCCAAGACTTAAAATATAACACTCATTAGAGTTACTATAACTATGCCACAATAATAAATAAATAAAAAGAAATTCCCCTAATAAGTGCTATGAGAATTTTAGAATGTGGAATCCAAATCAGTTCTTAGCAAAAGAGTGAGCTTGGGTCCTTCAGGAAGCATCCATAATTTACTTCATTGTATCTTTTCACTAGTAGACTTTTAAGCATGTTGGCCTTGTAATAAGGCATTGTAGAGTTTGAACTATGCTTACTAAATTGACTCATGGGAGTTTTCTCCCACAATGGGTTTGTAATGTAAACATAATGTTAAGGTGATGTTCTTGAAATAGTTTTTTCCCATTTAACTTTCTAAGTTATTATCTCTTGCTATACATCTATTTCATTTTGAGTACTATGTCAAGTAAAGCAACATATGTTAGCTAATTTAATAAGAACATCAATATTTCATAAGACTTATGGATGAATATGTATGATGATATCCCCTGTTAATCCTTTCCTCCCAAACGTAACTCTAAATTTCCTATTAACATCTAACATTCATTCTTTCATCCATTAATAAAATATAACATTCATTCATTATCGCATGAAAAAAAAAAAAAAAAAAGAGCACCCATAAAGTAATCTCATAATATCTGAAGGTAACATGTAACATTTATTCATTCTTTAACATCCATTAACACAGACACATAAACACATAACATTTAATAACATGTAAAATAAGGTATTTAAACATACCTCAACCAATTATAATTAATTTTGGATCAAGTACCTAATTATTTTGGAATTTTATTCTTATAAAAAATCATATCATAAAATGAAAGAAGAATTGCGACAAACGAGTGCAAAAATATTGTGATTGTGCACCACTAATGTTTACACTCTTTTGGCACAATTGTTCTTACAATTTTTTGGCTTAAACTCTAGTTGGTCAGCATGTGTTTTGAAAATTTATTGGTGGACTATAAGCCAAGCAAAAGAGAAATATCAAACTTGAAAAAGATGTATGTAAATGTAATTAATTTTTAAAATTCAATTTGATAAAATGACAAAGACAACCACATAATTAGAAGAAACTATTGTGCTTTATATTATTTGTGAATTGTAGTTACAAGTGATAAAGTCACATAACTTTGATTCTGGGTGCACAAACAATGGATTCAAATAGTGAATTGTCTAGGATAGTGCAAATGTTGAAGCCAAAAAAATAGCTACTCTGTGATAGTCATCCATACAAAAGATCAATTTTATTAAATGACAAACCAAGAAGGTGTGAAATGCATACATTAATGAGGAGAAAAACATACCTTAAACTAATTCTGGGTGCACAAACAATGGAAATGAATTATAGAATAGAAGTTCCCATTTTAAGTCACAATTTATCTATTATGGGCTTAAGAACTAGTACAACAACCAATTTGAGGGGTTATGCTTAAAATAACAAGGGGAAAAGGAGAGGGTATACATTTCATAAGGGGTAGACTTTTGGTACAATCATAGTTTTGTAAGGTGATTGGGTATTAAGCTTCACTTTGTTTTGAGAATAGTTACTATTATATACTTAATAGGGCCAACAATCTAAAGGTGGAAGCTCAACTCCCCCCTCCCCATCCCCAGCATAACTCTAAATTCCTTGTTAACATCTAACATTCATTCCTATAAATGTAAAGGAAAACACAAGTGGGGAATAGAACATGAGCATCATGCAATCCACTTAAAATAATATGATCAAGGCAATAAGGCTCATGATTATGCAAAAAACATTATAAAAACAACACTTCCATATTTTAGTTAATGTCATAAAAGGGTATAAAAAATAAACCATTATTGAACTTTATTTACAATTAAAAATTTCATTGCTACTTATCAAGTCAATGGAGTGCGAAAAATAACATCATAATATGTGTTGAAGCTCTTTATATCCTTATGTAATCTAAGGATTTACATTTATACAATAAGCAAAAAAGTGAAGAAGATAGTTGTGCAATAGAAGATCTTCATGGATCATCAAGGTACTGCAATTCAATTCTAAGACAATATAATCTCAATTACGTTAGGTTGACTATTAGAATAGTTCATAATAATATTTCAATGTATGAAATGAAGTATGATTGGAATAGTTCATACTAAAGTTCAACCCAATTATGTTAGGCTAACTATTACAATAGTTCATAATAAAATTTAGCCAAATTACCTTACATATATAAAAAATCATAATGAAATTTTGTTATGAACTATTAGTTCATAATTGGAATAGTCAAAGGCTAACAATCATACTTCAATTCATACATTGCAATTGTGTTATGAACTATTAGTTTATAAGTGTAATAGTTAAATGCTAACAATCGTACTTAGAATAGTTCAATTATGATGAACTATTCTAATTATTTGAATGTGTCATTGATATCCAATACTACAACATATTTTTAGAGTGATCATTAAGAAGTTATATTATGTTTGTTTCCTATCAAATAGTGGAAGTATTCCTCTCTAGAATAATTTTTGGCACCAATCTTTTCAGACTGACTTCTTGACAACACTAAGTTGCAGCACAAACGCAACCTCCTGGCCCATCTATACATGGAAATATTAAATAGAGGTTGTTCAAATATGGATATACTATGCATAGTGGTTAATGGTGGGAGTCTTCCTCTCCAACTAACAAAATCCCATCAAATCTAGAATTATGCGTCTATAAATGCATAGTTTTATCTTTTTAGAAGTTTAAACAACCTATATTTAATATACTCATTTTCTACACATCCCATAATCATGGATTTTCATGAGATGACATCTCTTTAAAGCATTATGTAAAAAAATAACATGTCTTGTCTATTCTTTTATATTTTACATACTTATCTACCAGTGCATTGCCATTTAGCATTTATGAGATGATCAAACAAGAGGAAATAGTTGAGAGCTTAATTAGATTGACATTTTCAAATGATCATATGAAATTAAATGGGTATGTGAGTACAAATAAATTAGAGACATTGTGTACTAATGAAGTTATGAAATGGATGATTTTGGAGTACTCAGAACAAATACTTAGCATTTAGTATGCACATGTCACCATTCAAGATCAAATGGGTGTGTGGGATGCCCAGGTAGCCTTTTGCAAAATCTAATATGTGGGTCATGGGAAGATGTTGCGATGACTTCTTATATGGGTGTGAGGAGAGGTGGGAAAATAAAATTTCCTTAAACATATACATATACATGCATATGCATATGTATATGGATATGCATATGCATATGGATATGCACATGCACATGCACATGCATATACACATGCACATGCACATTCACATGCACATGCACATACACATACACATACACATACACATACACGTACACGTACACGTACACGTACACATACACATACACATACACATACACATCCACATACACCTACACATACACATAATAAGCTAAAAAATAAAAATTAAAACAAACACCAAATCATTTTCACCCAAGACTGCACACGAAAGGTAGTATTCTCATTCGAGCTTGAAAATATGAGAACCACTAAATGTTGGAACCCCATCAGTGACACTACATGGGTAAGGACATGTATTGCTTCAAGTTTATGTGATTTGAAATTAAATTGCTTGAAATGTGATTTATGTGATTTGAAAATGAATTTTTTTGAAACCTGATATATGTGATTTTAAAATGAAATTGCCTAGCTTAAAGCTTGATTTTAGTTGAAAGTTAAATTTCTTGAAACCCCATAAAATTGAAGTGTACATATTCATATACATATGCATACATATACACACACATATATACATATCTACACACACACAAACATACACACACACACATGCATATACATATACACACACACACATACACATACATACACATACACATACATACACATACACATATACATGAGATAATGTATTATGAGCTCTTCATTAGTGTGATGGGACCTGAATCTAGGAAGCATTTGTGAATCAACCTTATCTTGAATGTAACCAAAGTTAAGAGCCATAATAAGAATGTGTATTGCTTCAAGTTTATGTGATTTGAAATTTTTTTTTCTTGAAACATGATTTATGTGATTTGAAAATAAAATTGCCTATCTTGAAACCAAATTTTATTTGAAAATGAAATTGCTTGGAATCACATAAACTTGAAGTAGTACATGCACATATACATATGCATCTGCATACGCATAGGCATACATATGCACATGCACATATATATGAGATAATGTGTTATGAGCCCTTCATCACTAGGATGAGACTTGAATCCAAAAGGAAATTATGCATTACCCTTATCATGATTGTAGCCAAAGTTAAGAGCCATGATAATAACATGTATTCCTTCAAGCTTTAGTGATTTGAAAATGAAATTGCTTGAAATGTGATTTGAAAATAAAATCACCTAGCTTGAAACTTGATTTTATTTGAAAATGAAATTTCTTGAAACAACATAAACTTGAAGTAGTACATATACATATGCACACACACGCGCGCGCGCGCACACACACACACACATACACACGGGATAATGTGCTATGAGCTCTTCATTAGTGGGATGAAACCTAAATCCAAAAGGTAGTCATGCATCAACCTTGTTATGACTGTAACCAAAGTTAAGAGTCATCAACCTTATCTAGTGAGACCTAGTGGGTCCTAGGTTTAACCTTTGAACCATAATGAAACCCTATGTCTAAACACGATTATAACCATATTATATAGTCCTCCCTTTAAGTACATAAATTTAGAAATTGTAATTACATAAATTTCAACTATGATTTAAAGTCAATTAAATAAAATCAATCAAAAGGACACGTACTAGAAGAAAGATTACAAAAATATCAATGTCAAAAGTAGCATAAATAAATTATTTTGATAAAATTAAGAAGATGAGCACTTGTGCAACCATAAACTATGATCAATGTAGAATTTTTTAAATTTACACTACTAATTTAAAAAACTAAAAAGTGTATGTGTAGTGTGGCAGCTAATCCAATGATGTATCGGACATACTAGGGTTTCGATAAAAGTATGCCACACTACTATGGTTTATATGTATGTCTCTACATCATTGAATTGGTTGCCACACTATGCATACCATTTGTAGTTTTCAAATTAGTAGTAAAAATAAAAAAAATACTCCATGATCATAATTCCTAGTCGCATAAGAGCTCATCTTCTTAATTTGCCCAAAATAATATATTTATGCTTCTTGAGACATTGATATTTGTGTAATCTTTTTCCCAATAGTATTGAGCAATCATTTTGCACGGATAGAAATCCTTACAAATTTCTATCTTGAAAAGTTGATCAACTTAGCCAACTTCATAGTTCCAAATAGTTGTTTTTCAACCTACTGGGTACCTCAATTAAAGATAAATGTGTTTGTTCACAAGGAGGCCTTTGTTGGTATTTGTAAATCCTACAAAACTTTGGAAAATGTGACCACAAATCAATATATTTTTTGTATTCTCAAAATTTTATGATGAATGTAGATTCTAACAATGTAACTATATGAATTCCTATTCTAACCACGTGTTCAAAATAAAATTACTAAGATAGCATAATAGGAAATTAAATTTTTTTTCTTGAAAATGAAATTCCTAATGGACATAAGTCATAGTAACAACATGTTTTCAAATTAAATCTTCAAAAGGATCAAGTAGAAAAACCAATCGTGTCCTTAACCCCATTGATGCAACCATGAAGGAACTAATAGAAACTAAATAATGTTTCATGATTTATTAAATCATGTAGCCAAAGAAAGTGCATGTACATGAGATAAATCATTATGCAAGAGCTTGAAGGTGATCCTTTCTCCATTTTGTCACAACAAATGGATTTGCTAACAAATATGACAAACAACAAAACTATTTGATCACATGAGCATTAAAATACAACAAAACTATCGGCTCCATCACTATTCATGAGCATAAAATTCATATAGGAAACACACATTCCAACAATAACACTACACACAGAATAAGAGCACCAATAGCATATTTTATTGCATTTTAATATTGGCCCCAAATACATGTTACTTCTCTGTATTTATAAGAAATCTCATCCTTCATGCAATTTTAAGATCTAGGGATTTTTCCTTGCAAAATAAAAATACTAATTTTATGCAATTTATGTACAAATGGACTTCTAACTAGGTGCTAAGTAAGCATGTACTCTTTTTTTAATATTACATGGTGCATGAACTTTTACATGAATTCAAAAATAATAAAGAAGACTTTAGATGAACTTGGAGTCTTTGTGACTTCTAAAAAATGTGAACTTTGTATTCTCGGTGTGTCTCTACTAGTTAAATTGCTGCAAAAATATGCTTTTAGTGCATGAAAATGCCCAAAAAATGGAACTGGAAATTACTGTCAATGCCACCATAAGTGATAAAAAATTTACACACCTACACACCTTGGAAAATCAAACACCTACACACCTACAAATATGAGAGGGTAAAAACTGGTAGAATTTCTAGGGTCTTGTTGACCCTCCACCAAAATGATGCCTTGATGTGCTACCTTGAACTTTTGGATGGAGAAAGAAATCTCCCGAGGCTTTGAAATATCTAAGGCTTGATATTTTCCTCTTGCTTTTATGTGAAAATCTCATACCTCTTATTGCACTTCTGCAAACTCGTACAATTTGAGTACAATTACTTCAATGTCTCCTTGACTTTAAATATTCATCAAACATCAACCTTGGAGGACACTGCTTTGAAAGGTGCTTGGAATTATTGAACCACTATATCCACTGAGCATAAGTACATTCTAGAGTCATCTTAAAAAATCTCTAAACTAATCACACTGTCATATTTATTAGATTCTAAAAATTGGGCTTGAGTTCTACCCTGCATTTCTTAGATATCTTCATATAGAGATAACACAACCATATTTCCCGATTGTATCTTTTCAATCTATTCATTGATCTTATCTAACTCCTCTCTGGTATAGACATTTAATAACATCCAATACCATTGGCCTTTTATTATCTATAATGCCTCTAGGTCATTGGTCCAGGTGGACACCTCATCCATTAGCCCAAAACTTTGGTTGACCATTGTTGCCAACTTTCCTGCATTATCATGTATGCTATACAATAAATGCATATTATACTCTATTATCTCTACTCCTTTCTCTTCAAAACTATGATGCCATCTATTACATGCATACAAAATCAGTCACTAGGTTCTGGGGTTGGAGCTCATTTTTGGACGGCGACTGTTTGAGCAATCTCAAGGTGATCAAGGTTAATGGGACTCGCTACGTCTTTCAAAAATTCTCATAGACTTCAATCTATCTTCTCAAAACTTGGAGTTCTTTCTCTCCCTAGTCCAACAACTAGAATAGCCGCTTGAGACTCAAGGTCATCAATACTTTGGTGGTGTTCTTAGTAGGATTCCCTAATAAACCTATTACATCTAATAATCTTGGGACATATGGTTTCTGGATTGACATGGGGTGGAGGAATGACTATATGTGCCACCGTGTCATCCTGCCTATTCTTTGGAACAAAGGCCAATCAATGTGCTCCTCCAAGGGAGATAGTATAGTCTGTATGACTTGTGTCAAAATTGATAACCCTTCCTTTAGAGTTTGTATGTATCTTATTTGTCAGGTCTCCACTACCTATGTCAACCATGTTGGAGTAGTACTCATTAAAGACATGCAATAACTAGATGACAAAATTGGTATAATTGCTAATCCCCTTTCCCTGTCTGTACTCTTTGGGGTCTCCTCTAGTATTGGTTGTTTCACACTTAAGATGACCACTATTGTTGTAGGAATGGTGAAAGATGGTTTCATTGTCAAGGGAGCATGTTCCTTTGTTTAAACTACCTAACCCTCTATTAGGCTTCTTTTGTGTGAACTACACATCTCTCTTTCTCTCTCTCTACATTATTTTGACTTTTCTCTTCTAGCACAGGAGGAAGTATTGGCACAGTTTCTTGCTTTGGTAGAGGTAGAGGAGGTGTTTTTGGCTTGCTAGAAGGCAGAGGAGGTATGCCAACTAGACCCTGTGGGAGAGGAGGTAATGTATTCTAGTCATCGTTTAATAGCTCCTGACATAGTGTATCCCTTATCTCTCATTCCTCTAACTATGTCCCAATGGGCATCCATTCAAAATATGAGAGATCAAACACATTCAACCATTATCCTAGTGTTGAATTAGTCCAGCCTTCATGCTCTTGGTCTATAGACTCCTCAATTTAAATGGGCTAATCTTGAGTAGATAGGGGTGTTTGCATTGCATTTAACCTTCTCTCTTCTTCACCAAACTAGGTTGAGTGTATCCTCTTGTTAAGAGGGAGATTATCAATCTCATCTTGTTCTTGTTCTTGTTCTTGTTCTTATTCTTCTTCCACCTCTAGGATAGTTTCAGGAATTTGAGGTGAAGAGGTACTTTTCTTCTTCAATTTTCTCCTCTTTACCCTAGCTACAATTGTCTCTATTATGTTCTATTGGGAACTATAGCTTTTGCATGAATAGGGGACTCTTCATGTTGTGACTCTTCTTCCTTTGCAGCCTTCTATTTCTTCTTACTTTTAGGCTTCCCTTCTCTATGGATGTATACTACATCTCTCTCATGATTATGCACTATTTCAGGGCTAATCAAAGACTTTTCCTTATAAGTAGGGACAATAACTTTAGTCCCTTTGTGCTTTCATGGTCTAGTTGGGGCCTTCAGAGTTGGGATATTTGGCATGGAATCTAGGTGAAATGGCCTCTTGACCTAGTTTCTTGTCAATTACACAACACGTTTGGCCCTATATTGAATGCCATCATTTTCTTCTCTACTCACTTTTGCATTCATGATAGGACACTTGAAGATCTTGTCCCTGTTGTATGTGGGACCCATGGTGTTGGTGCTATTCTTATTCCATACCTTTAGAGGTATGTTAATTCAAAACCTTCTTTGTTAGTGATAGACTCATCCTATAATAGTTCCTTATCTAAACTTTGTATTCATCTATGTTATGTTAGGATTAACCACAGATAGAAATAACAATTGCATGCAAAAATAACCAATATCATAAAATAATAAATCGCACAAAAGAGAACACAAGACACCAAGATTTAATGTTGTTCACCCAATCCCTCAGCTACATCCACCAAGCAATGAGTCCAATATTATTACGATCCAATGCTTACAACCTGATCACAATCTGCAATCCCTTACAACTCAATACTGCAACAAGAAGCAATTTTTGCATCACACCTTACAAAAATCCCTAACCCTAAGCCCTTTTTATACAATTATTTTTGTTTCTTTAGGGTTAAAATTAGTTACAACATCTCAACCCAAAAATGTCAATAAAATAGCCCCAATTGTTTTTTCAAACTTCCCTGACTAGTCACCACAAACTAACACACAATTCAATCAATGATCCTTTAGGGAAACATATGGAATGAACTCCTTAATAAATTGTTAGATCATTCCTATATTGTCAAAATATGGGCAGACCACTGGGTAATCCTCTAGGGGATATCTCTCCCATTCTACCTCATCTGTAGAGATGTCTTGCTTCTACTTCACCTCATAAGGCCCAATAGTGTTAGGCCTCACCCACATTTTCTATGTATTTTGTGCACCTTGTCATATGCAGAAGCAAGTTTCCTGTCAATCTCTAAGAGCATGAGCCTATCCAAGGGATAACAAGGTATCTTCTATAGGCATAGGAGTATTCTTGCTACTCTAATCTTATGTTAGATGAAGTATCCACCCACTTGTGTCACCCTTTTTGCAGCCTCCATTGATATCCTCTTTGCATAATCCCCTTATACGAACCATATTATGACAAAGATAAAGGCACCATTCATTATCATGTATTCTAGGCTCCTATCTAAGAGCTTTTTTTGCACTAATCAGGGGTAAAATACGTTGCCATACATTGGGCTCTTGTAAGCTTCCTCTCCTTACAAGACCTAGGTAGTTTGCAACTCTTGCTGCTAGTAGGTAGACTATATAAGAAGTCATGTAAAATCATGGGTCAATCAGAATAAGAATGACTTGTTCATCTTATGATGGTCCCCCAATCGATCATGCAATGTCTGGCTCTGATGGTTTCAATGAAATTCACCATCCATGTCTCCAAATGACTTGTGACAGAAAGTTCCATAACTCTGCTCAATAGAACAATGTAGTAGCCAATGTTGGTAATCATATAACTGTAGGATTTGAGCAATACAAATCCATAAAACCTGAAGAACACCTACATGCAAGAACTTGTCACAAAGAATAAAAGACAAAGAAGAGGCAAGGGTTTTGCTTTGAAAATATGGAAAATTATATTATCATATTGAAAAATAAGAGATATTTACAATAGATCAATCCTTATAGAAGGAGATTGGAAAACTTAAAAGGGAAATCCTAAGAGGTAAAAAGACATTTAATAATTACTAGTTAATTATTAAATGGAAATACAAAGTGCATAAAGTGAAATCTTAAGAAGGGAGTAAAGGTAATTTAATAAAAGAAATTAATTACTCTAAAAACCTCCCTTACAATGAGAAATTATGCAACTACAAACAATGTAGAAAAAGTAAAAAAAAACTACAATGTTGAAAGCAAAATTGGGTCTCGACAATAAGGCCTAATGAGGTATCCAATCACAACCAAATCTCTATGAAATAGAGAAATAGGGAAAAACACATTGGCAAAACCCTACTCCAAAAAGAGAATAATAAAAAAAAAAAGTACAAATGATATGTCTCAAGAGACTCTTTCAAGACCATAAGCACAATGAAAACCCCCATGATAGAGACTTGGGACTCCATAGCCACCCCCCCAGAATGACATAACTCATGTGTTGGTTAACATACTAATGTGGATCCAATTTGAAAGAAACAAAGGCAATGGACAAGGAGGGTGAAACCCATGAATGTAAGGTGAAGCTTGAAATCCTAGCTGATGCTCAAAGGAGAATGCATGATAATCCTAAAATAGAATCTCCAATGGAGGTGGGATAACAAGTGTGCTAAATATATCATTTGAGAAGAGATGTGTGTCCTCTGATAGATCCTCGACAACTATGGTAGGTGACTTGATGACTAGAGTTGCAATGATAGGCAATGCTAAAGAGTAATCTTGTGCAATGGATGGAATCTTAATAGGAGGTGGAGGTGTGGAAGTCACAACACTAGTCTCATGAACAACACATAAGCTCAACTAACTTGACTTGACCTTAGTAGTCTCTCATGAAGAAGGATAGTTTCTGATAGTGTAGATGGTGGACCAAAATGAGAGAAAGAGTATAGGTGGGAAGAGTGATCAATAGTCCCTATAGAAACAATATTATCTGTCTCACTATCTCTAATGTGCACTAAATCTTGTGCAAACTCAACTGTCTTCCCTACCCCACTGTGTGTAATCTGATAAATAGAGAGAAGCTTTGAGGACAAAGATGGAACATAAAGTACATCATGAAATGTACCATCATCAAGCCAATATAACCTTTCCCACATATAGTCATAATAATGTTGTTCCCTATCAAAATGTGTGGAGTAAGAGAAGCCTCAAAAGAAGAGAAAATAATCTTGAGAAGATGCCATATGGTGTAAAGCACCTAAATACAGTAGCCATCTAGAAGAATGTGGAGTAGTAGTTGCACATAGTGCATGCCCATTTCCTATATCTTTAAAATCTGACTGAAATGATGATGATGATGAAGATTTGTGAGGAGTAGAAGGAATATCAATGTTGCTCTTTAGAAGGAGAGTTAACAAATCTAAACCTTGTCATTAGGGACTTCCATGTGTGATAGTTATGAGGGGTTAGAAATCTAGATAAGAAGAGGTACCAATCATTTTTTTAGAAGGTGTTGGATTTTTTTTGAAAAATTTCTATTTTACTGATGTAAATATCAGAAACAATAATAGAAAACACCCCTATAATACAAATTAAAAACCAAACCCTAGCTACTAGAAGGAATGCGTAAACAAGAAGAGAGCAAAAAAGATTCAATTTGAGAATCAAATGTACCTTGAGAAATATAGATGAAAATAATAGGCAATCTAGATAGGATCAATAAGAGATTTTAGATGCTTCTTTTAGATTAAAAAATGGAGCTAAGACAAGCAAGTTACACCCTTTAGAAGATAGCAAGCATTATTTGCTTCAAGCAAAAAACAAGTACCAAAATGGATTTTTTTTAAAAAAATACCCTCATCATCATTACCATCTCCAAATTAGATTTTTGATGCTTCTTTTGGATCCAAAAAACACCTATGAATGTTCAAATTAGAGATAAAAGACTGCCAGGGCATTCGTATCAAACAAAAAAATTGCAAACCCTTTAAAAAAAAAAAAGGGCTAAGAATTTAGTGTTCAACCCCTCATATGATTGCAGGCTAGGTGAGGGAGAAGAGATTTCCCAAGAGCAGCGCACAAGCAGAGCTTTGGTGGTAGCAGCCAGCGAAGGAGAGGTGGCAATTGGGTAGTGGCAGTGGCTAGAGGGCAATGGTGGCTGGCGGTTTAGACACCATAGGTGGTGACTGTTGGCAGTCACTGGAGACTGCTAGTGGTTTGTAAACTACAACACATTTTTAATAACCACCATGGTTTAAAAATCTGTCTTTTTAAAAAAAAATGCATTTAAATTTTTTTTGTCCACCTTAGAGTGTGTGCTAGAGGTTGTACGACCTTGGTATGCAATTTTTTTTGCCTCTCCAATCAACGTTGTCCAAAATTGACAATTTTTTAAAATGAAAATGGGGGTTTTATGTCTTCTCAATCCAACCATGAGGTCAGTTTGGCCTCAAAGTGCTCTGAAAATTAGAGACCCAGTTATTTTCACAAAAGATACTTGAAAAAAGCTAGATCTATTCTCTCAAACCCTTGTTCTTCTTTTTCTCCAAACAAGAACAAGCTACAACAGGTTAGGCTCTTATACTCTATAGGATTTGAGTAATTAAAATCCACAAAACCTGAAGACCACTTCCATGCAAGATTCTATCACAAAGAAGAAAAGATAAAGAAGAGGCAAGGGTTTTACTTTAAAAATATAGAAAATAATATTACCAGATTAAAAAAGATAAGAGATATTTAGAAAAGATCGATCCTTATAGAAGGAGATCAAAAAACCCAAAAGGGAAACCCTAAGAGATAAAAGATATTTAATAAATACTAATTAATTATTAAATAGAAATGCAAAGTGCATAAAGTGAAATCTTAAGAAGGGTGTAAAGATAATTTAATAAATTAAATTAAATTAACACTTTACTCTAACAATAACCTTGTGTCATGTCCACCTTGTCAAGTCTCCTATTTTGTGGGCTCCTAGTAATCAAGTACCTATCCTGTACTATGTCTTTAGTAGCCTGAGTGTTCTCCCTATACCAACAATCTACACTGTCATAAGTTATTTTCTTGTATTCATCTAGTTCAAGAAGGTGGAAACCTTCTCTATATTGTCTAGGTGGATGTCCAACATAATCTCTCCTATCACACTCTTGACCACCTTCTCATCAGACACAGTGCTTTGTGAGTGTCATAACTAGTTTTGAGGATTGTATCAAAAATAGATGTGATGTCACATTCATTAGACCATTATGACTGAGTCTCAAGATTATCTTTGATCTCTTGTGAAGCTTATTGTATAGCTCTAAGAAAGTATTCCAGTCTATATGTCCAAGTTTTGTATTTCAGATCTCCAAATGCAAGTCTATGAACCTTGAATTTTTAAGGGATGCAATGGAAAATGAAGGTCAATAATTTGGGCATGATCTTTGTTGCTACATAATATGAGGATACCATTATAACCTACACAAAAAATAAACATCAATATGCTGCTATCTGGGGGCTAAAATGACTCTCAAGGACTAGACAAAACAAGTAAAAATTGACATACTGATCTAAAAATTGGTGAAACATAAAATGTGCCCTAGTGCACCTACATAGGTGAGCAAAGTGGGCCATGCACATTAGTTGGCTTTAAGGGGGGTCAATAGTTTTGGGTTCTGTTCACTTAGCACAGTTGCGCACCTTTGTAGGTATGATAGGTGCACAATTTCACACATATTTTGTATGCTTCAGTGTGCCAACAAGTAACCAAATACTTGTGGGAGGTGCACATTCACACTTGTGCACCTGCAAGGGTGCACACACGTGCCAAGGTATTTATCTTGGAGCTGTGCTAGCATACATGACAAAGATGCAAAGATTTGAAGGGTGCTAAGGTTCACCGACTATGAGCTCTCAAGAAATAATGAGCGTATATGGAGGGTCCCCTTTTTTCAGGTGTAGGTGTGGAGGGGGCACACCTTGTACACCTTCACACATGCACAAGGTTGCGCACCTTGTACAGGTGCGCAAGGTGCAAACTGTTGACATTAGTGCATAAAAATTGCATTTTTGACTATCAAATTGTGGATGATGTTGACTCACCTAATTTCTAGACCTAACCCATAGTAGTCCCACTCTTCGAGGTGCCTTAGAAGATACCTAGTTCTAAAGAGAAGGTCCCTATGACCCAAAAGAAAAAGAGTGGGTCCTCATTTTTGAATGAAAAATGAGGCATGCGTTATGAAGCCACAACAAGTACATGTCCTTTTGATTGATTTTATATAAATGACTTTAATTCATGTTTACAATTTTTTGTAATTACAATTTCTAAGTTTATGTATTTAAAGGGAGGAATATATAATATGGTACATGTATAGAGGGAAGCAAGCTATGTCTCTACTTTTCCTTTGCAAAAACTATAGAAAGAAGCAAGGTATGTTTCTACTTCATCTTTGCAAAATCTGATATGGGGGTTGTGAGGAGATGTTGTGTTGATGAGTTAATCTTCATGCATAAAAACTTGGGAGTATTTAGTACTACAAGGCCATTAAACATAAGACATTTAAGTTTCATGATATACATAGTTAATGAAGCTTGCTATGAAATTGTTGTCTAAAACCTTTCTCATGAAATAACGTGTTCCTATTTACATGTGCATCTAGAAGATGAAATGTATCTTTTCAAAATAAGTATTCAAATGTATGTATACATAGAATTTTAAACATTTATGATCAAATTGTGACCCAACTATAGTCCAAACAAAGAAATAAATTCTTATACAGTTTTTAGCTATGCACTTTTTTGGATATGGTCCCAACAAATAAATGCAATTTTAATGCAAATGAAATATCGTAAAAAGAAAAATTCAGCCTCTTGGGCCTTACAATACTTGTACTATGTTCCTTCATCACACACTATAGTTATCGATTGTGCATCATTATTGACCCAACTAAAGTATCCACACCCATTATTTCCCTAAAACATTAAATCTTTGTTAGTTTTTACTATAATAATTAGTTATTACATTATTTTGTGACTGTATACACACACACACACACACACACACACACACATATACATATACATATACATATACATATACATATACATATACATATACATATACATATATGTATATGTATATGTGTGTGTGTGTACACACACACACACATATTGATTGATAAGAGGCCGAAGCCACGATTCATCATTCTTATGTGTTGTGATTTATTATTATTATGTATCAAGCTTAGGTAGACTTGAACCCAAGACCTCCCAAATAAGAGGCCCACAATTTACTGTTGTGTTGTAGGCTCTTGCCTAACAAAATTAATAATTGTATTAACAACCCTTTTCCTATTCGGGAAACACAAAAATTGACACCTAGGATTAGTTTGTGTATTCAATGTGTTCAACAAGCATTGGCTAGCCCCACATCGACATTTTGACACATTCATAAAAGTCATCAACCTTGCAACATCAAAACTACATTTATTATAGGTCATTGATTAGTATAGGAAAAGTAGCTCACAAACTTTATGATGTTCCATAATTACAAGGCATTGAATTTATGTAAGGTAGAATAACCAAATGAATGTTGATGCACGATTGAGAGTCATTACTTTGCCGATAAATGATGTGAGAATAACAAAAAATAACCATTTTCCACTACCTTTTATTAATTAGGATTTGGACACCTTAGCTAGTAAGAAGTTTTTCTCCTTCTTAGATGGATTTGGTGGATATAACTAAATCCATATTGCCCCAAAAGACCACGAAAAGACTACTTTAACACGTCCTTCAGGTATATTTTCCTATATTTTTTTTACAATTTGGTTTGTGTAATGCCCCTACCACTTTTCAACGAATAGTCTTGAGTATTTTTCTTGAATTGATTCATGACAAAATAGAATTGTATAAGGATGGATTTATTATATATGGTGAAAAGGTAAATCTTCAAAAAGTTCACAATGTATTGATACTAACCTTTGTTTGAGCCATAAAAATTTTTATCTATTAATGGATGAAGGATTGTTTTAGGTCTTTATATCTCTTTCACAAGGGATTCAAGTGGAACCTAAAAAGATTCAAACTATTCAAAATCTTCATGTACCTACTTGTTTGAAAGCATTACATAAATTCTTAGGGCATGCTGATTATTATAATTGATTTATTCAAAATTTTAGTAAGATTACCTCACCACTCTTTGTTTTTTTAGGTAAAGATGTATATTTTTCATGGACACCTAACTTCTAGGAAGCCCTTGAGGACATTAAAGGTATATCATCTCTACTACTGTGTTATGAGGACCCAATTGGGAGTTTCCTTTTTATATTCACATGGATGCATGTGACACCTCTATGGGAGTTGTCCTCAAGAAAACATAAGAAAATATTTTCTATTATATTTATTACGTTAGGATTTTTACTTCTATTGAGGTAAATTATATAGTTACTGAGAAGTAATTCCTTGTTATTGTTTATGCAATTAACACAATTTATCATTACATTATTGGCTATGAGTCTTTTATACATTCTAATTACTATTTTATTCAATTTTTGATGAATAAACCAATAATTATAGGTTGATTAACTCAATGGTTCTTCTTTTGCAAGAATTCGATATCACCATCCTTGAAAAACTAAGACATGAGAATGTTCTTAATGATTTTCTATCACAGGCTACAAAATATAGATGAACCGAACCCATTTAATGATTCTTTTCAAGATGAACATTTATTTATAGATGAGAATATTGTTAATGATTTTCTATCACAGGCTACAAAATACAGATGAACCAAACCCATTTAATGATTCTTTTCAAGATGAACATTTATTTTCAATATTTTGTAAAGAGTCCATGGTTTGTCAATATTACTAATTACCTTTTCACCTATAGGTTTCCACCCCACTTATCTCTATAGGAAAGAAGGAAGCTCATCTGACTTAGTGGACAATATACTTGGATTAATGGTTTACTTTTTCATATTGGTAATGACAGTTTTGGGCAAGCGCACTAAGATGGTGTGTGAAAAGGGGGGTATAAGTGGACACCTTTTTCCTAAAATTATGTAAACATGGTCTGGGAAGAGCTATTTGAGGGTCGTGCACTCAAAATTTGTAAGGCACCAAAATAGCAACACTCTAAATCTAGTTTCTAAAATACTAAGGTTTTTAAAAATGATAAGATTATGATGGTCAAACCCCACAGACACGAAAAATTGTTCTTGTTTTTTGCTGAAGTATATAACATAGTTGTTTTCGCATGTTCCATTAAACATATAGTTACACTTAGAATTTTTCAAAACCCTTTGGTAGGATGATAAGTAAGAGTGAGATCTAGAAGTTGTGTATTTTTTCTTAATTTTATGACAAGTAATTTTGTTTTCTATGAATTTTTGAAGTCACCACATCTTGGAATTCTAGTACCTCTTCATGCATTGGGCATAACTTACATCAAAATAATGTAAAATCAACACTTTTTCCTAGAAGTGTGTAGAATCAAGTGTAGACCAATAATATGTAATTTACTTTCCATTTGGTTAAGTAGATGAAAAGTTATTAAAAAATGGTAGACATATGTCTGAGAGGGATGTCAAGACATTGATAAAGAAAAATTAACTCCACAGTTCAAATGTTGTCAAAAAATTAAAACATTTATATGGTTAGAAATGTAAGAAAATGTGTGAGATTATGGTGATAATTTTAGAGATACCCACTTCACCATTTGCAAACCTGATGAAGTCAGAAATGAGAATTGATCTTCAAAGATGAAAAAATTGTTTAAAGCAATGAAAATGGAGGGAAAACATCAACCCAAGCCTTTGGGTTGTTTAAAAGGCCTATTACTAATCTTGAACGTGATCACACTTTTAGTTTAACTAAACATGATTGCATTATCAATAGTAAAGAAAACTAATCATACTAAACATAACACAATCATGTTTGAGTAACTAAAAACACGTTATGACTCATTAACATGAAAGCCACATTTTGAAATTTGATGAAAAGTTTACATAAAGCGATCACGATATATGTAATTTTGACTCTTTTTTCATGGTATCCACTTTTATTTTTATATGATCTTGGAACACTTACCCTACTATGTTTTGGTGTGTTACAAAAAATCAAGTATTTGACATCCTTCGAACACTATGGCAGCCATTTAGTAGCCCAATGTATTGCTAATAAGATTTTGACTATAGGTTATTATTGGCCAATGTTGCATAAAGATTGTAAAAGGTTTGTTTAACATCATGACAAATGTAAATGGATGGGTAATCCTACTCATTTTGATAAGATGTGTTTATATACTAAATTATCTATTTAACCATTAGATACACCTTCTCTCATTTGTTTAGCATTGAAAATGCTCTAGCTCATGCCAGACCAAGGTGTTCCTTAGATGCACTAAGTCATTTATGATAGTAATATTTGGACAACAATATCTCAGACTTGGTGATAGGTATCAAATATTGTGAAGTGAAAATTGATAGTGTTGGATAGGCCGAAGTCCAATTAGCTCCATTTTTGGATACTCTACATGGTTTGGTTTTGGAAAACATGTTTCACTTGGTGCAAAAACTTGCATCCTTGTACAAATAAAAGTTGCTAAATGGTACATCTTTCAAACCATTCATCATGGGACCAATCTGTCAACTGTGTTAGCTTTGATCATCTAGGTAATTTCTAGGGGATGTCTCTTCTTGTTTGTTTAGCATAGAGAATGTTTTCAATCATTCCTGACCTAGGTGTTCCCAAGCTGCACTAAGTTGATTGTGACAATAGTTTTGGATAATAATATCTCAGACCTGGTGATGGATACCAATGATTTATGAAGTTAACAAGGATGATGCTAGATAGACCTAAGTGCATATAGATTCATTTTGGGATTCTCAACATGGTTTAGTTTTGGCAAGAACATTTTGGTTGGTGTAAAAACTTGCGTTCTTGTGCAATTGAAAGATGTTAAATGATGCATTTTTCAAATTGTTTGTCCTAAGATCAATCTATCATCTCTATTTACTAGGTAAACACTAGTGGAAACCCCATTTTTTTCACTTAGCCTATAGTGTAGTGCCTCCCTTGTTTGCATTTTGTACCTTGATTTATTTTGGTTTCAAGAGATACTTTAATACTCATGTTCGAGGACATTGAGATGACCTAATGGTCAAATACTTTATTTTGATTTACGAGTATCATAGATGTTAGATGGTATGTTGTTCAATTTGATCATATCTACATGATGATGCTTATTAATGTGACATGATGATTTATGATGATATCTAGTTATTATTTATTCGAACATGTACCCTATTTATGATTGTTCAAAATATAAGAGGAGTAACTAAGAGGATAGGGGTGAATCAATTGCCACTAAAATAAATCCCAAATACTTTAGATGTCAATACACAACATAGCCTTCACTGAAAATATTGATGCTCAGTTAATACACAGGCACTCAATTTACACTAGTAAATGTTGTAACCCAACAAACAGTGAGATAACAATAGTAACTTGACAAATGAAAATCTTAAGATATTTATGTGATTAACCTTACTTAAATTAGTTGCATACACATAAAATAAATAGCATGAACACAAGTGACAGTAAGATTTAATGTAGAAACCCAATTTGGGAAAAACCATCAATTGCAACTAGTTATTGATTTTCACTCTTCTGAAGTAAGCTCTATTAGGAGCCAACCTTGTTAAAGGTTACAAAATACACTGTTAGGTGTGGCCTTATTAGAGGATTTAATCACCCTGTTAGGAGTGGCCTTGTTAGAGGTCTTTAGACACTTCAATCTAGAAATGCCACCTTGTTAGAAGAATTACAAATAGTTGTTAAGCCAAATCTGTTAAGAGATTTAGATCACTACTACAATGGTTAGAGAGTAACAATGCGATGACCTAATTTTTGATGCAACTGAATTGCTGATCACAGATCTCAATTCTGGCTTGTATAATTGATCCTTTTTGATTGAATATATCTTTGCAGCTCAACAAGGATATTCTTCTTATCCTTTTAGTTTACTTCCTCTAAGAATCTTCAAATCTTCTATTACTTGCACACATTCAATCCTCAACTTGACCTTATATTTATATCTTACACATTGTCAAGTTGGCTTGAATACAACATAGAATACTTAATATTCATCTTGTTAGTCGACTAGAACCAACAAACAAATCAATTGAACTCAATATGCCAAAATAAGAAAATCCTTTGCTAGCCGACCTTGCTTGGTAGACACTAACTCAAAAATGATTTTCCTGTGTTAACCAAGTGAACTTAGTTAACACTACATATTTACAAAATTCATTTGGTAACTGAGTGAGCTTGATTAATATTGGTTCCATCCAATTTTCAACACTCAACTTTTGTGATCTTCTATTTGTCTCCCAAGTGAACTTAGTAGACACTGTCTTTTGAACTTGGCAAACTCTAGAATTATGAGCAGACATAGGAAACTGTCTTCATCGCTTTAATGAGCTCGACATACACTAACTGGCAATGATATGACATTTTGTGTAACATTTAAGACAATACACAATAAACCAATTTTTTCAACAATGATTATATGATGGACTTATTGAATTTTGGATACTTTGATTTGTTGCTACGACTATTTACTTCATTCTTTCTTTGAGATGTTTTATGATGTAATGAGTGATTTAAATAAATGATTTTAATGTGATTAAATAAATGGTTATTTAATGCATTTATCCCTTCAGATATATTATTATATACAATTGCACTTGATAATTTTGTTCAGTGTGCATGATTTATATCCCTGATAGTGGCACATAGAGTTAGTGATTCAGTTGTTCTTACCTAGCCAATGTCATCCTTGTATAGTCAACATATCCTATTTAATTGATTAATTAAACCCTTTGGTGATGTAATAAATATGGATTTATTTGCATTATGTGATTAGACCAGTGAGGGTATCTATGCATTTAGAGGTTCGCAATTGTCACAAAAGGTATATTAAAATATCATGATTTAATAGTTTAAGGGAATTTTATATTTGATTAAATTATTTTAATTCCCGACAGCTTTGCTGTAGTTAAATTCCATTAAATTGGAATTGCCTGGTTTTGTGTGGGTTGAAAAGGGTTATTTTAGTGAGCCAATTAATTTCCTAATATTATATTCCACTTTTAAAAAGTGAATATATATCCCAAAAGGGAATTATTCGCTCAGTTCTCACTTTTGAATTAGAAAGTTTGAGAGCAAAATCCAATCTACTCTTCAGGAGGAATTG
The DNA here is from genome assembly GCA_028749045.1 of Cupressus sempervirens. Classification (NCBI taxonomy): domain Eukaryota; kingdom Viridiplantae; phylum Streptophyta; class Pinopsida; order Cupressales; family Cupressaceae; genus Cupressus; species Cupressus sempervirens. The sequence continues at coordinate 911,468,652 of CM053786.1, read as the reverse complement.
TTGTTTGATTAATTGTGGGAGCTATGAATGTGAGATCGTCATGAGGTTGGGCTCATTGGATCTAGCTCGAGGAGACTTTGGTTTGCTAAGCTTTTGGGCGACCTTCACAGAGTGATTATTTTATTGCATGTGTTCCTATTTTGCCCCTTTTGGCTGCTAGGTAGGCCTCTCCTGTTTTTATGTTTCAACTCTATTTTAGAGTCTGTTTAGATAGCAATTTTCTAAGAGGCAAAGAACTAGTGTTTCCCTATTTTCTTATATGTTGGCTCTACCCGATTAGGTAAGTATGAGCATTTGATTGCTTTTTGACTTGAGGGTTTGGGGTTTTGTGTTGCTATGCTGGTTGTTTTTTCATATGAACTACGAACCCATGTTTTATTTGATATTTTTGGCTTTTGTGCCCAAAGACATAATGGGTTTTAGTTTTGAGATTTTTGACTTTTTGGGTTTTCACCTCGATTTTTGTGTCACCATACTTTTTTGAGTTTTTTGACACTATAGTTGGTCATGGATCCAGATTATCCATAGGGATATATTTCCAACTCTTGATGTATTTTTATTGCATTGGATTTCTTGCCAAATTTGTACTCCTGGATATAGGCCACTTGAATGATTTGTTTATTTGTGTCTTTATGTTTCTCATCTAGCCCATGTTATTTGATCACTGTGCAGTTGGTGTGCCCACAACACATAAGCATGCACTTGTCGGGTTATTGCGAGACCTGAGCTCCTAGTTGCTTGTTAGTTGAGCAATGCTCATTGGGGTTGGGTTGGGAAATTGCATTGGCTATGGGAACCTATCCTGTGATGAGCATGGGATGTAGGGTAGGTCAGTGTGGAGGGGCTTCTCTTGTAACCTTGAGTCATGTTCCTAGTGAGGTATACATGAAGTAGTTTTTAATTAAGTGATAATTAAATAAGTTCATGGGTAATTAACTAAGATAAGAAAATACGTTGTCTGCATGACTCATCTAGGGACACAATACATTGGCCTCTCAAGGGAGTGCCAAAGGGAATGGTTCTTACGATGTTGATCTTGGGAGTCCCAAGCAACCTGCTCTCCACTAGAGTGCCTACATAGTAGACCCAAAGAGTGTTTGGACATGAATTTTTGTATTGCATTGTCTCATGATCCTCATTTTAATCCTCTACACTGTCTGATGTGAGTGTTAGCCATGGATGACTATTTGTTTGTGTGTGGCCAGATCACTATCTCCATCAGTACAATGGGAGTGGGCCTACAAGTTCCATGTGGTTGGGAGGTGTAGCTACCTTTACCACTCCTAGGGACTAGTGTACATGTAAGGAAATTTGCAACAAAAAATATAACCGTTTCCACATAACCCATAATAAATATGAAATAACTATGAAATTAAAATCCACATGTAAGATAATAGGCAACATAGCTACAAAAATTGTGACAAGATATACCCTAGGAAACCCTCATTGAGGGAAAAAAAATCAGCTTCCAAAAGCATCCATCACCATGTATTATTCAACAAAAATACCATTGCAATACAACCATGGAAGCCTTCAAAGCCATAGCCACCACTAAGCAATTTATGTGAACAAGTATGAATCCACACATCCCATGCCATGCTTCCAACCTTCATAAATGCTCCCTTGGCTACCTTGTCAAGCTTTTTCCTACTTGACTCTTTCTCTTTTTTGCCTTCTTCTTATTTTCTCTACAACTACCCTTGTGGCTACTTACATAGTTGCAAGTCTCACAAAACCACCAAATGGCATTACATAAACCATGTGCTATCTAATCCATTGACCACACATTTAATATTAGAATTTTAATTCTTTTCTCCAATATTAAATAATTGCATAAAATATTATCACAATGTTACAATATAACTCATCAAGTATATCCCATGGGAATATTTACATGTTGCATGTCCATCTAGGTGCAACATTACATAATAATAATAGTACAATATAACAATATTATGCAATGTGTGCAATACCCATAATCTCAACAATCTCCCAATTGTTGTATACATTGCATAGGGTCAATCTATAGCCACATAAATGAACAAGGAAACAATTCCTCCTAGGACATCCACCATTATGGATCAAAGTACACGAAGTGCTCCATCCTGACACCCATAACAAAATCAAAGTATCCAACATCTCAAACATGAATGATCTCACCTCCCATTATGCCACTGCCACCGAACATACATAGAAGCCATCCAAAGAGAAAGCTACCCAACTTGTCGCATTAGAAGATCATAAAATCTTGTACCAATTGAAATACCAAGAACAAAAAACCTGATCCAAAGGTAATCACATGTATCTATAGTTGTCAAAATATCAATCACTGAAATAACACCCATAGCAAGTGCCAAACCCATCCAACTATCCATACTTACAAAGGTATACCAAGTGAATCTCATATCATCAACATATCTAATCTATAACCTATAATCACAAGCCTTAAAAGAAATACCTACCACATATAGACCAAGAAGCTCCCATTATAAAAGATAATGTCAAATCTATAACCAATCCACTCACAACATCTCAAAGAAGTGAATCCATGTAGTATCAAGGACATCCACAACACATAAACCAATAACCTGCAAGAACAACTCTCATAACAAGTCTCCAACACTCTCCCAAGTTCTCCACAACCAATAGAGGAAAGAGATAAAGGAATAACCATTTCATCTCTCACATGAAATACATGAGCATGAACTAGCGATCACAATCGCCAACCAATCTCAAATCCAATGTAAGTGAAAATTGAACGTCTAGGAAGATAACCAAGACCAAAGAGAAACTATTCAAATCATAACCTATATCATGTCCTTCTACACACATCTCTAGATGTAAATTGTGCAAGTATGATCTCCACCATAAAACCCCAACCAAGAAACCACAACAACACCCAAACCATACTATATAGCTAATCATGGATGTAAGCCTCTCACAAGAAGATCAAACTCATAAACCATTCCTAAACCAAGGAATAACCATTCCTAATTCAAGGAATATGCCCAATATAAAGCCATCTCCCAAATTCAACCAACATAAAAACATATACTAATGGAGATAACCAATTCTAAATCATCTCTCAAATGAACCCTCCGGAACTAACTCATGTACCATAGCTCAAGATCCATATCCATGAAAGACAAGCATAAACATAATGCATTTGAGAGAAATAATGGGCTATACCTCTCAAGTATAAAACCATCAACTAGACCAAAAGTGGGGAATGAGAATGCTCATCAAGATATCCAAGTCTCCAACCAAGGCACATCTAAGAACAATCTCTTCTCAAATCCATATGAGGTGAATGCCCTTCAGACTCTCCTATTGAAACCATCAACCATCCCAACAAATACTTCTCTAATCCAAGAGAAATTAGCATCACCATCTCTAAGTATCCATGAGCACCTGTAACCAATCAATCCATGCCAACTCCAAATGAAAAATAGCAATATCATGAAGCATCCAACTTATGATCAATGTATTCAATACAAAGAAACTAAACCAAGATCAATGTCAAAGTTCCAAACATGGCCTTAGGAACATAAACATGACAACATGATCTAACCATATCAACCAAAGAGATAACATGCTCCATATGAGCATACTATAACATGTCAAACCTCTAGATGTGTATCAAGAGTATATCATGACCTAATAATGAAACCATCTTCACACCAAGGATAACATGCCAAACAAAAACATAAATCACACCTTTACCAAGAGCATCATGAGTCCTTAAGATGCAACCATCTCCACACACCTTGAACAAAACCATCTCCACATACTATGAATAACCATTCCACACACCATGAAGATAACCAAGAACCCCATTAGTCCTCAAGATCTAACAATCTTCACAAACTGTTAAGATAACAAGTGCACCATGAAAATGTTAAAGACACTTCTGCAGCAACATGATCTAAAACAAACCTCCAACATCTACAAACACTCAATAAATATATCAATGCCAAGAAATTCCACTCAACTATGGTATCAAGTAACCCATGGCATCATAAAATCCATCTCATACATGAAGATCCTCTAGGTCTATACACACAACCAAAGTGCCAGTACGAAGTGAAACCAAGATCTCTAAACCAAGAAGATACAAACCAAACTAGGAACTAATCCTACGCTGTCACCCCATCACTGCCACAAGCTCCCACTAAATCGTGTATCAAAGCTATCAATGACATCATGATGAAAAAATATCCTTTAACAATGAGAATCAACCAAGGTATCAAAACATCAAAGAACTCAAAGTGCACATCATGAGCTCCTCAAAAGAAACCAAATAACCATGATCCTTAGCCAATAAGATATACCACCATAACCAAATTAGGATCCAAACCAATGAACATCAATAATGTACCTATATATTCAATCATGTCATCCCAAAATCTATGGTACTGTGATCAGATCGATGAACCGAGCAACTAACTCTTAGTGTGTCCAACTTGTTAGCATAAAATAGTCAACCACAATCCTCCACAATGACTGTACCTAGCAACATATCATCCCTTCTACATGAATAAAAATTAGCAAATCATGTGACTTATGGAATAGACAACCCAAATCAAAGCCACCAATCTGAATATGCATTAATAATGAAAGATCAATGGACAAAGATAACCCATAATCAAGCCATAAATGCAACCTGTAAATATAGAATGCTTACAACACTGCACAACTTGTCAACTCAACAAGTCATCATACTTATCCAAACCAAACACTGATAACCATATCATCACAAGACCAATCTAAAATATGAATTGAGTATACAATGACATCAAATCTTAAATCTCTAAAATATACAATGTCATAAACTCACAATGTTACCATAGTCAATATATATCATAAACTATTCATATTAATATATCACCAAATAAACCATGCTAACCTACACCAAATCTGAACCAATGTGTAGATCTTTTCAAGAGCTTTTTGTTGACTACTCAAAGTCCAAAATCTGACTTCGTATGCCCAAGTTATGCCCTAATCTATGCTCAAAATAAATAACATCTAAATTTTAGGCCCTTAAAACTTGACAAAATATCAAAATCACAAAACCAAACCTACACCAAGTTGTAGTGCTATGAATTAGTTTTCAAATGCCTTTAAGAAGTCTGAAATCCGATATCCTGAGAGAAAGTTATGGCCGTTTTACAAAGACAACATTTTTACCATTTTCACTGCAATTTTTTTTTTTTTTTTTTTTTGTAACAAAAATTCTGATGGGATTAAATTTGAATGTCACCATGGGCTGAAACTAAAAAATTCTTTCATTTCCTCTAAACATGGCCAAACTAGGGCATATTATATATTAAAATTTATGAAAACATCGATCCAGATCTAATGGTGAGGTATGTTTTTTCCCAGGAGGTCATTAACACAAGCTACCCCCTAAAAAACCTCATTTAAATGAAACATCCAAAAAAGTATTTTGTCCAACAATTTCACATGCCCAAAATCTACCAATATCCCATCATAACAGCAAACCCAAAACACTTAGATCTATAATAAACAACTCATATATCTTGCCCTTTCTTTTTATCCTCTTATGCATTCCAATGAATTCAATCTAGGGTTACAATAATAAAATAATAGCTCTGATACCACTTATAAAGAAACTTACAAAAAAGAATATAACTGTTTCCATATAGCCCATAATAGATTTGAAATAAATATGAAATTAAAATCCACATGCAAGAGAATAAACAACATACCTACAAAAATTGTGACACAAGATATAACCTGAAAAACCCTCATTGAAGGAAAAAACTCAACCTGGAAAAGCATCCATCACGATGTATTATTCAACAAAAATACCATTGCAATACAACCATGGAAGCCTTCAAAGCCATAGCCACCACTAAGCAATCTATGTGAACAAGCATGAATCCACACATCCCATGCCATGCTTCCAACCTTCATAAATATTCCCTTGGCTACCCTGTCAAGCCTTGTCCCACTCGACTCTTTCCCTTTTTTGCCTTCTTCTTATCTTCTCTACAAGTACCCTTGTGGCTGCTTGTATAGTAGCAAGTCCCACAAAACCACCAAGTGGTATTACATAAACCATGTGCTACCTAATCCATTGATCCCACATTCAATATTAGAATTTTAATTCTTTTCTCCGATATTAAATAATTACATTAAATATTATCACAATGTTAAAATACAACTCATCAAGTATATCCCATGGTAATCTTTACATGTTGCACATCCATCTAGGTACAACATTACATAATAAAATAAAATAATACAATATAAAAATATTATGCAATGTGTGCAAGACCCATAATCTCAACAGTACAAAGTTGGCCTTTCTCCATGTTTAGCTCCAGAGCTCGATGCTTACATGGTTCTCTGTATCTTTTGGAGTATGTTTCCATGTGATTTATGTTATTTTAGTTCATAGAGATAGTTGATTTATGCACATGTATGTTCATTGTGATGTTTCTTGCTGCATGATTACATTAGATGCTTGGATTAGATGTTATGGTTGAGATGCTAGAATTATGAGATCTTCCTTATGCTTTCGAGTGTTCACTCCTTGACTATTATGGATTTAGTACTATCCAGTGTGGAGGTTCTAACTCTTTCCCCTTTTGTTTGTTCATTGGGTTATTTCTTTGAAATCCTAAGTGACAAAAGTTTAGCATTGGGCAATAATGGAAAAGTGGAATGAAATATCATGCAATATTGTAAAATATCGCATGACAGTAGTAAGTTCTATCGTGCGGCACTGGTAAAGTATCACATGGTAGTAGAAAGATCTATCGTGTGACATTGGTAAAGTATCACACAATAGTGGTCAGGTTTAATGTGTGATACTAGAAAGTATTGCCTAGTAGTTATAAGAAGTATTATGCGATACTGGAAAAGTATCACCCGGTAGTACTGAATAGTGTCATACGACATTGGAAAAGTATCACCTGAATTCTTGCAAAAACCTACTCGAGCAAATAATAGGTATCTCTAGACTTGTTGGTTGAGAGTTGAAGGGTATTTTGGGTACCCTCTTGGGATGTGCCCCTTCTTAGGTCCCGACAGGTCATAGATCATTGGTTTCTTGGTTGCGTAAACTTTCATAGTTGATTTTAGATGTATTAGTAAGTAGTGACACTTGGAGATTCATTGGTTGCCTAGATTGCATGGTTAAGTCTTCTGTTGTGATCTTTTGATTAATTGCATGTCGATGTTGTTTAAATCCATGCTTATTAATTTATAAAAAATGTATTGGCTTTTATTTATCCTTGTTCCAAGAATATCTGAGTGGGGCATTAAATATAGAGTGCTCTAGTGCATGATGGACCTAAGTGCTCCATAGGTGCACTAAGTTGACTACAATAATATTTTGAGTTTCCCATTAAGATATAGGGAATTAATATTTTGGAAACTAAGTTTGTTGGTTAGATTAAAATAGTCAAAGCCATTAGAACCCTTGTGGGTCATTGGGAAGGTTGAATTCATATTTTGAGACATTTGAGCCTTTAGGTGCATTAAGGGACATTATGGAATAATGCAATAGTTTGCTCATTTGACAAGTTTTATCATTCAAACATTAAAGCTCTAGATTTATCAACATTAGTGATCAAATATTATGGTCATGATGGTACAAGGGCACCCAGACAATCTTATGGTCACATGAAGACATAATACATCTTGGGAGATGTAAAAGCATCAATGAAGATCAATTGGACTATCTTGGAGCCAATAATTTTCTTTTCTAATAATAAATTCAATGCAATAGTTCAAAGTCCTAAGGATCTTGATAAGGACCCAAGGAACAAAACTCTTGTAATAGGGGCCAATAGTGCCTAAGGGGGTCAAGGTAGACTAATAGGGTCCTAGGCTAATCAAATAGATCCTAGAGAGTCATGGATTAAAGTTTTTGTTGATCTCTAAGATTATGTTTCTGATTAGTTTCCAAACACTTAGTCATTTGAAAGTCATTTACTAGGCAAGATTACAAGGTCATCATTGCGACCGAGTTATCTAGTAAAGGCCGAGCATATAACACTTATACCGATTGAGATAGTGATTATTGAGCATTCATTAGAGACCAAGAAGATATGAGAGATGAGAAGAAGTATGAGTTGAGAAATTTAATGAATAATGAGCATATTGAAAGGTTATCAAGAGCTAGGAAAATAGTTATATAAAAGCCGAGTAACAACATGAAGGTTTATGCATGATCGAGTGTCAGAGCACTCAAGTGTCAAGTAATCCAATTTTGATTTGAGAGTTTTTAATGACACAAACTCACATGTAAACCATTTTGGCTGACATTTCTATGACATTTAATATTTGTAGAGCCAGCTAAGATGTTGATTATATGTCATTGCATAAGGTAATGATCCCTAGGCATATAATTCAACCAATCAGAAAAAGGATGCAAATGGAAAAAGATGATGAAGTTTAAGTTGTCGATCAAGATTTAGTAACTTCACAAAACATCTATTTAAGGAGGATTCTAACCCTAGAATTAGTGTGAAGTCAAGGATTGCAAGCGTATTGAAATGTGTAAGGATGTATATGCATGTGAAGGAGTGAAAGAAAAGTTCAAGAATAGATCAAGTAGAGAGAAATTAGAGTACTAAAGGACTGAATAGAGATATCAGATTAGGAAAATTAGATCAAAGATATAGGAATGAGGAGACCCAAGATTAGCTTATAGAGAAAATTGAGGGTCAAGTACTGAATAAATTATTTTGTAATTGAGACTGGGTAAATCTCTTATTAGAGTGGTTCTAACAAGCCTATGTAAATCTCCTAACAAAGTCTTTATTGTGAGTGTAAAATCTTTTAACAAGGTGAGATCTAATAGTCTCTTAAGATTTTAATAGGGCAGATCCCTTATAGGGTAGATCATATTTAATGATCAAACATTGTAACCTTAATAAGTTAACTTTATTGTTGCAACAATGAAGATTTTTGGGTTTCATCGCCACCCCAGTTTTACCTTCAGCTTGAAGTTGTTTTGGGTAACCAAATCATTGTGTTATGTGTTGAAATGTTATGAATGTGATGTATTTCATTTATGTTTTAGCATTATAGTTTTATTGATAAGTCTGTGAGATGAATTAGGTATGACTTAATGGAATTGGTTTTGTAGTCAAAAGTTTAAGATCCCAATTCACCCCACCTTAGTATTTTGTTTCCCATATACTTATTCCTTGTTAGGAAGCCTAACAACTTGAAAGGATAAGATCATGGAGATGGAAGTGTATAATATGGGAAAGATCATCGAGAAAAAAATGATTGGAATCTAGACCGTGTTGCAACAATTGGAAACAACAAAAGAGGAGTTAAGAAAATCCCTCAAAAGAAGAGAGATGGTTATATAGCTAAATGACACTCAATACATAAAAGTTGATACAAAAGGGCTGCTGGACAATGGAAAGACTAGCAACAAAGATGAAGCAATGCCAAAATTGCTAGAGAAGAATAGTGCCCTAGTGAAGGAAGTAAAAGACCTCAAGATTGAACAAGAAATTCAATCAGTTATACTTTGTGAAGTTGTTGTACAAAAGAAAAAAGAAATGGAAGATAAGCACATGAATGAAGAATACAAAAGGTAGATAGCTAGTAGACTTGAAGAAACATCATTTGAAGTTTAAAAGGTTACAAACAATCATCTTGATATGATAAATTAGAATAATTACAAATCAAGAAGCAAATAGAAAAGATATGGAGATAAAAAATCTAAGGTTACAAAATGAGCAATTAAAAAGTGAGTTAAGGTATGAAAAGGAACTCATGGAGAGGATGAACAAACCAAATGAAGCAATCAAGCACTTTGAAGACATGATGAATTCACCAAGAGAAAAATATACCTCTGGACTTGGATACAACAAACAATCTTCAACTACTAAAGAAGGAGAGTCATCCAAAAGTGGAGAACAAAGGAATGCAATATCAAAAGGAAAACATACTTGTCATCACTATGGGAAAATTGGACATACAACCAATATTTGAAGAAGCAAAAGTGGTAAGAAAATCCCTAAACCTAAGTCAAGTGGTAATTGTTTTAATTGCAAGAAGACAAGACATCAAACACATGAATGCAAATCAAAGAAAAATAACTCAAACATAAAGATACCTAGACTCCAAGGTCATTTCTACAATTGTCCAAACTGTGGACATAGAGATTATGAGCACAGACTTAAGAAGATGTCACACTGGTCACTTGAAAAATAAACTCATACAACAAAGAAAGGAAACTCCTACAATTGGGATTACAACACATGATACAGTTGTCACTATTGTGGAGAGTATGGACATATTCTAGAGAATTGCATCAAGACACATTTAAGAGGAAATTACAAGAAGTGGCTAAATGGAGAGATAATATATTTTAGTGGTCTCAAAGTTGGATACATCAATAAGAATTACAAAGCCAGGACACCAACACCAACACGAAGTAATGGAAATGACAAACCTAAAAGAAAGAAGACATCAATAGAGATAGTAAGAGCTAGAAGTAGCATAGTAGAAGACAATGTGATCACCCAATTTGATGGAGCAGGTGATCACACCACAACTCACTAAAGAAAAAAGTTATGTAGAAACTATATACTCAAAGTTGTATTTTACAGTAGTTCCTAGCATAAAAGTGACAGAGTTATATATGCATAAATAAAGATACATTACGAATTATTAAATTTAGAAATTAGAAAGTATCAAGCATTAGTGGTATAGTCTATGTTGACCAAGCCATGAAGTATAGATTGAGTGATCTAGGAAGATTTCATACTAACTAACTAAAATGGTTATGACCAAGTGAATATTTTGACCGAACTAAAGTGTAGACTGAGCTAGCTATCATACATTATCTGAGTACAAAGACATTAATTGTAGACTTCAAATAAAAGATCAAAGGTATTTATCAAAACTGAACATTCATTTTATTCACCAAAGTGACCAAAGAGCTCATGAGAAGATTTAAAGGTGAAAGAAGTGAGTTCAACAACCAGAGAAAAGAATCTCAACGAGTTATCAACAAATTTGTGAAGTGAAGTAAGTATTACTCTCAGTGCTGAGTAAATTATTTAGTGAAGGTATTTTTGAATTTTTTTTGTTAAAAAACCTAGTTAAAAATTGCTTTAAGAAGTGAAATAATAAAGGATAACAATGCAAACATAATTAGGAATGATCAGAGGCCTCCACCAATTTCTAAAATTCAATTAAACTTGAAATCCCTGTTGATAATGTTAGAGCATTTTCATCAATTCCACCTAGAGTCTTGACTATGCAAGACATCATATCATGCTACCAATGTAAGATTGGAGAGATTGGAGATTTTTTGAAATTAGAGCAGCATATGACAAGCTATGTGTCGATGGAATTTTGAAAGATTAATTCAAGATTGTTGCTGACAAAGGCCTTACCCGTGCCCTAGATTTTCCAAAAGTTTTCAAGATCGAATGGATTAAGATTGTGCTCATCTGAGTTAATGATATGAAAGTTTGGTTGGAAGGTGGGCCAATAAAGATTAACAGGGTAGTCATTTGAAGGATAATTGGGTATCCCACATTGGATCGACCAAAGAGCGTAAGGAGCATTACTAAGAATGAGATTGAGAACCTAACCAAGGTGAAGTGGAATGGTCGTGGAATGTCAATAGACAACATTGAGGATCCACTAATTGAATTTTTTGTTCATGTGATTGCACAAAAGTTCTATCAATCGAGAAGATTAGACAACATACCTTACATAGCAGTTTATTTGGCCTCCAAAATTGTGAACAAAGATCTTTCATACAATCTTGCCAAGTTGCAGTTGCACCAACTCACATAGAACTTAGAAGCAGTAAGAAAAGCAAAGAATGCATCTTGTAAGTTTGGTTCCCTATTAGTTTGCATATTTTTCTATGTACATAATTATTTTCCTACCATTGGAAGGATTGGATGGGATAGGAATAGGACTGATGTGGAATAGTTAAATGACCTAATAGATACGCTAGGAGAGAATTTTGAAGTAGTAATGGACAACTATTTTGAAGAGTTCAAAGATAAAATGAGGAACAATATGAGGATTCCAAAGTTTGTTGTAGAAAAATATTATGACAAAATATGTTTTATTATGGACACATATTTTGTGTATGCACAAGTAGTGTTATTGAAGATAGCATGGCAAAGGGAAATACCCTATGAGGTAAATGCAAATGATGCTATGACAACAATTATTGCCCCATTAGTAGAAGATATTGATGCTAGTGTCGAGAAGTTTGTCACATACAAGACTGTAATTTCCAAGCTAACTGCCGATGCCAGAACACCTAAGGCAGGAAAGAAAAGGAAAAGAAAAGTTGCCGAGGCTAGTAAGATGGAACAAGGAGAAGGGTTGAAACAATCCTTAGAGGTTGAGGAAGGAAAAGGAAAAGAGCTTGTAGTTGTGAAGCCAAAGGCCACTAGATAGAGAAAGGTTGTAATAATTAACCTAAGTTGAAGGAAGACCTCCAGAAAAATGTGCAAGAAATGGTGACACTACTGAGGCAAGAGGGAAAGGTGATCATCAGCAGAAGGAGGTCAACACAACCTATTGTCGAGCTATTAATAGGAAGTCCATCAAAGAAAAGGAAGCAAGCATATGAGCAAGAAAAGCCAAAGATAAAACTAATTGTTGCACAAGAGGAGGAGGAAGATGAAGAAATGACCAAGTTTGATGAGACTAGAAAACTAAAAGTAGTAAAAAAACCACCCTCCAATGACTTTGAATCAGGTATGTGAAAAATTGATAAAATCTGCATACATTCTAGGATTCAAGGACATACAATATGATTTTTTGAGTGATGATTATCAAGTTAAACTTGAAGGTGCAATGATTGATATGATGATCAAATTTAGGCACACACCCCTAGAATTAGGGACAATATTTCCACTGGGATTATACAATAGAGTGGATGCCAAATGGAAATGGGCATTATCTGCTGAAAAGAAAATAAGAGAAACAACATTGGCACAAGTTATGTAACATTTGGGGAAGACACATATGTATATAGTGCTTAAAGATTTTGTTAAGAAGTTTATGCCGAGGCACAGGCCATATACAATTTTGAAGAATAAAGCTCTTGAAGTTGAGCATGAAAGTATAAGAGTTTGGAAAGAAACATTTGGAGTGCTTACACCAACAATAGAGGAGTGGGAAGGCCGAGATGCTAAAGAATTTGAAAATTATTATAAGAAAGAAGTGGCCAAGCTGATAACATAATTTGAGAAACTTGTCAGTGTATACAAACAAAAGGATGCCATCACAATTGAGGATGACACTGACAGCCCTCCACATAATCCTAATACATTGACTGAAGAGGAAATTTAAGGTTTGATGAAGGACTCAAGAAAACTCTATACTAGCCCAGTTTTGTTATAGATAGTTGGATATCCAAAGCTTGAAATCAAGTAGATTGATGATGTTATAGTCACACGAGTTATTGAGGCTACATGTGCTGAGAAACTTGGTAAGGAATTAATTGTATACATATGCCACCAAATTATATGCAATTTTGAATAAGAAATTAAATTTTGAGAAAGATTCACACACTAAAATGACAGAGGACGAAGTCATCCAGAAAGAGAAATAGGCCACTCAAGCTCTTATTCAATTGTTAAGTGCAAAGGTTGTAGAACCAACATATGTCACACCTATGCAATAGGTGATATCTACAATAGTGAAACAACCAAAGGAGAAACAAGTGAAAATGGGAAATAATTGCAACTATCACTACCAAGTGATACACCCTCCAGATCTCAAGATGTGACTCATGTAGAGGATGATGATGATGAGTCAATGAATCTTGATGAGGTAATTACATTACCTGCATATGATTTGAATAGTATCACATTAGAGAAAATGCAAGAATTGCAAATCTTGTTGAGCCATAAGGCCAAACAAGAATAACTAAAAAGAGAGCATAAGAGGAGATAGGTGTTACATACTGTCATGAATATTTTCATAGATGCATTTGGAATTATAGATGTAAATAATCAACATGCAATTTTGGAGCAGCTAGTATATGTAGTTGATAGAATTCAAATAGATGATATAGAGATAAATGAGAAGCTATTACAATGGCTTGAAAGGAGAATGGAGCATAAAGTGTCACATAAAGTCTCGCATGAACCTGTATAGAGACAACTTGATCTTTCTAGCTCTATTAAATAATTGGAAACAATTTTGAAGACCATCAATTCTTTTTATATGTGAAATTGTGTGATATAGATTTCTTTACAGTATATACTACAGACTTGTTAGAGCTATTGCATGCAGGCATGAGAGATAATGCTCTCACATTGGGCAAGAACACAAGTTTAAGCTCATTTTCTTACAATGAACTGACATTTAGTCAAGAGAGGTTAACCAAGCTCACAGCTAAAGATGCAGTGATAAGCCACAAGTTGGCATTGATTCAACTTCAAATATTGCCACACATAGAGATAATTCAAAAGGTAATCTCTATTGCTAGAGATATTTTGAAGAAAGAGACAAAATTTTCACATATTTCAAGATTTATTGACCTATTTTCCAAGCTAGAGATTCAATTTTAGATTTTGGGTCAAGTAAAGGAAATATGTAATACTAGCTATGTCAATATTGTAGCAAGTCATCAACAATTCTTTGAGAAGTATCAGCTAATCCCAAATGCCCTAAGTTCCATTAGTGACAAAAATAAGGGGGAATGATGAGATTGAGAAAGAAATAACAATGGGGGAGATATAAAATAATGAGAAAGGGGGAGATAAGAATGATAGATCAGATATATCAAATTGAATAGAATCAAATTTTTTGGTCTCAAATGGAGAATATAGTATTGAATGAAATGATTTCATGATAAAATATTTTTTGTCGCTAATGTCAAAGGGGGAGATTTTTGATCTCTAAGCCTATGTTGCTGATTAGTGTATATGAGCAATGTTAGTATGCTAATAGAAACCAAATTTAAATAAAGCTTCTACAAACTAAACAAAATTCATAAACTTCAAGATAGACTAAGATGAGCTCTCAATTGAGAATATGAGCCATTAATGGGCTCTCTCAATGAGAAGCTCTCTTGTTGAGTAGCTTTGTCTAAATAGATAGGATGTATGCTCAAGCTTAATGCTTCAAAAAGGGCTTCAAATGGAGTTGGAATTTGGGTGTGGGTGTATGGTTTTGATGTAAAATGGCTTCTTAAAATGGAATTATGACTTTACTTCATGGATTGTGTTGTTTTGAAAAGGGGAAGGATCCAATTTATAGGCAAGAGGCTTGAGGGATTGAGGGCTAAGATGCAAGGATGGGAAAAAGCTCATGGAGGGCTCAGATTGCATGAGAGGAGAGCACATGGATTGTGCTTCCTTACAGCTAATCAGGGAGTGACACATGTCATAGGGTGAGAGGATGGAGGAAAGGGGAAGGATGAGTCAACAAAAGAGGCTCAAGGGATAAAATCTTCATAAAGACCCTCATAATGGCTTGTAAGAGCAATAAAAGGGCTTGGAAGAGTCATTTATGGCCTAGTGGGCTTCATAAAGTTTTATGGTTGAGATATTTTGAGGGAGATGAGAGCAATTTCGACTTGGGCTTGATTAGGAGGGTTTTAAGCTTGCTTAGGATTGTGCAAATGATTAGAGGATGGATTAGGATGGTTTAGGATTAGCTTAGGGATAGGCAAGTGGATGGCATTTAATGAGGGTGGGTGAAGGAGGAGATATTTGTTAACTTTGGCTTGGGTTAGTAAGTCTTAACCCATGTTTAGAGAATGTGACAAGGTTAGGAGGGGATTAGGATTAGGTTTAAAGACATCTTCTAGAAGAGTCTAGACTTTGGATGAGGATAAAGACTTTCTAGAATAGTCTAGAATTTCATAGGATGAGGATGAAGACTTTCTAGAAGAGTCTAGAACTTCTTAGGATGAGGATAAATTAGATTTTTAGGAAATAAATAAAGTTTTATTTATTTCAAGGGTTTGGGTTGAGGAAATATTTATTAAAACTTTTTTAATAAACATGAGGATTAATATTTAATCTTAATTAAATATTTTGAGTTGGGATTAGGGGTAGGAAATGATGGGATTAGCCTTTAATCAAAATTAAAGAAGGATTAGAAGATTTTGGAAGAGGTTAGTGGTCTTAAGGAAATTGGCCAAGTTTTGGGCAAAAAATAAATTTTTAATTTATTTTGATTTTTTTGGTCAATTTATTAATTAAATAATTAATAAATAAGAAAATAATGTTTAAATAAGATTTAAACATTTTTGGGAGGGATTCCTTAATTAAATATTTTTAATTAAGATAAAGGGATTTAATGGCATACAAATAAATAAATAAATTAAATAAATAAATAATTAATAAATGATGATGTCATCAAGAATTTTTCAGAAAATAAAAATACTTTATTTTCTAAAGGTTTTTAGGTGTCTACATTTTGCCCCTCTTTGATGTGATGCCGCAAGTGGCATGGCATCAAAGATAAGAAAATAAGATGCCCAAGGCTAGAGCAGAAGAGGAGAGAATGGACTGCAAGATGCCCCCTCAAGAAGGCGGCGGGGAGAGAAAGCAAGGCTCGACGACTTTTTGAAAAGTACAAGAATTTGAGATGAGCAAGAAGACTCAGATTGGCTTAAGAGAAGAGATTTAGTTAGCTCAAACTCTCACTATAGGAGAATGATAAAGGGAGAATCAGAGGCACAAGAGGAAGCAAGCTTAAGATCTCAGGGATTGTAGAGGATGAAGGAGCGGAGCGCTATAAAAGGAATCCAGGATGGGGAGATGGATGAGGGGATTAAAAAGCTGATGCAATAGGATTTCAAGGAGTCAGATTGGCGGAAGATGGGTTTCGGAGATCCCTAGGACTAGGATTGTGGATCTCGAAAGATGTGGCTTGGTGGATTGATTTGGATTGGTGGATCCCTAAGACTAGGATTGTGGATCGCTAAAGCTAAAGGTGAGGAGTGATTCAAAGAGATACTGATGCATAAGCTGGGGTAGGAGAGACAAATTCTAGATATGGATGGGGGATAATGGAGATGAAGGGAAACCATTGAAGCTTTTCTGAGCAGGGGGATACTTCAAAGAGAAGTACCACCATGTGGTTGAGCACTAGATTTGCTATAGGACTGTTGGTTGATTGCCAAGGTTACCAAGAACATCAAGGCCTTTTCACCAACTGTCCAGAGGACAAACGAACTGACTCAAAACAAACACGCAAGGATTGCCCCAGCATCACACATGATTCCTAAAGGAAGCAGCATGGAATCGACACTGGGTAACCCATATGCAGAAAAGAAAAACAAACAAAGGACTTGATCAAAACCTTACGCCCAAATTTCCCCATTCGCAATATACCATGATATGGAAGATCGTGGAAACTTTGAGGAGGGAACAAAAAGATTGTTTGGAAAAGATACTTCAAGACCCAAAAGGGAAGGTTCCAAATCAAAAGAAAGTGAAAATCCAAAAGAGAAACATTTGCCAATGAGATGGGTAGGATGAGGTACTAACAGACCAAGATTAGACATGAGGAAAGCTATATCCTACAAGGATCTATTGGAGAGCACCTAAGCTGGTGGATCTAGATGAGTGATGCGTCTGGCAAGCTGAATTAAGAAGGATAACACTTTGGTGACAGGAGATCTAGCTAAAGGATGCATTGGAATAGCTAACCAAGATGTGCGATGTGTGCAAGATGCTGATCAAGGAGGAACTGACATGAAAGCTGGATAGATACAATGGTACTAAGCTAAAGAGGATGTACAAGCTGACAGACCGAGATATTTACAAGCGAGCTAATCAAGATATGGTACAAGCTAACAAACCAATGATAGGTATGATACAGATGGATAAAAAGCTCAGGATGAGAGGATAGCGGGATGGCTCAATTTGGTGCAAGAGGCAAAAGCTAAGGATGAGGTGATAATGAAAGATATGTATTTGACAAGATGCATCCAATGATGATGATGGGGACAATGCTAAGGTTGGTGGTAGTTGAATGGATAGATGGTGCTAGAGTGAATGGCTAATGAGAGGATGCCATTGGATTTGCATGAGGATAGCCTAGAGCAGGATACTAATGACAAGGGAGGATGGACAAGACAAGATCTCCAAGGAATATAGTGCCCCCAATCAGAAGATAACATGCGAAAGGAGGTCTTATGATGGATGTGATAGGATTCAAGCTAGGATGGAAAAGCGGAAGGCGCTAGGGAGATGGATGATAGCTGGGATGATTGGCTGAAGCTGCAAAAGATCAGTGGATGGTGTGAGATGGAAGTTGGAGGATGGAGGATAGGTGTATAGATTGGAAGATGGAGTTGGATGTCAAGATGCGACCAAAAGCATGAAGATGATAGGCTAAGCTGGGGATGGCTGGATTATGCATAATGCTTGTTTGCCAAGTTTTCATCATGGTATTTGTCCAAGGCGCTTGAATTGCCAAGTTTTCACCAGTGGATGCTTTATTTATTTATTTATTTTTTTGACTTTTTGACTTTTTGACTTTGGACTTAGCTGGAATGATTTTGGCTTTCTTCAGCTATTTTTGGCTCATAGATGTTGGTAGGATGGATGAAAAAGGATTGGATTGAACAAGTGGAATGGTGGGTGGGAGTTTGATAGATAATGGATGCGAAGACATAAGGCTTGTGGGTAAATGGATGAGGAAAATGGAAAGATCATCATTGGCACACACCTTGAGAGGTGATAAAGTAGTGGGAAAGATGGTTTTGAGCGAGGTTGAGGAGAAAATGGAGGAACAGAAAGATAAGGACTAAAAGTAGAGTTGGAAGATGAAGGATGGGAAATTTAGGATAAGAAGCATATGGACTAAAAGTGGATTGGGGGGATGAAGGATGCTTATATGGGGATTTGGATGACGGATGGATGGATGAGGCTTTTTGAGTAGCATGAATGGATGCCAATTGAGATTTTTCTTTGAGATGCATTTCTTTTATGAGCATCTTGGGTATCCACATGATTTTTGACTTTTTTAGCTTGGGCTTTTGTGGCCTCTTGACTTTTTCTTTGATTGGGATTAAATGTTTCTTTTTTTGAACATCTATTTTAGAAGGGACATGTTGAGACTTGGAATTTTGTGGATTTTTGGATTTATGCTTTTGTATTTTGGCATCCAATATGCTTCTATTAGCCATGGGATGGGAACAAGAGCATGGAGGAGATGGAGGGATAATTGATGGAGTGATAGGGTTTAAAGGTTGGAAGGGATTCAAGGGTGAGTGCCTTTGATGATCTAGTTGGTGGATTTGAGGGGATGGAAGGATAGATTGGAACATAGGATATGGATGGATATAATTGCCCAAAATGGATGGAGGGAAGGAAGGATATGGGCCCAAAATAGATGAAAACGGGGAAGGTGTAGGTCCCAAAATAGATGGAGGGGATAAAGGATTCATATTAGGTATGTAAGGACCCAAAATGGATGGAAAGGGTGTGGGATTTAGATAAGGGATATATGGACCCAAAATGGAGGGTTGGAGATAAGGAGTAGGATGAGGGCCCAAAATAGATGCGGAATAAGATGGATGGGAACTTTGGGGTGGAGATGGAAGGACTTGGGACCATGCAGGAATATCGGGGATACCAACATCTAGAAATACATTTTCATTTCTTTTTTCAATATGATGTTCATTATTTGGAACACAAGATGTGAGTCCATTACTAGTTGAAGGAGTTGGAGCTTCAGATATGATAATTAGTTCTTCTTCAATGGATCTATCATCATGGATTATGGGAGATGTATGATCATGAAGCAGAGGAGATGGGAGGATAGGATCTTGAGTTGGGTGGGCTGAGGGAAAGGGATCTTAAGATGGAGTAAGTAAGATGGTAGGATTTAGATATGGAGGGGATGGTAAAAGTGGATCATGTAGGGGAATAAGTGGGATGGCGGGATCTTCTGTTCTGTCGGAGGATATTTCAACATGCTTTTGGACAAGATCTTGACAGGAATAGATGGGAGTGGATGCATGAGGTTCATTATATGGGATTTGGATAATGCTTGGAGGAGGAGATGTGGATGGGATTTGGAGCGATTCGATGAGTGGTGGGAATTCGATACTTGCGAGAAGTGGAAGGATTTTAAGCAATTTGATGGATGGTATGGGGATGATAGCTATGGGAGATGGGGATGATATTAGAGATGGGGAAGCTTCATCTCTGACTACTTCACATGGTTGGATTAGATGACATGGCTTATTGACTGTTGGAGGTGGCTTTTCTTGTATTTCCTCTAGGAGATTCCTTGGAGACTCGTGTGTTGGAGGTGGAGGTGGTGGATTGATAGGAATAGCTGGTGTGATGAGGGTGGAAGATTGGAAGCTTGGTTGATTGGGTGGTGGAGGAGAAGCTGGGATATCAGATGGCATGACTAGATAGTTTGAAATAACTCTTGGATTTTGGGGGATGCTTGGGGGAATGTTTCTAAGGCTTTCAATATACCCGTCATAGTCAACAAGATTTTCATCATCATTGGAATAGGAGGTGGCGGGAGCAAGGACAATATGATCGAACACATCGTGATAGGTTTGGGATTTCATGTTTTGATGATGAGTTGGATGGGGATGGGGTCTTGCATACGGATGAAAACGGAAGCTCATGGTTGTATTTGGATTAAATGCAGATTTTGGATTGGCTGATGAAGGATTTTCTAGGGAGAGTCAAAGCTGTATGACAGACCTAAGGAGGATTGGCTGGAGATTTTTGGCTTTCCTGTGGATGGAAGACTTCAAGGGCATGCTGTCAAAAAGTGAGAGTTTTGCTTTCCTATGCACTGGATTGGTGGAGATTGTGTCAACTTAAGGATAGACTAATGATCCTATGGGCATGACACGAGATTGACCACTTGTGGATCCCAACCTTTAGCTCAAGGTGATGAGGGATAACAAGTGACAAAGCTAGATTACCCTAAACAAAGCTCTGTCAAAGGGATAACCTTGGTGAGGCTGGTGGATTGGTCGGATTGATTGGATAGAAAATTCTAGCAGAATGACAACAACTCTCTAAAGGCTTGGGTGTGATTTTGGATTGGGTTTCTAGCTAGCTGGGGGGATGATTTGGATGGACTTTGGATTTGGGATTGTTCTAAAGCAAAGAACTGGATAGATTCGATTGTAGCGGGGGAGCTTGGATGATTTTTTGACGAGGCAGTGACTACGCTAAGTATGCCTTGAGCTGGGAGATTTCTGCTTTTTTGGGATTTTGACCAAAGTTGGAAAACATTCATTCAAAAGCTATGAACAAACAAGCAGACAAAATTTTGGAGCAAGCATGTCAAACACACCAACATCCTAGGAAGCTTTCTATAAGGATGAAATTTGTTATAGCTAGGGAGTCCTCGATATACACAAGGTACATGAGGCCCAAATCCGTAGATGAAACCAAAAAGATGTCACACAGTCGAGAGGAGCGGTAACCCACTTCTCCTCTTTCACTTCTCAAGGGTATAAAGTTCCTTGAGGCTTAGCTCGAGTGACAAAATCTTGATTTCAAGAGAGGTGTCTTTGGATTCACCTACCGATTTTTATACTCCGCCGGAATGCTGGAGTTGATGTCGTCCCAAGGGGTGATGAAATCCCCAAGCAGGCCTCCTAAAAAGTGTAAAACAAGACCACATACATGATCTTGGGCTTTAAAAGACACGCGTTTATTCCAATTGATGATTTAGATTTTGTAAGCTATGATTGAAGACACTTGTGATTATGGCATACAATGTTCATTCCAATTTGACAGCATCGTCAGCATAATGAAAGTCGAGAGATCGTCAACATAGGAAATGCGAGCGTCATTGAAAATGCGTCCAAACCATGCAATGTTCATTGATTGTTAGGCATTCAAGATTGAGTGTGAGTTTGTTTTAAGCCCAAAACAAAGATGTGTGAAACTCGATTGCCAAGCACGCACCTGGAGGCCCTCCACGTCAATAGTTGTTCAATTTTAGTGCCCAAACTTGAAGTGTGATCGATTTAATCTAGAGTTTTGGTCATTTAAGAATTTTGATAAAGTTAAAGCAAACGTTCAAAGACCAAGTGAGTGAGTTAGATTGTCGAACATTTAACACCTTTTTCAAGTAGACCCATCCCCATAAATGGCACTGAGATTGCAACCAATGGTTGAATTGATGGGTGATTAGAAAAGAGGTGAGTCTAAGGAGCTACTCAAATTGATTTTTGCAAATTTGTATTTAACTTAACGAGGTTTCTTAAATGTCCAAAAATCAAACTTTGCCTAAATTGCATGTGGAAAAGAGATTTGTTTTGTTCAATTTTAAAAGCTCCAAATGAAGTGTTTGATATTGCAATGGTTAATTTACCTTTTGCATTCAAGATTGGATTTGTTGTTTTAATCATGCATTCATAAAACAAACAAACTTGATTTTAATCCATGGCACTCAAGAGTGATTTTAGCAACATGCATTCAAAGACAAGTGATTAAACATTCAAGTTTTTTCCTTTGAGCATTCAAGATTGAGATTTTGTGTGTTGTTTTAAGAACTTTGAAGTGCTTTGTTTTAACCTTAGATAATTCAAGATTGTTTTGGACTCAAAAGTGAAAATGACTCTTTGGACTTTGGTTTTCATTCAAGATTTTGTGTTCTAGTTTGCATATTTTAAGCCCAAAAATGATATTCCTAGATTATTTTGATGCATGAAAAACCTAAGAAAAATTCAAGATTTTGCAACAAGACATTTGTTTGGAACAAATAACAAAGCTTTTAGGTCAATTTTGGCAACCATTTAGGACTCTTAGTTTTCATGAGATTTTTAAAAGAACTTTAAAATATTTGCAAATGAGGTTCATTTTATCCTTGATTGATGCTTTGAGTTTGATTTAGATTTTAGTGTGCACTTAGTGTTGATTTTGAACCTTTTGAAATGGAAACTTGAAGTTCTTTTTAAATTTCCAAAAATGAAGTGTTCCTAACTTTGCATAAATGCATCTAAAACCTTGATGTTGCAAGGATGCAAATGATTGGATTGGTTTAGTTTCACTTGTTAAAAGATTTTTTCTTTTTTGCAAATTTTTAATTTTTTAATGGATTTAAGTATGATTTGGGGGTTCATTTTAAGCACTAAAAAGAAGTGTGTATGATTTTGCTTCCTTAAAAAAAAATGCCCAAGATCTCCCACAAGAAGAAGAAGAAGAAGTAGATGGAATAAGAAGAATATAGACAAGAAGAGGAAGAAGAATTCCAAGTGCTTTATCCACCTATAAGCTTGAAAAATCTGCAAACACTATGAGATAGACTATGAGTTCCTTTGTCTTCTTCATGCTCATGTGGACCTACAAAACCAATTTATACAATCTTACCAATCACAAAAACAAGAAAAATTAGCCAAAATTAGCAAATGACATACAAAACTTGACTAAAAAAGCTAATGAAGATGACCCATGCGGAGTCCCACCGGGCGTGCCAAAATGTATATGAGCAATGTTAGTATGCTAATAGAAACCAAATTTAAATAAAGCTTCTACAAACTAAACAAAATTCATAAACTTTAAGATAGACTAAGATGAGCTCTCAATTGAGAATATGAGCCATTAATGGGCTCTCTCAATGAGAAGCTCTCTTGTTGAGTAGCTTTGTCTAAATAGATGGGATGTATGCTCAAGCTTTATGCTTCAAAAAGGACTTAAAATGGAGTTGGAATTTGGGTGTGGGTGTATGGTTTTGATGTAAAATGGCTTCTTAAAATGGCATTATGACTTTACTTCATGGATTGTGTTGTTTTATAAAGGGGAAGGATCCAATTTATATGCAAGAGGCTTGAGGGATTGAGGGCTAAGTTGCACGGATGGGAAAAAGCTCATGGAGGGCTCAGATTGCATGAGAGGAGAGCACATGGATTGTGCTTCCTTACAGCTAATTAGGGAGTGACACATGTCACAGGGTGAGAGGATGGAGGAAAGGGGAACGATGAGTCAACAAAAGAGGCTCAAGGGATAAAATCTTCATAAAGACCCTCATAATGGCTTGTAAGAGCAATAAAAGGGCTTGGAAGAGTCATTTATGGCCTAGTGGGCTTCATAAAGTTTTATGGTTGAGATATTTTGAGGGAGATGAGAGCAATTTCGACTTGGACTTGATTAGGAGGGTTTTAAGCTTGCTTAGGATTGTGCAAATGATTGGAGGATGGATTAGGATGGTTTAGGATTAGCTTAGGGATAGGCAAGTGGATGGCATTTAATGAGGGTGGGTGAAGGAGGAGATATTTGTTAACTTTGGCTTGGGTTAGTAAGTCTTAACCCATGTTTAGAGAATGTGACAAGGTTAGGAGGGGATTAGGATTAGGTTTAAAGACATCTTCTAGAAGAGTCTAGACTTTGGATGAGGATAAAGACTTTCTAGAATAGTCTAGAATTTCATAGGATGAGGATGAAGACTTTCTAGAAGAGTCTAGAACTTCTTAGGATGAGGATAAATTAGATTTTTAGGAAATAAATAAAGTTTTATTTATTTCAAGGGTTTGGGTTGAGGAGATATTTATTAAAACTTTTTTAATAAACATGAGGATTAATATTTAATCTTAATTAAATATTTTGAGTTGGGATTAAGGGTAGGAAATGATGGGATTAGCCTTTAATCAAAATTAAAGAAGGATTAGAAGATTTTGGAAGAGGTTAGTGGTCTTAAGGAAATTGGCCAAGTTTTAGGCAAAAAATAAATTTTTAATTTATTTTGAGTTTTTTGGTCAATTTATTAATTAAATAATTAATAAATAAGAAAATAATGTTTAAATAAGATATAAACATTTTTGGGAGGGATTCCTTAATTAAATATTTTTAATTAAGATAAAGGGATTTAATGGCATAAAAATAAATAAATTAATTAAATAAATAATTAATTAATAAATGATGATGTCATCAGGAATTTTTCTAGAAAATAAAAATGGTTTATTTTCTAAAGGTTTTTAGGTGTCTACAATTAGTATCCACACACTTGGTCATTTGTAATTCATTTACTAGGCAAGATTACAAGGTAATCATTACGACTGAGCTATCTAGTAAAGGTCGAGCATATAACACTTATATACTGAGCAAGATAGTGATTATCAAGCATTCAGTAGAGACCAAGTAGATATGCGAGCCAAGCAGAAGTATGAGCCAAGAATTTAATGAAGACCAAGCATATTGAAAGGTTATCATGAGCCAAGCAAACAATTATATAGAAGTTGAGTAACAATATGAAGGTTTATGCATGATCGAGTGTCAAAGGACTCAAGTGTCGAGTAATTCAATTTTGATATGAGAGTTTGTAATGGTACAATCTCATATTTAAACCATTTTAGCCAACATTTCTATGATATTTAATATTTATAGAGCCAATTAAGATGTTGATTATGTATCATTGCAGAAGGTAATGATCCCTAGGCATATAACTCAACCAATCAGAAAAAAAGGATGTAAAAGACAAAACATGATGAAGTTTAAGCCATCGATCAAGATCTAGAAACTTCACAAAACATTTATTTAAGGAGGATTCTAACCCTAGAATCAGTGTGCAAAATTCAAGGATTGCAACCATGTTGAAATGCATAAGGATGTATACGCATGTGAAGGAGTGAAAGAAAATTTCAAGAGAAAATCAAGTAGAGAGAAATTAGAGCACTAAAGGACTAAATATAGATATTAGATTAGGAGAATCAGATCATAGATATAGGAAAGAGGAGACCCAAGATCAACTTGTAGAGAAAACTAAGGGTCAGGTACTAAATCAAATATTTTGTAATTAAGATAGGGTAAATCTCTTAACATAGTGGTTCTAAGAGTCCTATGTAAATCTCTTAACAGGGTCCTTACTTTATTATGAGTGTAAAATCATTTAACAAGGTGAGACATAATAGTCTCTTAAGATTTTAACATGGCAGACCCCTCGCAGGTTATATCATATTTTATGATCAAACATTATAACCTTAATAGGTTAACTTTATTGTTGTAATACTGAAGATTTTTGGGTTTCATCCCCACCCCATTTTTACCTTCATCTTGAAGTTTTTCTTGGTAACCAAATAATTGTGTTATGTGTTTAGCTTTTATGGATGTGATGTATTTCATTTATGTTTCAACATTGCAATTTTATTGATAAATCAGTGAGTTGAATTACTTATGAATTAATGGAATTGATTTTGTAGTCAAAAGTTTAAGATCCCTATTCACCTCCCCCTCTTAGTATATTATTTCCCATATACTTATTCCAATAGTTTGATAGAATAAAGAACTTGGAAAAGTAATTAAATAGGACTTTTTAATTCAAAAATTTAGTGTTATTATTGTGGAGTCTGATCAGTCTTTGAGTGGGAAATTGTTGTTATGTAGAGCCTAATTAGACTCGGAGCTTAATTTCCCCCCACTTCATTTGGCACAATTTCCCCTACATTATTTTATAGAAGTTTGAGGGCCAATAACTTGTGTAAAAAAGCTTAGGATTGGGGATTTCATAATGTATGATGAGATAGTAGCTTCTTACAGTGGTATTGAGTTGCAAGCAATTGCATGTTGTAATCAAGTTGCAATCACTGGATAATAAGAATATTGGACTTGTTTTTTGGTGGATGTAGCCCAAGGATTGGGTGAACCACGTTAAATCTTTGTGTCTTGTGTTCTCTTTTGTGTGATTTATTATTTTCTAATATTGGTTATATTTTGATTCAATTTTTATTTCCATCTCTTTAATCCCAACAAGTGGTATTAGTGCGAGGTTATTTTAGTTATTCTCTATAGGAAGGTTTGACGGTTGAGTGAGAGCAATGATAAATGCGGATAAGCTGAAGGTTGAAAATTTTAATGGGTAGAACTTTTAGTTATGAAAAATAAACAATTAGAGATTGTACATGTAGATGTACGAGGACTAGCTCAGGTATCTTCCCTTGGTGGCTCTCATTATTATGTTACATTCATTGATGGTTAAACTAGAAAAAAAGGGTTTATTTTCTTATAGATAAATTTTATGTATCAACAACTTGTAAGAAATGGAAATGCTTGGTAGAGAATGAGACTAGTAAAAGTTTAAAGTATCTTAGATTTGATAACGGTGGTGAGTATTACAGCAAAGATTTTAAAGATTATTGTTCCTTTAAAGGTATTCAAAGGAAAAAATTGTTCCAAGGACTCCATATGAAAATGAAGTGGCTGAGCACATGAATAGGACAATAATGGAGTGTGTAAGGAGTATGAGGTTGCATGCTAGACTTCCCTTAAACATGTGGATAGAGGCTATTAATATCATTCTATATTTAACAAATAGAGGCCCCTCTACTCTTTTGGGTTGTAGTATTCAAGAGGAATCATGGACTTGTAAGAAGGTGAGTTATTCTTTTCTCAATATCTTTGGTTGTGAAGCATTTGCACTCATAGATTCTGAAAATAGAACCAAGATGGAAGCTAAATCTTAAAAATGTGTATTTGTTGGATATAACATGGATAAATTTTGTTATAGACTTTTGGATTCCATAAATCACAAAATTGTAAGAAGTGAGGATGTCATATTCAATAAGGAAGCATTGTATAAAGATATGTTGTAGCAGCATGAGAAGAAAGAAAATGATAATGCAGTATTGGATGATGCTCCAACAATACCTCATGCTCCATAACAACAACAACCACAAATACTACAAATCCTAGTGAATGTTAGATGGTCAAGAAGGCTGAGTAGACCTCTAGAAATATTTTCTCCCTCTTTGTATTCTATTTCATTAATACATGTGAGTGGAATGTTATGATAAAGTTGTGAAGGTGGATACAAAGATTTAATGGTTGTCTTATAATGACAGAACAAATGAACTCCTTGCTAAAAAATTAGACTTGATATTTATGTAATTTTCTTGTAAGTAAAACGGACTTACAGAATAAAGGTTTGTAGGCTAAAAGAAGAGGATGGGGGGTAAGAAAAGATTTAAAGATAGGCTAGTTGTAAAAGGATTTGCATAAAAAAAGGGCATTTCATTTAATGAGATAATTTCTCCAATTGTTAAAATGAATTATATTCATATTGTTTCAAGTATTATGGCTATTAGAGATTTGCGTTTGCAGTAGATTGATGTTAAAACAACTTTTCTTCATGGTGATTTGGATCAACAAATATATAGGGAATAGTCACAAGGATTTGAGGTCAAAGGTAAGGAGAACTTAGTGTAAAGATTGAAGAAAAGATTATATGGATTGAAGTAAGCACCTTAGCAATGGTATATTAAATTTGACAGTTTTACATGAGTCATTTATACCATTGTGTTTATTTTAAGAGGTTAGATGATGAAAATTGCATTATTTTATGTTTATATGTCGATGGTATGCACTTGTAGCTAAGTCTAACATGTCTCACACTAAGGGATTAAAAGAATAGTTAGCACATTCATTTTCTATAAAGGATTTTGGAGCAGCAAAGGAAATCCTTGGAATGAAAATTTGCAGAGATACAAAGAACAAAAAAATGACATTATCTCAGGTTTCTTATATTGAGAAGGTGTTTCAATGTTTCTCTATGAAGAATTTCAAAGCTATTAGAATACCTTTGGGTGGTCATTTGAAATTGATTAAGGAGATGTATTCCAAGAAATAGGAAGAGGAGGATAAAATGTCCATGGTACCGTATGCTTCATTTTTAACAAGTTTGATGTATGTTATGGTATGTACTAGGCCAAATATTGCACATGTAGTAGGAGTTATTAGTAGGTATATGAGTCACCTTGTGATTGAGCATTAGAATGCAATCAAATGGATTCTTGAATATTTAAGAGGAGCATTTAGTAAATGTTTACATTTTGGAGGCTCTACTACTGATTTACATAGATATGTTGACTTAGATTTGGTAGGGGATCTAAAGATACCAGGTAGAGTACTATAGGATATGTATTTACTATTGGCGAGACAATAGTCATTTGGATTTCTCAGTTATAGAAGGTGAACGCTTTATCCACTACAAAGGAAAAGTATGTTGCTACTACAGAGGTAAAGTATGTTGCTACTACAGAGGTAGCAAAAGATATGATATGGATTCTTAGGACACCCATAGAGGGATAATTTTTTTTCTTCAGATACCCAGAGTCTCATGAACATCTTGCCAAGAATTCTACTTTACATTCAAAGATTAAACACATACAGTTGCGATACCATTTCATTCAGTCAATTTTCGATGATGGAAAGTTAAAGCTGGAAAAGATACCACAAATGTGTTTAGAAAGACAATGATAAGGGAGAAGTTGAACTCCTCTTCAACTTCGATTGGTCTTCTAGGCTGAACAGAATAAAAGAATACTCAAGTCTAGGGTAGTTTACATTCCAATTAGATACGTTTAGCATTACTATGATCAATCTATAAGTTGAAGGTTATGGAGTCTAATCAGTCTCCAAGTGGGATATTTTTGTTATGTAGAGCCTAATCAGACTCACAGATTAATTTCCCCCCACTTCATTTAGTGCAATTTCTCCCCAAGACAGGGTCAAGGGGTAGACCCCTTTGTTAGAATCAACCACAAACATAAATAACATTTACATGCAAATAAAACCAATATCAAAAAATAATAAATCTCACAGAAGAGAACACAAGACACAAATATTTAACGTGGTTTACCCAATCCCTGGGCTACGTCCACCAACAACAACTCCAAGTCCAACAATTACAATCCCTAATGCCTTGCAGCTCAATACCACTGTAATAAGCTACAATCTCATTGTACATTATGAAATCCTTAACTCTAAGCCATTTTGTACAAGCTTTTTATGCTTACAAATTTTGGGTTAGAATAAGTCATCCAATAGAAAAATATCAACCGATGCCTTTTACAATAGTTGAGTCATTTTTGCTTCGAGAGCCTAATCAAACTTAGAGGTTTTTTCAGCGCGATTTTCCCCCAGATTATTTCTATAGGGGTTTGATGGGGTCAAGGGGGTAGAACCCCTTATGGGGTCTTGGGGTAGCACCCTAGGTACACTCCTTGTCACAGTATAGGGTGGGGTGAAGGGGGCAACGCCCCTGTAGGGGTTTTTGAGGGCATCTCCCCTGAAGCCAAAAATGACCCACTATTGTAAAAGTATTTTTCTATTAGACAACATTCTAGCTCTAATTTTACATAAGCAACAAAAGCTTGTATGAAACGGCTTAGGGTTAGTAATTTCATGAGGTATGATGAGATTATAGCTTCTTGCGGCGATATTGAGCTGTAAGGGATTACAAATTGTAATCATTGGATAATAATAATATTGGACTTGCTATTGGTGGACATAGCCCAAGTATTGGGTGAACCATGTTAAATCCTTGTGTCTTGTGTTCTCATTTGTGTGCTTTATTATTTTTTGATATTCGTTATATCTGCATGTAACTATTATTTCTGCCTGTGGTTAATCCTAACAAATAGAGGCTACATGACTCAAAATATTCTCAAGTGATTATGCCAAAATTTTATGCCTTACTAGGATTTGTTTGACCTGAAATTTTTGGCCTCCTAACTAATGATTCTAATTTGGATATCCCTTTTTCAATTTCATTTATTAAAATTTATTGTGTCCTTGGAGGAGGTCTTTCAATTGGTGGATGCCACGGTGGTTCTTGTTCTTTATTTGGAGGGGTTTGAGGTTGATTTTGTGTAGGGTGCAGTGCTAGATTTGGTTAAATTAGTGGATTTTGTGGTAGAGTGTTTTCAGGAGGATTGAGTGGTTAGTTTTGTACATTACTTGACAATTAAACAATAATATTTCAAAAAAATAAAATTGATTAAAAACATAAAATACTTCAAATTTATTACGAACAATGGTTAAAAAACTTACCCCTTCCACTCGATTGTGATTTCCAATGATGTGGAGACATTTTTGAAGTCGTTTGGTGATGAAATTGGAACAACGTTGCACACTTGCACTCCTTGAAGAGAAAGATGCCAAAAAAAGGGAAAAAAATACAAATGAGAAATGACCCTCAAGTTTTTTTGATTTATTTACCTTTTGATAGCACGACAACACTATGTTTTAGATTTCAAGAGCCTAAGGATCGTTGCATCCAAAGCATAGTGTGATCACACTATCCTTTGATAAGAAAAAACATGTTGCACCTTTTTGGTACCACAACTTTGTGCATACACCCACTAAATTTTGAAGATATGATTTTCAGCACTTCATCATAATTACACATCACCACATCAATTATATCTTCTTAAAGAAGTCAAACACCTCCTTGAACATAGATCTTGCATTAGCACCCACCATTCTTTTGGTTGTGGTAATGAGATTCATTTAAGGGCGGGTTTGTATTCCAATGTATAGAGTTCTCCCACACTAAGAGAATCTGGTGAGTCATCTTCCTCTTAACATTGCTCACCATTTTCCCCTATACACTTGTAACACCGGCTCTTATGCCATTGAATTGCTGAACTAGAAGCCAAATAAATAGTATTAAGGCATTGAACTACCACCTAAACATTATGTTCATCTTCAATGAGGGTGAAAAAATAATCATCTACAAAGTGGTCATTGAAAAGGTGGAAGATGATTTAGGCAGGTAAATACCCAAATTTACCTTGCAAAAATAAAAGAAGCAACAAGGTAAAATAAACTCTTGGCAACTAAAATTTATACATGGAGGGAGCCAAGTGGCATCCCTGGAATGAACCTAAATAGGCCAAAAGATGAAGAGTGCATCCCATCAATTGTAAGACAAGCCAAAGCATCTCCAAAAAGAATTTGCATAGATTAGACGAAGCTAGGGCCAAACTCTAGTGCCTTAAAAATAACAGAAAGAAAAGGCCATTTACCACAGTCATATACCTTAGAAAAAATTATTTTAACAAAGACGATTTTTCCTTAGAGTGATAGGCCCTTTTCACACCCTTCCAAACATTAATGATAATCTCCAGAATGAATTTGGATTTGGTAAAATTAACTTACTCAAGATGAACAATCTTAAAAAGAAAATAGAAAATTATAACAACCAAGACATTGACACTCATGATTTTATAGGAGACTTAAATTTTATTAGATCTAAATTTTAATATTAATTAAACTACAGTACTGAAAACTTTTTCTATTTTGTATGTTTCATATATCTTCCATCATTAGAAGCTATATATACATATATGCATCATTTCTCTCAGTTCATATTGGTACACCTGTCAACTGAACAACGAATAACAAACATTAAAAAAGAAATCATCCTTTGAACTTAACAACCATGCAAAGCAAAAAGCACGTGAGCAGCAAGCCTTCATCCAGCAAGAAATGCCGACATGAATCTCCTAACTACAAGATTTCAAATCATGTCTTAACCCATAGGAGGTGGAGGAGTGAGTTTGTAGAAGCCTGCCAGCTGGCTGCCTCGTGGACATCTCTCAGCAACACTACTCATCCACATGACAAATCGCCATGGAGCTGGATTCCCACACAGACAAATGGCCATCAACCATTCACTGACTCTGCCTTTATAACTCCCTGCCACCCTGCCTTATCTTCTCCAACATTATCCATACATTATCTCATTCAGTACCCTACCCGCACTAGAATTGAAAACAATTGATCAAAATGGCTCCTGCAGATGAGAGATGTGGAAAGAGTGGGAGAGCATATGTTACGTTCTTAGCAGGTGGTGGAGATTATGTGAAGGGAGTGATTGGGCTCGCAAAGGGTCTGAGAAGGGTCCGAAGTGCTTATCCTCTCGTTGTTGCGCTTTTACGAGATGTTCCAGAAGACCACAGATTTCAACTGCGCCGCCATGGTTGTATTCTTAGGGAGATTCAGCCCATCAGTCCTCCAAACTGTGCTGTAGAATTCGCCATGGCTTATTATGTTCTCAACTATTCCAAGCTTCGAATTTGGGAGGTGCTTAAACAAAACCATGCAGATGATTAGTCTCTACTAATTTGTTATTGCTTTCATGGGAGAATAGTAATAATAATAACAATGATGATGTTTTTGATTTTTCATGCAGTTTGAAGATTACAGCAAGATGGTTTATCTGGATGCTGATACACAAGTCTATCATAACATCGATGACTTGTTTGAGAGGGAAGATGGGTATTTATATGGTGTCATGGACTGCTTCTGTGAGAAGACATGGACTCATACTCCTCAGTATAAGATTGGGTACTGCCAACAATGCCCGGATGAAGTGGAGTGGCCTGTTGAATTTGGTGAGCGACCTCATCTTTACTTCAATGCGGGGATGTTTGTTTTTGAGCCCAGCAGAATGGTCTCTGATTCTATCATTGAGACTTTACAAGTTACAACTCCAACATGCTTTGTAGAACAGGTATGTGTATATTCATCAATGGCTGCTTGCTCCCTACATATTAACTCAAAAGTGTTGATTCTTTTGAAAAGTGTAACTTGTTGTATCGTTCCAAACTTTTGCATAAGTGTTGTATGTTTTATGAACTGCTTCTACAAAAAGTGCTGTGTCTTTTGAAAGTGTTGTGTGCCTTGTGAACTATATATCTTTTCAAAAATGTTGTCTCTTTTGAAAAGTATAACTACTTGTATCTTTCGAAAAGAGTTGTATGTCTTATGAGCTATTTGAATATCTATATCTTGTCATTTTTGAATCAAAATGATTAATGAATACCTTGTGAACCTTGTTAATGGGTATATGTTATTTTGCAGGATTTTCTCAACATGTTTTTCCGTGACGTGTATAGACCACTTCCGCCAGAGTACAATCTTGTAACTGCCATGCTGTGGCGCCACCCAGAGAAAGTTGACATTCATAGAACAAAAGTGGTCCATTATTGTGCAGATGTAAGTTTTTCTCTATCATTTCACTTCTAGTATGAACATATCATGATATTCCTGTAAAGGTTTTGAACATCCTTAATGGAATGGGTTGTATGTTTTTGACAGGGAGCTAAGCCATGGAGATACACTGGGAAGGAGCAGAATATGGATAGAGAGGACGTGAAGATTTTAGTAGAGAGATGGTGGAGTATTTTTAATGATTCCTCGTTGGATTCGAAGGGAGAAAATGGAGTTGAAGCGAATACAAGGAAAATAAGATCAAGGTCATATGGAGGTGCAAGGCAAGCACCTCCTCCTAAGTTCAGCCATGCTACTCCAGCAGCTTAATTAATAATGCAAGCTAATGCTATTATGACTGTATAAGCTTGTGTTGTATGTTGGTATATGTCAATAGGATTTGGGCTTGGATAGTCCCCTCTCTTCTCTTTCTATATGTGGAGTTGGCAATCTTTGTGTAATTGCCCAGTCGTTGGACAAACCAATATAGCAGAGTTTCACGTTTTGGTATATGACAGAAATTAAACTTAAACGTCAAAATCATGGATGTATCATGTGCGTGTATATATATATATATATATATATATATTATAACATGTTTGTTTTAACACGTTTTGGTCTGTTCTTCCGATAGTTTTATAGTGGATGACTTGTTTTTGGTTCACATAATAATAAATTTTAATTTTTAGGGTTTGTATAAACCATCTATTTTTTTAGGAAAGATACCGGCCAAAGGAAAAATTTAGTAATAATTTTATAGATTGTGGAGGTTTTCAGATTGAGAAATTATTTATAAGTTGAGGCTTGAATCCACCACACTATTCAAAAAGTTTTAGAAGTTTTCATAGGTTCTTTTAAATTAGTAATTAAATAATAAAATTTAAAATTTTAAAATTTTAAGATGAATATTAATTCATTAAGAAGTAAAATTTTAGTAATTTTTATTTTTTATTTAAAAAAAATTATTTGTGTTGTTATGATGTTTTGTCATTTTGATTTTTGTATCATTTATATTTAAGAGTAAATAATTACCTTTTTAAGGAAGATGTGGCAAAAGTGAAAGTAATATTTGTATGTATATATAATATAAAGATTATCTAGGAGGTGATTGTATAGAGAAAATGAGAGAGGGGAAAGGTAGAAAATATGACGAATGAGAAGAGTTACAATTGTAGCATAAAATAAAAATGAAGGGTGTATTCACTTGCACTAATATTGATAAGAATATTATAATTGCGAGAAAATATTGGGAAGAAAAAAAAAAAAAATCAACTAACAATAAAAACATTAACAATATCCTTCTTAACTAAAATATAACTGGTCCTAATAATGGCTACACTAAGTTGATTTCCAAAAACATGAAAAAAATGATTGGTCACAACAAATGGAGTTATCTTAGAACCCAACAAATGAGAGGCTGTGCTAAGAACTCATTCAAAAATAATTAGAACCCAACAAATGAGAGGCTGTGCTAAGAACTCATTCAAAAATAATTCTTCTAGAGGGAGAGGGAGAGGGTCAAGTGCTCCAACAAAAATGTGTAGTGGATGCTAGAAAGAAATTTGTTCTACAATCATTGAATAGAGCTCCTCCCTTTATGAGGAACCCAAATCAAAGATGTAAGCAAGATATATTTCCATTGCCAAAAGAAATATTTAGGATAGAAAATTGAAACATAATTTTCCTATGAACTATGCATAATGGTATCCATATTAGTGTTGAAGGTTGTCACTATAAAATGAGCCTTTGTAGGCCACACCCTTGAATATGATAATTCAAAATCTCATAGAAGTCAATAGAGAGAGAATTCCAAAGACCAAAACATCTTCGCTCGAGGCAAATATTGTGCTAGAGGCAAAGATAAATCCTCTAAATACTGTGCTATAGTATCTACACTAATGCCAAACTTAATGAATGATCATGTAGAGAATGGATAAGAGGGTTATAATTTTACTTCACAATAGCTAAAGAAGAATAAAATCCATCAAAGAGAAAATGTACATAATCTTGAATATCAAATAAACAAAAGGTTTCTAGTAGAAAAAAATCCAAAAGATATAAATGAAGGTACTATAAAGAATTATTATCTAACCTTTTGAAAGTACTCCTAGATTATAAAGAAACAATACCAATAAAATAGTTGTCTAGAAAGGATGTTTCCACATAAGATGAGACCATGAAGGTCTCAATATTATCCATAAGAGCGTTCTAGATTAAGAAACATTACTTTTAGATAGATATTATAGAGGTCTCAATATCATCCTCAAGAGCTTGTTGGATTTACAAATATTACTTTTAGATGGGGACTTAATATATTTATACAACTATGATGATTCAAGCAGTGCAAGGATGCTTCTAGTGTACTCCATATGATGCAAAGCATCCCTATAAATAGTAAAAAATATTAGTCTATTGAATATGTTATTATTTTCATACCAATTTTCTTTTGTTCAGGGTCACTTCATTAGAAATTGAGTCCAAAAAGAGGTTAGTAGATCCTACTCAATGTTGTGATTCTTATCCATTGTTTTTAAGAGTTATAATTCTCTCAAGTTACACTATCAATTGAAGGATGAAGATAGTTATCAAGCAACATGATTAGTTTCCCACATTAATGGAACTTTATCTTAGTTGATGATTAGGTTGTCAAAGAAACCAAGAGAAATGCTCATTTCTACTAGACTTAGATATCACCCCCTTAATTATTACAATATGAGTACCTTATAGTATAGTATGGCTGAAACATTTTTCCTAAATGATATTAGTTTTAGGACTCATAATTTTCAAATCTAAAATAAGGACCTTGATACAATATTTGTAAACATTATCTTTGAGATGCAAATTGATCATGAGTTGTAGAAAAATTAAATATAATGCATAAATATTCAATCCAATCTTGTCTTTTGATTTTTTAAGCATTGATTTTGGTGAGAAAAAAGATAAATCTAATTTTCCCAAGCCTTCTAGCACATTAAAACAACTAAAAGTGGGATAAGATTATAAAATGATGCAAACAAAGAGAAAAATATTACAAAGATTAAAATTTGTTATGAGATTTTTTTGATTATTTAGTTCGCTCAATGATTTAAGAGAAGAGAATACTAGAATTTTAAAAAGCTTTCAAAAAACCTACTACCCACATTTGGACTTTTCAAATAGAGAAACTAAATCTAATCTTACACTAGAATAGATTTGTGATACCATGGTAGAAAATTAAAAAGATAAAAACTAAGAAAATAAATCTACTACAAATGAATAGAAAATACAATTGTGATGTAAATGACATGAAGTCAAAATAACAACACATGTAGTATGTAAGAGAGAACTGCAAATCTTGGATAATCAAAACAAAATTAGTAAAATTCAAGAGAAAATAATTACAAAATAAAATAAAATACAAAGACTAGCTATAAGACAAAGTTTTAATAGAAAATGAGAGGGGAAAGGTGGCAAATATAGCCAATTTGGGAAGATTATACTAGAATATCCTAAAATAGGAAAGCACAACTTGTACAGAGGATGTTGACAACAACCATTTACACTAGTACTTATATTATTAATCCAAAGAATGCACTACTACAAAAAATAGGAAAAACTTAGGAAAAGGAAAATAAATAATCAATTAGGAAATAAAAAGCTACATCAAAAAATATAACCATCTCATGTTTGTTAAAATAAAATGCACACCATGTTCTCATGTTCCACCTCAAAATTGTTATAATGTATATTTTAATACTTGTAAGATTAACAAATACAATTATCTTGTGTTTGTATAAATAATGTGCACATCATATCATCATACTTGAACTCTTATTTATTAGAATCTAAATTTTAATAATTTTCTAGTTTTTTTGAATGTTTATGAAGAATCCACCATAAAATTTTTTAAAGAAAATTTGGGCAACTTACACAAATTTAATTTGTTAATTAATGTTTTTTTAATGAAAGAATAAATACATACTTTTATGTTGAGCCATCTGATGATTCTATATTAGATACTTACGTAGTACTATAGTTTGGTGGACATGTAGAGATAGTTAAAAGGCGTGGTAGAAGTTATAATTTTTAAGCGATCCACATTACCATAAAGGTCTTTGGATAATTTGCACTAAGGAAGAATGCTTGAAAGTTTGATACTACACTATTATAAAGAGATGTTACATGTGATTATTGAAAATGTCAAGTAACAAAGAGAGTGATGGGGGGGGTGGTGTGAATTGATTTTTATAAAATAATTTCCTTAGACTTAATTAATTTGGTTAATAATTAAATAAATTTGATTTAGTTAAAATATATAAACATTCAAAAATAAAAAACACCAAACACCATGAATACCAAAATTTATGTGGAAACCCAAGATGACAAAATTTACAGAGAAACTAATTCTCACAAAATAGAACACCAACTAAGGTGATTTAAAAAAAAAGACTCATTGTAAAATTTCTCATTTTTCAAGGCTCACTGCTAGTAGGACTAACTATCTAGAAGTAAAAAGGTCCACTACTAATACAAAAAACCTCGCACTAGAATATATGAAAATAAAATAAAAATCTGCCATTAAAATCGTTGTTGCCAACAATTAGTAACACAACAATGATTTTACAGTATGCTACCAATTGAAAAAAATCAGATACACATCAATATATAAAATATTCCTTGTTTTGTTTGCATTCACTTTACATATTACTCACACACATTATCAAATAGAAACATCACTCTTATACCATGTTATGCTACCAAAAATAATAAAGTCATCCTAATAAAATTTTAAATAGGTCATATCAAATCACTATCATAGTGGTGAAGAATGAAACATGGACCATAGAGATTATCTTCACTCAATTCAACACACCTCATAGACAAAATCACACCTTATATTTGTTGTGAACTTCAAAACCAAGAGATAAGATTTATATGCTGCAATATAAATATTTGAATTGAAGAACACCAACCACTTTCCAGATAGGACCATACTCGAATAAATGAACCACATTATATTGTACAAGATTAATGATACCAACATGAACATGGATAAAGATAGATCGTTACATCACATTGTCTAAAGCACACTACACCAAATCACCAAAGCATCAAAACTACATCTAAGAGTAGGGTATGTTGACATCAATGAAAACCATTTATGACAAAAAATATTATTGTATCATTGTTACATTCATAGTCTCCCCTTATTTTATTAATCTCAAAATTAGTCAATAAAAAAATTGACGAATCTTTGTCAAATGATATCATCGTAAAAAATCTATGTTCTTCTCCCCCTTTAAAAATAATGACGAAGTGCCAATATTCCCCCCCTCACTTACAATACCACTCTACTTCCCTTGAGAAGAAGCCAAAGATAATTGATCAAGGAATAACAATGGAACACCTTCGACTAATGCACACAATAGTTCACTTATTAAGCACTATGAAAGGGTAGCACCTCCAAAATTTGTTTGGAATACCCAAAACACATCCTTGTACAAAGGTTTCATAAGTATATCTACAATATACTACTTTTTAGTTAAATACTTAATTTTTACCTTATTTTCCAATACCTTCTTGCACAAGAAATGATATTTGAAGGACATATTTTTTTTGGGAATGATGTACTCAATTCTTGTAAATATGTATATGATTAGTATTATCACACATAAATATTAAAACCAATTCATCAAATTTTGTACCAATATCCTTTAGAGTTTGTTTAATCTACATAACTTGAGTGTAATACAAAGATGTTGCAATATATATTTTATTCAACAGTAGATGGTTTTACAAAATATTTCTTCTTACTTGACCATTCAACTATTCCAGATTCAAGGAAACATGCCTACTTTTTTTTATCATCATCCTTACTACTTCTTGAACTATCTGATTCATCATTTCCACTACTTCCTTCTTTTGTGTTTCTCTATGAGAGGATAAATGTCTTGTAATGCAACACTTCTCATAAAAATGTTAAAACCATTAAAATTTTAAACTATTTTCCTCTATCAAATCTAAACATTTAATCTTCGTACCTAATTCATTCTCTACTCTTGCTTTGTAACTTATCTAGTGACTTTCTCAAATTCTTCTAATATTTAGTTTAAGAATGTAACAAGATAACTTAGAACAATAATCAATAAAAAGTATGGAATCCCTCTCACCTTGTAAGCTTCTTGATCTAGTAGGACTACGTAGACCAATGTGCACAAGATATAATATACCTTAAGATGAATGATATTTTCCTTTGAATGACTCTCTTATCTTGTTTCCTTCTTGACATGCCTTTAGGGTTTACTTTAGTGGAGAATATTTGTCAAATGGCTATTCTCCCTCATTGCAGACCCTAAATTTGGCAATTTTTTTGGTACTTTTTGGGTTGGCAACATCACTCGCAATTTACGAAAATTGGATCGCATGCTCAGACCAATCGCCAATAATGATACATAATCATTTTTATTTTGATGATGACTTCAGCAATGAAATCTAATCTTTCCACATAGTAAATTAAATGTTTTCACCGACAATTTCTGAGGCATGTCTTAATTGATGGTCACATTCACCAATCTATGATGAAAATTTAAGTCAAGTTATAGGTAAAGTACATATACTTGACAAGTGTCTCTATTCTGGAGACATTCTTAGGAAAATTTTATCCGTCTAATCTTTGGCTTGAAATAGATTATACTATAGAGAAGTGTCATTATTTTAGGAATTTTCTCTGAAACTTGTTGTACTTTAAATTTTAATGGTGAAGTTGAATGGCTCACAAAGAGCCCACCAGGGATCAAGTCTTGCTAAGTGCAAGGTCCAAAGACATCAAAAAAGGATGAGGTTGAGATCGTGCCCTGGGAAAATTTGGCAGCGTGGATGCTCCTTAGTCCTTGGCTCTTAGCCGAAGAGGTTTCAAGTACGCATGGGCCCATATCAGGTACCTAAAACATCTTTGTGGATGATCTCCACCAAAATAAAATAAAATTTTAAGCTCAAAATAGGATTTAAACCATTGATTTAGGATCATCTAATGGTCATTAAATAGGGTTATTTTATCTTGGATGATACAAATTTATGGTTTCTATATATTTTTACTTTTGGTCATGATTTTCTGAAATACTTAAAGATTTGCCACGGTTTTACAAAATTATCATACGACGGGAAAGAATCGCCAATAAAATTAATTTTTTTCTAATTTAAAAAAAAAAAATCGCCAATTTAGATTATTTCCCCCCCCTTAAGATAATGTTGGATTTGCCATGAATTTATACATTTTTCAAAAGGGGGGTTCCTTAAAGTTATCCCTGCATGCCTTACATATAATATAATTTTGTTTGGTTTATATAATTTTGGAAATTATCTTACTACACATGTTAAATTTATCCTTAATAAGTTTATCATAATTAATGTGAGACACCCTCTAGTACCATATCCATTTGTTACAGATCTAATAGACTAAGCAACTTTCCATAGATCCTTCTATTTGATGTACACATTTCCTCATGTTTTCTTCCAACTAATTTTTTTTCTAGGATTATCTTGGATCTCACGACCATCTTCTTGAAATAAAATATCGTAATTGGATTTTCACACAATTTTCCAACACTCAAAATATTATGTCATAAACTCTTCACATAGCAAACATTATTAGTGTTATGATTTCAATAAAAAATCATATAACTAATTCCAAAAAATTGTGTTTCCTTTCTCAAGACTAAATCTAACAGGACCTTGAGCATATTTATCAAGTTCCACAAATTTTCTTTTTATCACTAGTCATATTTTGAACACTCACTATCAACCATTGATTCTTATTCCTTATAAAAATAATGTAGTCTCAATTTTATTACCAAATACCAAGAAAATTTTAGAAATATCAAATATATGACTTTCTTGTTTTTCCAAAAATAATCATTCCTTTTGATCTCATTCATCATCTAAAAAACTAGCATTTTTGTTATCGTAGTAGAATTTCTTATTGAATTTCTTATTGAACTTCTTAAACTTTTTTCTTGTTCCTTTATGGGGCACCTAGTTTCGAAATGATCAATCTTTCCACATTTAAGGGGTAACATACCTTTTTAAAAAATTTGTATGCAGATG
Source organism: Cupressus sempervirens (assembly GCA_028749045.1). NCBI lineage: Eukaryota > Viridiplantae > Streptophyta > Pinopsida > Cupressales > Cupressaceae > Cupressus > Cupressus sempervirens. The sequence goes on along the minus strand of CM053786.1, from coordinate 911,426,863 downwards.
CCTTGCAAAGTTCTTTTTGAACTCTTTTGAATCATCATCATTTGATATTCCTTTGTATTTGTGGCTTTAAAGTCCATTTTAGATCCCTTCTTTTATTTATTTTTTATCAACTTAAATATTATAAGGGTCCTAAACAACTATTTTGTACTAAGCTTTTGTATATCATAAACTTGCTCAATAATTGAGATCTTGTCATTGTACCTTTTTAGTAAGATCCTAGATACTCTTCATAACATCTTCATCAATTATAGATCCACCTTGATTCTTGATTTCGTTTAGATAATTGTTATCCCTCTAAAAGTAGATTTCAATATCTTCACCTTATTCCATCCTTGATTTATCATATTGACACTTAGTTGTTAACTTCTTAGATGCTTTCACTCTATCATTTTCTTCATAGATATCTTTCAAAATTTCCAAAACTTCATAAGAACTATTAAATTAAATAACCTTTGTCAACTCAGTTTTATATAGAGAACTAAGAATTGCATACCTTTCTTTCTCATTACTCTCATAGGTTAAGGTCTCATCTATAGTAGTATGGTCATTCTAAGTTGCAACACACTTAATCTCAACAACTTTCCAAGTAGTGTAACTGATATATTTTTCAAGTAACCTCTTGTTTGAAAGTTATAGTAACTATAAATGGAACCATCAAATATAAAAAAATTTAATTTATGCGTTATAACATATACCTCAAGTGGTTAAGATATTCTCCAAGGAGATAAAGCACCAATACAAAAACTTTGAATGAGCCAAAAAAACTAGGGTTGGAGGGTGGGGGGGGGGTTTGGTTTGATCAATGATTATAAAATAATTTCATTATCTTTAGTTAGTCCAATGAATACTTAAATAAATCTAAAACTTAAAACATATTTGAACATAAAAGCAGAAAACACCAAACACCATGAACGTCAAAATTTATGTGGAAAACCAAAATGGTAAAAAACACAAAGAATAATTCTCATTGTGGATAAGCCTCACTATTGATTAGGCTAATTATCCATAAGTCTTACCACAAATTCAAAGAAGCTCACAACCAAAATATGAGAAATAAAAAGGAATCCACCATGCTAAAGTTAGTGATACCAACAATTAGCAACATAAGAATCACCACTCTTGGTTGGGATAATTAGTCACACAAGATCACATTAAAATATATACATAGATATTTCCTTGTCAAATTCACATTTACTTATCATATTACTTGCATATCCCATCAATTAGATTTATCACTCTCTTATACCATGTCACACCACCAAAAATAACTAAGTAGGCCTAATATAATTTGAAATAAGTCACACCGAACCATTCATGTGTTGGTAGGAATGAAACATGGAGCAAATAGATTCTCCTTGTTCAATTCAACATGCCTTACACATAGCAAAAAACTTCACATTTACTATGAACTTTGGAACCAGGAGATATGATCTACAAGCTATAATAAAAATGCTTGAATTGAAACACAAAACAACTTTGTACATACGACCAGACCCAAATAAATGTACTACATTATATTTCAAGATTTGTGAGACCCAAAAAAAAACATATCATCCATTGAGAGGGAGGTTGATTTCCTCTTACATTTCTTCATTGTACTTTCTATCTCAATGTCCATCTCAATCTTTGATGAGCCTTTCTCCTCTTCTATTGGTGGTGTTTCTTTCTCTTCCACCTATGTTTGAGACTTTTATAGAGATCCTCTTGCAAGTTTTTCTTCTATTTATTTGTCACCCATTACTTTAGCTAGATCATCCTCGGATGGTTTTATAACTTGTCTTCTTGTTATCCTCTTTGGTGCACTCTTCTCTACTTTCTTCTTTTCCCTAAGAAGTTTACCATGAATTTCTAAGAAGGTGTCGAATCTTGGCAGGAGATGGCTGGTAGCTGCTCAATGTGTGTCTCTTCTACTTCTACAGTTACTTCATATACAAAATTTGTCAACCAATGGGTCTGTTGCACAACACAAATAATACATTTATATGTACTAGCTAGAAAGAATATGTCATTTTTGTATTTTTCAATCAGGCTGGTAGGGCTTCTTTCTTGTTGATGTATTTCCTTTTGAAAGTTTCTAAAATATTCCAACAAGAAAAATCACCTCTTCCCTCTAGTTTCTTGCATAGTTCACTGATCTACATAGTGATAGGTTGATCTTCTTTCCACTTGAAGAGTTTTATAACTTGTCTTCTCGTTATCCTCTTTGGTGCACTCTTCTCTACTTCCTTCTTTTCCCTAAGAAGTTTACCTTGAATTTCTAAGAAGGTGTCGAATCTTGGCAGGAGATGGTTGGTAGCTGCTCAATGTGTGTCTCTTCTACTTCTACAGTTACTTCATATACAAAATTTGTCAACCAATGGGTCTGTTGCATAGCACAAATGATACATTTATATGTACTAGCTAGAAAGAATATGTCATTTTTGTATTTTTCAATCAGGCTGGTAGGGCTTCTTTCTTGTTGATGTATTTCCTTTTGAAAGTTTCAAAAATATTCCCACAAGACAAATCACCACTTCCCTCTAGTTTCTTGCATAGTTCACTGATCTACATAGTGACATGTTGATCTTCTTTCCACTTGAAGAGTGAGAATCCTGGGAATTCTTCGTTAAGGTAGAAGAGTATGCAAACCAATGTTGAACTTGTACCATCTTAAAATGACACACATCATTTTGATACCTTTTAGATCTAGACTTAGTGTGGTTTTAGTCTCTTTTATCCTTTCTACTTCCATTTCATGCATCTTTGTCATCTCACACTTTCTAACATGGTCTTCTAGGTGTCATTTTGATACTCTTTTGATCATATCTCCTGATAAGCTCACTATCCTTTAGTTTCACTTGCACCTCCCTTTGGAGCTTCTTGTGACTCCCATGACATGACCTCTGAGACCAATTCAATCCAGATTAACCTATGCTAGACTAGGTCAACCTAGGTCAACCTAGTCCTCGATGATTATGGGGTTTAGGGCCTAAAAGTTTTCAAGTTTACCAATTAGTTTAATTATCTCCTTCGTCAACCTAAGTTTATTTCTCGCCCAAAAACTAGTATAAAAGAAGGCTTGGGCACTTCATTTTCATCTCTTATTCTAAAGTCATCTCACAAGAAATGAAGGTGTTTTTCTTTAGTCAACTTCAAGTATCGTCAAGCATTCAGGTCTAAGCATCTCCTTCTTGCATCAAGCTTCTTCCTTCAAGGTGGTAGTGGAGTTTGAATCTAAGGAGAAGACCCAACATTCCAATCCATTCAATTTCTTCTACTATTCACCCATGGCATATCACATGCATTTCCATAAATGAGGTTTTGTCTTCTTTGATTTCCTTATGGTTTCTTTGAGTCAAGGCTAAAAAATTTACATACTTGATCACATATAAAAGGCAATTGCATCTTCCAAGGTAATTGTTTCTTTTATTTGATATTATTAAGATCCACTACATGAAATCATTTCCTTTATTAATTAAATTTCAATTTATGGTTAATTCCTTACCTTAGGTCTTAACCAAGGCAAGCCCTCATTAAAACCCAAACACAAAACTCTTCTTTTCTATGTTTATATGCAAGATACTAGTTGTATGCCTAAAATGTGAGCACACTTCTATGAGTCATTATATTCAAGGTTTCTCAAAAATGAGGTCTTGAATGGCGACTCAGCTCCCTATTCATGGAGTGTAGGGGTTGGTAATGGAGGCCCTCAGTCTGACCTAGTTTGTGCCCATACAAGTACACCACGAAACAAGAGATTCAATGATCTAATATGCATGCAAATGGAAAAAAAAAAAAAAAAACTAATCTAAATGATAAAAATGCAAAACAATGCAAGAAATGAAATCTAATCTATGAAAAGAAATAACAATGGAGATCTAATCTATGAAAGCAAGATCTAATCTATCAATGCAAGATCTAAGCTAACATGAAAATCAAAGTATGGATCATGATGATGGAAGCCATGCATGCAAGAGAGAATGAGACAAGAAGATAGAAGTTCTCCACAAAAAGCTTTAATATTCAAAACTCCTCCTTAAAAAATCACTCTCCAAACCTGCAACATAATAATAGCATAATAATGGGTGTCTCAAAAATGAGGAGAGGACTCTCCCTTATAAAGAAGATTGGACGATCTAGATTGAGAGGAAAAAGATTTAATCAAGGGTGGAGAAATAATGATCCATGTGAACTAAAGATCCACCAATAAGAAAAGTGGAGTGGTTGAGAAGAAAGTGGGGAAAGGATGAAGATAAGTCCCACATTAAGTGTACATAAAAGATTTATTTAATTTTTTATTTGTTTTAACTCCTTTTTCATCAAAAAGAGATTTAAGTGGGATATTTTATTTAATTAAAAGGGAGCAAGTTCTTTTAATTAAATAGGAAATATTTAATCAAATTAAAAGAGGGGTTTTTCTTTTAATTAATTAAATGTAGATGAATTATTTAATTAAAAGAGAGGTTTTCTTTTAATTAAATGGAGACTTATTTTATTTAATTAAAAGAGAGAAAGTTCTTTTAATTAATTAAGAAATATTTAATTAAATTAAAAGAGATGTTTTTCTCTTAATTAATTAAATGTGGATGAACTATTTAATTAAAAGAGAGGTTTTCTTTTAATTAAATAGGGACTTATTTTATTTAATTAAAAGAGAGCAAGTTCTTTTAATTAAATAAGACTTAGGATAAAATGATCAACCTTAGAAATAAAAAAAATTGAATTTGATCAAGGAAATTGATTTGAATTGATTTAATAAAATATTACACACCATTGATTCAAGAAATTTGAATAATGGGGGCCCATAGTCTAGGTGACCATTTCAGGGTGCATACATTTGCCCCTTTTTGACTAATGTGTGATCGATTTGGGAACACATGTAGTCAAAGAAAGAAATTGAAGTGTGAGGTCGATTTGGGATCACAAAACAACCTAGATATGTGGTCGAATCAAGAACACAACAAGACAAAGAATACAAATAAATTTTGACTTGAAAAAGTCAAGGATAAAATTGATAAAACTGAATCAAATATTGAATTTGATAATTATTGCCCCTTCGTGATCGAAATTGAAATGAGATAGAGGAGAAATAGCAAATTGCTAAATTTGATCAAATCAAACAAAAGATAAGGTTCTTGATGTAAGATGAAAGATATAAGAATCATAGAACCAAGGTAGATCATCAAGCATGAAATATTATTCCCCAAAGGTGATTTAGAAAAAAAGAAGTGGGGAAAAAGAAAATGGAAGATAGAAGTTTGGAAGATATGGAAAGAAACAGAAAGAAGAAAAGAAAATGCTTCAAAATCAATCAACTATTTAAGATAGAAATTTCGATTGAGATCATGAAAGAAGATAAGGAAATGAAGATCAAAACATGACCACAGTTGATTAAAAGTCCACAATAAAGATGAAGGGAGAACCCTCTCAAACTCATAATGCAGCCAAAAAATGCAAACTAACATGAAGTCTAATAATGCAAGCTACATGAAAATGGAAAGGTGTACTTGCAAAAGAGCAACTATAACATAGGATTTTTTGTGTTCATCATTCATTAAAGAATGTGAAAGAACTTATTTTCATCATTGGGCCATTATTAACGGACATTGAAAATCACACAATCATCACTAGTCACAAGTGCAACTATGAAGATATGAATGTAATTTATATCTGATTGGAATGTGGAAAGATTCTAACATAAGCATCAAAGACATAAAGGTCAAGATGACTTTGATGTTAGCTTACCCAATTTAATGTAGCAAAACCATGCTCGCATCAAGGCATAGATACCAAGATGACCATAAGAACGGTTGTGCAAAAACAATCAAGGATGATGCCTTAAATCTCCTAAGCATTTCAAGGGGACAATAAGAGACACTCTAGAGTTTCAAGACCACACCTGCAACCAAAAAACAAATAAAAACATGTCCCATGCCCCAAGTCCTCTAGCGATGCATCATGGAGAGACTTATCAGACAAGGACACAACAAAAATCAATAATAATTAGCACACAAAGAAAAAATCATGGCATAAGTCAAGCATTAAGTGTTGCGTTTAAAATTTAAGTGTGTTAACTGATACTGAGTTTGGAAGATAAGGATCAAATGCTTGCAAGAAGGGAAGATCACATGATGATACTGGGTAAGACCAAACCAATAAGTGTTGAAAAACACTCGATGTCAAAGGTTGTATTGAAAAATACAATTGGGGTGGTGTTGAAAGACACCGTTTGCGAGGTGTCCTAAAGACTAACAAATCCAAAAGACCAAAGCTAACATAGTTATGCCCCCTAGACAAAGACCAATTCCAAACCAAGGCAACAAGGACAAGGCATGATGGAGAAAGGCTATGTGTCGAGGACATGCACTAAGAAATAGGGGTGCAAAGGCCTCAAGTAGTGCCCATTTCCAGGTTTTCACCACTTGGGTTCTTTTTTTTTTTTTTTTCCAGGACTTTTTATAATTTTTTTTGTATTTTTGCTACCAAGGCGCCTATTTCTAGGTTTTCACCAAGGCACTTTTTCTATTTTTTTTTTTTTGAATTTTTGGAACATATAATTTTTTTGGAGATACATCAAAGTGCCTATTGCTAGGTTGTCACTAAGAAGATCATTTTTTTTAGGACATTTTTCAATTTTTAGACTTTTTTTACAATATATCATTTTTTTGGATTTTTGGAATATATCAAATTTTTTTTTTTGATTTTTTTCAGGATCAATAAATATATACAAAGATGCCCCTAGATAGAATGGGCATTATGGATAGAATTTCTTCAAGTGCAAGACATTTATAGGATCAGGGAGCTGCTCTCCCTTTGCTGTAGATAGTAAATAAGCACCATAACCAAAAGCTGCTGTGATAATGTAAGGTCCAAGCCAATTAAGTTCAAACTTACCCTTTTGATCTCTATTCTATTGATTCTTATGATTCACACATAGGACAAGGTCTCCCACTTGGAACTCTCTAGGGTGAACCTTTTTGTTAAATGCTTTTAACATACACTTTTGATAGACCCTCATATGGTCAAATGATGCTTGTCATTTCTATCTAGAAGTTCTAACTCTTGAAGTCTCATGGCACGGTAGTCTTCATCTGAAACTAGACCTTTGAGAGAAACTCTAAGTGAAGGAATCTCAACCTCTAAAGGTAACATTGCTTCAGCACCATATGTAAGGGAAAAAGGAGTAGCCCCAGTAGGAGTACGAATACTCATTCTATAGGCCCACAAAGCTGGATTTATTTGTAAATGCCAATCTCTACCATTCTTATGAATTGTTCTATGCAAGATTTTAAGAATGGTTTTGTTTGATGCTTCTGCTTGACCATTTCCTTGCGGGAAATAAATAGAGGACCAATGTTGATTATCAGTGATAATCTTAGAAGGCACTCCATATCTATAGATAATATGATTCAAAATAAATAGAGAAACTGCCTTACCCAAGGCAATAGAAAGTGGGACAACTTCTACCCATTTAGTGAAATAATTTGTGGCAGTGATAATAAACTTCTGTCCAGATGATGAGTTGGGATGAATTTGCCCAACAAGATCAAAGGCCCAACGCTGAAATGGCCAATGAGAAATAGAAGGAATGAGCTCCCTACTTGGAGTATGTATCAGGTTATCATGTTTTTGACATTTTTCACATGACTTTGCAAAAGCTACTACATCAATCTGCATTGTGGGCCAATAGTATCCCACCCTAAGCAATCTTCGAGCCATGGAAAGACCATTAGAATGTCCCCCACAGATACCCTCATGGATGTCAACTAACGCTTGAGTAGATTCATCCTCTTCTAAGTATCTAAGAAGTGTTCCATCTAGACCCTTCCTATACAAATCACCAGAGATAAGGGAATGACGAGAGGCATTTCGAATAAGGTTTCTATGTTCAGATAGATTAAAGGTTTCAAGTATAATTCCATCATGAATGTATGAGTAAATGGCACCATAACGAGATGACTCATGACCAACAAGGGTACAAATAACATGATTTTCTTGGGAATCATGGATAGGGTGATGTAGCTCTTCCACTAGGAATTCAAATCTTGATTCATGTTGCTCTAATTGAAGAAGTGAAGCAAGTGTAGCCATAGCATTAACTGCCTTATTTTCTGTTTGAGGGATTTATTGAAATGGGATGAATTTGAAGTAGAGTCTCAAGGAATCAACCATTTTCTTGTAAGGTAACAATTTAGCATTTTTTGTTAGACAATCATCATTGACTTGGTTGATTATCAGCTGTGAATCTCCATAGATGTGTAACTCTGTAATTCTCCATTCTATGGCCATTTTAAGTCCATTTGTTAAAGCTTCATATTCAACAATATTGTTTGTACATGGAAATAATAGCTTGTAAGATTTAGGAATTGTGTACCCATGAGGAGAAACAAACAACACACCAGCTCCTGAACCACTTTGCATAAAGGACCCATCAAAGAACATCTTCCATGTTCTTTTAGTCATATACATGAGGTGCTCATCTGGGAAATCAACTTGAATAGGTGCATAATCTTGTAGTGGGAAATCAGCTAATTGATCTACTATGGCTTGTCCTTTGATTGCTTTATGCTCAATGTACTCTATGTCAAACTCTGAAAGGATCATCATTCATTTAGCAAGTCTACCTGTGAGGGCAGTCTTACATAGTAAGTACTTGAGTGGATCTATTTTTGCTATGAGGTGTATAGTGTGTGCAAGCATATAATGTCGCAACTTTTGGGAAGCAAACACAACTACGAGCCAAGCTTTCTCAATATTGGTGTAATTAACCTCATATGAAACAAGAGTACGACTAATGTAATATATTGCCTTTTCTTTCCCATGTTCATCAAGTTGAGCTAATAATGCCCCCAAGGCAGATTTTGTTGCTGAAATGTATAGGATAAGTGGTTTCCCTGGGATAGGAGGCATTAAAATAGGAGGATTTGCCAAGTATTTCTTGATCTGGTCCATGCTCTGTTGACATTCATCATTCCATATACATTTGACTTCTTTATGTAAGTTTTTGTTGAAAGGTTGAGCTCTATTTTCCAACTGTGAAATACACCTCCTTATAGATTGAAGACGTCCTTGAAGACTCCTCATTTGACTAATGTTTTTAGGAGGTGGCATATCCATAATTGCTTGAACCTTTTCAGGATCCACCTCTATCCCTTTTGCTGAAATAATGAATCTTAGTAATTTGCCAGAGGTGACTCCAAATGCAGTTTTTTTTAGGATTTAACCTTAGTTGAAATTGTTCCATACGATCTAGAATGACTTCTAAATCATCTAAGTGTGTATCTCTTTTCTTAGACTTGGCCAAGGTGTCATCCACATAATCTTCCATGTTTTTATGCATCATATCATGAAAAATAATTGTCATAGCTCATTAATAGGTAGCTCCTACATTTTTTAATCCAAAAGGCATAACATTCCAACAATAGGTACCCCATGCACAAGTAAATGTAGTCTTTTCTTAGTCTTTAGGAGCTATCTTAATTTGATTATATCCAGAAAAACCATCTATTAAGGAATAAATCTCATAACCCGCAGTCATATCTACTATCATGTCTATATTAGGAAGTGGAAAATCATCATTTGGGCATGCTTTATTAACATCTCTAAAATCTATGCAAACTCAAATGATTTTTTCATGTTTTGAAATTGGTACAATGTTTGATATCCATTCGACATAGACAATAGCTCTTATGAATTTTGCACCAAGAAGTTTCTCTAATTCTGCCTTGACTAAGAGAGCTATGTGAGGATGCATTTTTCTCAATTTTTGCTTAACTGGTTTAACACTTGGAGCTATGGATAAGTGATGCATAATAAGATTAGTGTCCAACCCTATCATATCTAAATAAGTCCATGCAAAATTAATCTTCTTTTCTTGTAAGAATTTAGTATAGGCTTCTTTTTCTTGTGATGACAAAGATTGAGCCAAATGTACCATTTGCAGAGCCTCATCTATACCCAAATTGACTGCTTGTGTTGGTTTGATAAGTACTAAAGATCTATCTTGAAAATAACTAGGAAGAGAATCAAGTACCTCATCCTTAGGTGCCTCAAAAAGGTTTTCACCCTTGGATATGTCCTTTCTTTTTACTTTTTTTAGTTCTGACACCGCCACATAGTGGTTTTCGCCATCAAAACTCCTTTTCTTTTTCTTTTCTTTTCTCTTTATTTTGTGACTAAGGTACTTGATATTTGGCTCTGCCATACTAGCAGCTGGTTCACTGGTGGAAGAGACTACAGGTTCAATGGCATTCAAATAATAGGCTATTTCATAGTCATTTTGAAATGTTAAGATTTCAGGTTCTTGGTTGTGTTGGGACCAATCAATCAGGTCAGGATGAACAAGGGATAAATCAATGACAGGTTCAAGATAGTGAATATGGATGATATTTGTAGTGATTGAAGATTTAAGGTCTGTCAAGTAACTTCCTAAACTATCCAAATCAAGATTCATCCTCAAAAGTGAAGAATCATCCACTAAGGCAACATGTGAGTTCAAATCCTCTAGTCCTACATGTGACTCGTTAAATAACTCAGTTTGAGAACTATATGTATGAACAACATCAACATCCATATCAACTGTGGAAGATTCTGAGAAAGAATCCCATTCATACTCGTTGGAATCTATTTCAAAATCTTGACTAGGATGCTTACACCATGAATGCTTAGGATGTCTGGATGTGGAAGCTTCAATACTATCAAGAGTCACACTTTCTTGTTCTAAATTAGCAACTGTCTCATGAGATACTAGATTATCTAAATCTCCCCAAAGGAGATTAGTAGAAGGGACCCAATCTTCACACATATCTTGTTAGTTTTTTGAATTAGGTATGTATTCTTGTTCTTCTTCACTATCTAACTTATCAAGGATAGAAGCAACATTCTTACTGTGATCCACATACCCTAGTCCAACTAACTTCTTAGACTTGCATCCAAAAATTTGATGATCAAGGGGTTTAGCTCTAGCATCCAATCTATTACTAAGAGGACCATATCCAAGATAACCCATTTTCTTAACAAAATAATACCCTCTTCCATAAGCAATACCCTCTTCCATAAGCATTAGGTGAAGGAGTGAAATCTTCATTGTGCATATACTTCTCTTCTCTATAAATCCAATCTTTAACAACCACATCTTCTTTCTCATCTTGAATAGGCACTGATGACTGTACAAATGTGTCAAATAATGTCATAGCTAAAGAGGAAGGTTTCATCTCTTGTGAAGGTTTACCATAAGACCTAGGTGAAACTGGTAATGCAACAAGGGAGTTAAGTTGATATCCTCCCATGCCAAGGTCTATGGACTTAAACTTGTTCTTGCAATCAGCTAAAACTGCATTAAAATCATTTGCTTGTTCTATTAAGGGGAACATGAGCACTTGCTGAAATCGAGTTGATAGACAAAGTGTTATCCCCAAGAGTACATATCTCTATTCCATTGTAAGGAAACTTAACACACTGATGATAAGTAGATGGTACTGCTTGCATATCACAAATCCATGGTCTACCAAGCAAAATGTTGTATGCAAGGGGTCCAGCATCAACTATTTGGAATAAAAAATCTTTTTCTTCAGGGCCAATCCTAACAAGAAGGACGGCCAACCCCTTTGAACTTCTCTCTGCCTCATCATAAGCTTTGATAGTAATCTTTCTTTTGCTATCAATAACATGTTCAGAATAACCCAATGTCTTTAAAAGACTCAAAGAACAAATATTAAGCCCAACACCCCCATCTATAAACACATGCCTAACACGGGTCCTATGTATCATAACCTCAATATGAAGGGCAAGATTGTGTGGATGGCTCAAAGATTTATCATCTTCCTTCGAAAAGGAAAGATAATGATTCTAGAATTGATCAATGTCTAAATTATTGGGGACGTTTGCCATGCGCAAAGCATCCTCAAGGACCTACTTGTGTCTCGGAGATAACTCTAAAAGCTCAAAGATTGAAATCTGAGTAGGAATTCTTTGCAATTGATCAATAAGATTATCATTTGACTTGGGATTAACCACTAGTTTTGAAGGAACATTCTTGTATTGCACTTGTTTTGGCTTATTTGGTTGGTTTGAACTAGGTCTTTTGATAACAAGGGGACGTTGACTTCGCGTAACAACATTGAGACTTTGGGAAGACACTTGCTTAGGTTTACTTGATTGGTTTAAATTGGGTCCTCTAATGACAAGGGGACCTTGAGATGACTCTCTAGAGTGAGCACCCCTTAGTACCAAAATAGGTTTTTCGCCAAAGGTAGGAGAGTTCAAATTTAAATTATAACCATTGGGATCTTTATCTTCTATCATGTTGACACTTTCTTCTACAACCTCAAGCATATTGACAACATTTTTTGCATTTTTATAAGTATAATTGATTCTAGCCCTGCCATTCTTAGGTTGGGAAGCTTCCCCTTTCTCATACTTGGGAAAAAGCTCTTTGAATGCTGTGTGATCAGCATTGGTATTTAGTCCATCTATTTTAAGATTTCCATTCTCAATAAGATCTTTAACAATATGCTTGAATCTCCCACATTTTTCAATATTGTGTCCAATGCCATTGTGAAGCTTGCAATAAGCCTTCTCATCCCACCACCATGGCTTAACTTCAGGTATGTATAACTTTGCAGCATCATAAGGGTGCACAAGATCACATGCAAGGAGATTTGTGAATATCTCTTCATATGCCTCACCTAATTGTGTAAAGTTACGTTTCTCTTCTTTAGACCTTTCTTGATATCTTGGTTTGTTACTCTGTTGATTAGCACTAGCCAAATGGAGAACAACTTGGTCTTTAGGGTTTGAGGAATCCACAACTCCATCATTGACCACTTGTTTTTTCTTATTCCAATTTATGTTCTTTCCTTTATCCTTATTGTTTTTGTTATTATGACCATTATTGTTGTTGTTTCCATTTTTTTTCAAAATACCTTGCTCTCTTAAAACATCCTCAATTCTAAATGCATCTTCAATCATGGTATCAAAGGATTCAAAAACCATCTTCTTAACTTCATACTTCATCTCAGGAACCATATTACTAATGAGGATTTCAATCTTTTCTTTCTCAATAGTCCTAGAATAACGAGAGCATTGTCATCTCTATCTTTGCAAGAAAGTAACACAGGGTTCTCCTTGATTTTGCTTTGTGTGACATAAGTCCAATAGTGAGACAGACCATGAAAGATTGTATGAAAAGTGTTGAAAAAATATTTGAATTAACTCAGGGAATGTCTTAACAGGAGGAGTTATATTGGTAAACCATTCCATGGCTTGAGCCTTAAGACTCCTTGGAAATAATCTCATAAGATATGAGTCCTCACGATGAAACTCAAAACTCATAGTATAGAACTGACGCACATGATAATTTGGATCCCCATTTCCATCATATTTATCATATTGGGGGATCTCAACTTTTCTAGGAAAATCTTTCATGTCAACACTCTTATCAAAAGGATTTGGACAGATTGAATCAAATGAAAAAGAACTCTTGGGTGCCAATATTTGCTTCATTTGTTTCTTCAATTCATAAATTTCTTCTTTCATGGAAGGATCATGCTTTTGAATCTTTTTATCCACATCAAAGTTGTAAGGGACCTTAGCACCCTTGTTGATTAAACGTTGAAAGCATGCATCTCTATTTTGGTCCATATATGCTTCCATACATTGCTGAAAATGTGGATCTTGTGGTATAGCCATGAAATCATCAAAATTATATTCAAATTTGGAGCTACCACCTCCATATTGTGAACCATGATGAGCTTGTTGTGAAGGTTTTCTTGAAACTCTAGGAGATGTTGGTCTCCTATAATAATCATGTCTTGAAGTTTGCCTTCCTCTAGGAGCAGGAGATTGTGAAGATGTTCTTGAATATCTCCCACTTTGTGGAGTCTTGGGAGGGGTATATGGGGGAGAGTTGTTTCCACCACCAATGTGCACATTGTTGAATTGATTGTCAAGTTGTGAAGTCTTGAAAAAGTCTTGTTCTTCTTGATGAGATTTTCTTTCCATCTCAATAGTAACTTGCCTTTCTTCCTCTAGGTGTTGAAATTTTTCTTCCTTCTTAGCTTTTTCTTCTAGAAGGGCTTTTATTTCATGATCAATTTCTTTGAGTCTTCCACTTGCATAACCTAGAGGTGTCATGAGTGGCGTACATGGTCTTGATTGTCTAAACCGATTACCAGTAAATGTTGCATTTACGCGAGCACTAGAAGGCTCACCAATTTGATCATCATGTTGGGCTTCCTCTTCTTGATATGCATAATGTTTACTTTACTCTTCCCTTTGATGTGCATCCAACTACCTATCCTCAATAAGGAGTGAAGTTGGTCTACTTCTACGAGTGGGATCACCACTCAAAAGGTCAACATTATACTCACTACTTTAATTCTTCTTGTATGGAGCTCTTGTAAAACTCATATCCATAGCTGAATGAGGTGATGCTAAGGGTGTACTCAACTCAATAAGATCACCACTAGGGTCACACAAAACTTCTGGAATACTCTCAGGTGATTGAATAGACACAGGTTCCTTCCCTTATGTCTTCTATGAGTTTGAACTAAAGGTAATTTTTTAAAGACAACTTGAGGTTGCTTTCCTTGATCTACTTGATATCTTGTTGAAACTGACATGAAAGAAAATATACTAATCGATAGGATAACCCTAAGAAACGTTGGTACCAAACTAGGATAGTAAAAGAACTAACTTGTCCAAAAGAGATGTGATAAGATAGAATTTTGCAATAGGCATAAACCAACACTGCCACAGAGGTGCTCACAAATTTGGGTGAATACCCTAGCACATATGGACCAGGAGAATGATTTACCCAAATTATAAATAATTAAAATTGATTTTTTTATGAAAGTGAATGGACAAGAGATTACTAAGACTCTCCAAGTGTAATATCAAATGATCCAAGTGTATATCTTTCTCAACAAGGATGGTTTCTAACTCACCAACTCCAAATAAGATCTCTTGTGAAATCAATGACTACTAATTCAAGAGGTCAAAGCGAAATAACCTAAGGTGAAAAAAGGATTCTAACAATGGGGTAAGTAGCCTAATCCAAATAGGACCAACCTAGGGAGACTAGAAATAATGGGATAACAAAGTTATTCGATCATAAAGTCTCAACTCAAGAACTCATATTTTGTTCATTTTAAATATCCAACTAGATGTATCAATATATTCTTTATCATGAACCAAGCACACAAGATAGCAAACATGGATTTCAAGCAAACGGTCTTCAAACAATGAGCAAGGGGCAAAGCAACCTTGTGCATGAACAAGTATAGTGACTTAGTATTTCTACTCCTTAAAGGTTCTACTTGTGTATGTTCTTGACAATGTTTTAGCAGGCATTTAGAACACAAAAACAACTTATCAAGTTGTCTACAAGGATATACGTGGCTTTCTAAAAGGAGTCCTCGATATACACAAGGTACGTGAGGCTCAAATCCGTAGATGAGAAGAATCCAAAATCACACAGCTTGGGGGAGATGGTAACCCAAATCTCCTCCTTCACTTCTCAAAGGTATAAAGTTCTTTGAGGCTTAGCCAAGAGTGATATCAAACTCAATTCCCAACAGAGGTGTCTTTGGATTCATTTCCCAATATTTATACTCCATCGGAACACAGGAGTTGAGGTCATCCCAAGGGGTGATGAAATCCCCAAGTAGGCCTCCTAGAAATAAAAACTAAGTAATTCACTATCAAAAGTATTTAGAGCACTAAAGGTGGAACATTTAACTCTTCAAGTAAATGCGAAGTGAGTCCAAAAGTGGAACATTTAACCCCTTAAGATAATGTAAAGCAAGTCCAAAAGTGGAACATTTAACCCTTCAAGAGAATGTGAAGCGAGTCCAAAAGTGGAACATTTAACCCTTCACGCAAACTCAAAGTGAGTCCAAAAGTAGAACATTTAACTCTTCACACCAACTCAAAGTGAGTCCAAAAGTGGAACATTTAACTCTTCACACCAACTCAAATGAGTCCACACCTTAGAAAACAAGTGAGTTCCAAAAAGCACAAAAGGGTTGCCTAGTGGAGCAATTAACGCTTCTTTCCTGTAGACCCCTCCCCCTTAATGTGGTGCTGATCTTGCAACCACGGGGCAAAAATGAGGGGTCGACAGATTAGTGAGTCCAATAACCCAAGATAGAAATCTAGATCAATCACAAGTAATCTAAGACTGCTAATCAATACTACTCACAAATGAAAAAGGTTGAACAATGGAATATTTAACTTTCCAAGTAAACATAGAGTGAGTCCACAAAGTGGTGCATTCAGCTCCCTATGTAAACAAGGAATGAATCCATGCCCTCAATCACTTAATGAGATATTTGATATTGGAACCAAGAATTACTTAAGGTTTAAACACAAGCATTCACTTACACAAACTTGTATGAAAGCAAATCTATGTTCATTCATTTCCCCTTAAGAGCATCAATTGAAATGTGTTTTATGAAAGCATGTAAAACACTCAAGCCAAACACATGAGAGGTTTAATTTTAATCCATAATCTAAATGTTTTAGAGATCAAACAAAATACCTAGTAATCCTTGCAACACGTCTTTTCTTTGTTGTACCTTTTGTTTACGCTTGAACGCTTGCTTGCAACGAACAAAGCAACAAACAAAACAAGGAAACATAAGATATGCAATATATGTCAACTCATGCAAAACTAGAGTTAGACCTAAAAATCTGATTTTTAAGAGTGATAATAATCAAAAAGTAACCCAAATGAAAGCTCACATCATGCATTGATTCATTGTAAAAATTAAATGCAAGCTATTCATTAAATGCCATTTTTTAAAATTGATTTTTGACCTAGTCATAAAGATCAGATCTATATGATATGAACTCGGATCCAAAACTCAAAATACAAAAAAGTGACCCCTATCAAAAATCAGAGAGCTTTCCAAAAATGTTAGAATTTTGAAAAGATATTTTAATTTGTACCATAGGGAGTCATTTTGTTAAAATAGACCAGTTTTTGCAAGTTGAATTATTGACCCCTAATATGACCTCTAAAATCAAAACACAAAGAACTAAATTTGTTTAAAATTCTTAGATCTTTCCAAAACTATAAAATTTTCTGAAAAATATGTTAATTTACTCCCGAAAATAAATTTTCATGAAAAATCAATAAAAAATCATAAAATATCAAAAATATTTCAGAAAAAATTGAAAATTGGATCTAAGCTTCTCTGATGCATCAAAACCTTACAAATTTTTTTTTAAGATCAAAATACCCAACTGGTTAAAAGATATGATCAAATCTTTCAAATCTAGGGTTTCTTTGAGTCTCAAATTATTGACCCATGATATGACCTCTAAAATTGAAACAAAAAGAACCAACTTTGTTTAAAATTCAGAGAGCTTTCTGAAACTGTAAATTTTTTCAAAAAATTTGCTAATTTACTCTGGAAAATGATTTTTTTATGAAAAATCAAGGAAAAATCATAAAAAATCGAAAATATTTCAGAAAAATCTAAAAATTGGACCAAAAATATTTTATAAAAAGTATGCCTAAAATGTATTCCTAAAATGTGAGCACACTTCTATGAGTCATTATATTCAAGATTTCTCAAAAATGAAGTCTCGAATGGCGACTCATAGCTCCCTATTCATGGAGTGTAGGGGTTGGTAATGGAGGCCCTCAGTTTGACCTAGTTTGTGCCCATACAAGTACACCACGAAACAAGAGATTCAATGATCTAATATGCATGCAAATGGAAATGAAAAAAAGACTAATCTAAATGATAACAATACAAAACAATGCAAGAAATGAAATCTAATCTATGAAAAGAAATAACAATGGAGATCTAATCTATGAAAACAAGATCTAATCTATCAATGCAAGATCTAAGCTAACATGAAAATCAAAGTATGGATCATGATGATGGAAGCCATGCATGCAAGAGAGAATGAGACAAGAAGATAGAAGTTCTCCACAAAAAGCTTTAATATTCAAAACTCCTCCTTCAAAAATCACTCTCCAAACTTGCAACATAACAATAGCATAATAATGGGTGTCTCAAAAATGAGGAGAGGACTCTCCCTTATAAAGAAGATTGGACGATCTAGATTGAGAGGAAAAATATTTAATCAAGGGTGGAGAAATAATGATCCATGTGAACTAAAGATCCACCAATGAGAAAAGTGGAGTGGTTGAGAAGAAAGTGGAGAAAGGTTGAAGATAAGTCCCATATTAAGTGTACATAAAAGATTTATTTAATTTTTTATTTGTTTTAACTCCTTTTTCATCAAAAAGAGATTTAAGTGGGATATTTTATTTAATTAAAAGGGAGCAAGTTCTTTTAATTAAATAGGAAATATTTAATCAAATTAAAAGAGGGGTTTTTCTCTTAATTAATTAAATGTAGATGAATTATTTAATTAAAAGAGAGGTTTTCTTTTAATTAAATGGAGACTTATTTTATTTAATTAAAATAGAGCAAGTTCTTTTAATTAATTAGAAAATATTTAATTAAATTAAAAGAGAGGTTTTTCTCTTAATAAATTAAATGTGGATGAACTATCTAATTAAAAGAGAGGTTTTCATTTAATTAAACGGGGACTTATTTTACTTAATTAAAAGAGAGCAAGTTCTTTTAATTAAATAAGACTTAGGATAAAATGATCAACCTTAGAAATAAAACAAATTGAATTTGATCAAGGAAATTGATTTGAATTGAGTTAATAAAATATTACACACCATTGATTTAGGAAATTTGAATAATGGGGGCCCATAGTCTAGGCGACCAATTTAGGGTGCATACATTAGTCAGAGTTTACAGATCTAGAACCTACTTTTTAGGAGCTTTATGGAGAAGTTAGTTGTAGATTTTTGGACGTGAACCTGGTGGAAGGGAATCTTTCTGTTAGGATTAACCACAAACATAAATAATAGTTACATGCAAATATAACCAATACCAAAAAAAAATGAAGCACATAGATGAGAACACAAGACACAAATATCTAATGTGGTTCACCTAATCCCTAGCTATGTCCACCAACAACAAGTCCAATATTATTATTATCTAGTAATTACAATCCACAATCCCTTACAACTCAATACCATTGCAAGAAGCTACAATATCACCATACATTATGAAATCCCTAACCTTAAGCCATTTTATACAAGATTTTTTTGCTTACAAAATTAGGGCTAGAGTAAGTTGTCCAATAGAAAAATAGTAGTTGATGCCTTTTACAATAATATGGTCACTTTTGGAACTACCCTATGACCCTACAAGGGGTGCTAACCCTTGAGCCTATAAGAGGTGTTGAACCTTGACCCCACAAGGGGTGCTAACCCTTGATCTTATCTTGGGAGCGCTGCCCCCAAACCCCCATAGAAATAATATGGGGGGAAACTATGCCAAATATACTTTTGAGCCTGATTAGGCTCCACATCACAACACTTTCCATGTTGATCTAGACCTTAAGTGTCCTTCCCCAAGGATATTTCTAGGTTTTGTTCCTTTCATCATTTATTTTGAGATCCGCAGATGGATATTCAGAAACAATTCAAATCTTCAAGTTTTAGAGCTAAAACACATCTTCGTCTACACATTTCAAGGCGTGTATTTCATATTTCATTTCCTTTCATATATTTACCCTTGATTTATATCTTAATTGGGATAATTGTATTCACATAACATCTAGATTTACTTTATTTAAGAAATTAGTTCAATTTCACATTCACATTATCCTATCAAGGGCCAAAGAGTACTTTTCCTTGTATTGCATTCCCCTTTATAATCTAAATTTATTATTGGCTCCCTTCTTTCTTTGGGTTGTAACTAATCTAATTTGGATCATAAGTGGAATCATATTTGGAAAATCTTGTGTTTTCCTTTCATACATATTTGAATGGCTTAGTGGCCTGAAATTGTGGGGACATACAACCCTATTAAAGTGCCTTCCTTTTCCCCCTAAACATTTTGGTGAACTTGACTTCGTGCCTCTTTCTTATTGGAGTTAGATTATCATTATCTCTCTTTGTATGCTAGATTTTGGTGTATCTAGATCTACTATTTTTTGCATTAGTGGTATTCAGATCTTCTTTTGCATTATTTTCATGTAGCTTGCATTTTCATATATTTGCATTTTGAAAATACAAAAAAATGCGTGTAGTTCTTTTTTAGTTTACATTTCCTTTCAGGTTTGTTATCTTTACTTTAAATTTATCTTCAAGATATTCCATTTTATGCATATTATGATGCTTCAATATGTTCTTTTATTGAGTCCCACCTTTCTAAAGATGATCTTGATAAACCTTTAGTGATTCATGATGTTCCTAATCTTGATAGTGCTACTATTTGGGATGAACCCTTAGATAACGACATGTATTATTCCCTTCCTCACAAGACAATTATTCCCTTCCTCACAAGACACATTTAGATGATCAACCTCTTTCTATGCATCCTATTAACATTCCTTCTATATAGCCTTAATGAGTTTAATAAATATCCTCCTCCTAAAAGTGCCTTAGAAAGAGAAGACCACACATTTGATGTTTCTCATGACACATCTTACTACAATCTAGGTCTTGTTGAAAAATATGAATCTTATGGCCTTAGCTTTACAAATCTAGCATTATGTCATAAGGATACTACTCACATTGAATCTATGATTAGTTTATCAACTCTTAAATATTGGGAAACCCTAGATTCTACACCAAAAATTTTCATTCTTGACTTTGTGCATCCAATTTTGACAAGTATATGCATATTGAGTGCTTATCTTTACATTTATATCTAAATAAACCTAAGAGATATTCTTTATCTATGGTTCATCCTTCTTTTCAGTTCATTGCTGCTGTTATATTTCATATGACTAGCAATGCTAAATGATATCTTTTTCATGATCATTTTACTTGATACATCCGCATCCCTATTATGTTGCTCCTAGGATTGTGACATTGTTAGCCTATCTTTTGGGGGCTCACTATCCTACTTTGTGAGTAATATAATAGTCATCCCCCTTGAATCCTTACTTGAGGGTAAATATCCTATTTACTCTCTTTTTAAAATTATCTACACCATAGGATACATTTTCTCCCTTTTTTTGACTTGTTTTCCTTTTATACGATGACATGTTTTCTTGTATTCGTTTATTATGATTACATGTGGACTAAGATCCCAAGTGTAATCTTAATTTTTAATTGAAATCACATGTCTAGTATAAATTGAAATTAGTTAGGGAGGTGAATGTGATCCGTGTTCTCTTCTTTTTTCCAATATCCTTTATGAATTGACATTCTCTTATAATTTGATGTTTTCTCTTAAATACATTTATTGTGTTACATAGGGATTAACATCCCAAGTACAATCTTATGTTTGTAAGTGCATCTTTATTATGAAAAAATATCTCATTTAGATTTTCTCTTTTTTCTCACAAGGATCTGTTATCCCTTTATTGTCTCTTTCGTGATACCTAAGTGAGCACAATGTTGTATCCTTTAATCTTTCTCCTTCATTAATCTATAGATTACATTATTTTATGCTACATCCTTATCTTTGGCTACAAAAATATTTGTTACATGCATGATCGTGTGTCTATTCCTATCAAATATCTTTTTATACCTTGGATAGTAATGTTTCTTATCTAATAATGATATATAGTTTACATCATAGGTTATATATTTTCAAACATTTTATCTTGTTCAGAGTTAGGTGTCCTATGATGTTTCTTGCTTTAATCATCTATGGTATTATAGTTTTATAGAATACATTCTTTCTTTAATCATCTATGATGTTACATTATTATATTATAATACTTCTTCTTGGATATGACATGTTTGCGTTTTGTGCATGACTATCGATTGTTGCTTATGATTCACATCTAAGTCTAGAATAAGATGGTGTTCTATAATCTTATCATATAATTTATTTATTTCTTCATGCTTGGGGGGAAAGGTTCCTTTATACATTATTTCTCTCTCTTTTTCTAAGGATTGATTTTCCTTAGTATAGTGGCATTTTTATTATTATGTGACATTCTTTTCCTATAAGGAAGTATCTTGATCATGAATCCTTCTTAAAGAGGTGCATGTCTTTGATCATAACCTCTTATTTATTTGAAAAAACATGTTCATTATAAACATTTTCCCTTACTATGTTTGTCATCCTTCTTCCAAGGATCCATATTTCACTTGTATATAGGAGGCTAAATACGCATCCTTTTTCTTCTTAGTTGTATCTTTGTTTACAACACTCCTCTTTAAGGTAGATGTATTGTACACAATATCTCTTCCTTTCAAGGGTATCTTCTCATTTGTGACACATCCTTTCATATTTTATCTGTTTCCTTACCTTATAAGAGCTCATACTCTTTGCTAAGTTTATGATATACACTATTGTTAAAGGATATCTCCTTGTTGATAAAATCGTTATCCTAAGAGGGGGAATATATACACCCTCTTTGTACATAATTTCTGTGAAGTGCAAATATGGATTCTGAGTATGGCTTGGAGTACTTTAGCCTTCTTCGTTGGGTATGATTTCTAGGTCATCCTCAAATTGATGCATTGTGGCTTCATGTCTCTTTGCACACACAAAAACATATGCTAAATCTCATACATATGGGTAACACATATACATTTTCTAAATCCTCTATGGGATAAGTGACATCTCTCCATCTTGAGAAAATGCATCTTTTTGTTTTTTGTTTTTGCTAAATCCTCTACGATATAAGTGACACTTCTCAATCTTGAGGAAACACATCTTTTTAAATTGTTTTTTTAAATACCTCCTAGGGTAACACACACACATTTACATTTTATAATGACACCATGAAATTGATCTATGGGTGGACACATACATACACATGCAACCATTAGCCACCGATGAGCACACATGATTGACTATTGGGCACACAAATTTGCTAGACCATTTGATCTTGGTTTTCATTTTTTGGGGGATTGATTATTAAGTACACAAACGTAGAACATTCAGTCCTTCCTCATTATGATTCATGGGGACACAAACCTTACTAGGAAAGACAACCCCCCCCCCTCTCTCTCTCTCTATGCTTTCATGTTGGTAGGACATGATCATGAGGGACACAGTCCTTTGTGGTACACTTTCATTTCCTATATGATCTCTTATATTTTGTAATAGCCTTCCAAATATGATTTTAGTGATGAGAAATTTTCTTAGCTAAGGTCTCTTTCACTAGTTGATTTGGGCTTTACTACTAACCCTTTTTGTGTCTTTTTAGCTTTGTTTTCCTTTTATTTTCTTTGGCTTTTTCTTTTCTTTGTTTTCATACTCTTATGCATGAGAATGGAGTTAGGATCCTAGTTTTGGGGGCTTATGTCCTTAAGCTTAGTGATGTTCTACCTTAATGTGACATTGTCTCTCTTCTCTCCATCCTTTATGGAGAGTATGACTTTCCTTATACTCCTGCTAAAATGGGGCCTAAATGTATTGTCTTAAAATGAACACACTTCATTTTCAGACCTTTTAGA